>CM060964.1:160263064-160723064 GCA_030765045.1 Tenodera sinensis | reverse complement strand
ATCTATGACCCCAGGCACGAGAGCCTACGAGCTAGTAAATGGATTTCCCCCGACTGCCGAGAATTATTTTAAAGCTGTACAACTATTAGAAGAGCGCTATGGACGTAGTAATTTGCTAATAGATATTTATGTGAGGGATATAATTAATCTAGTGACAGAAAAGCCGCCGCTTTCAATTTTGTATGACAAGATTGAGGTTAATGTCAGGTCCTTAGAAACAATGGGATTAACAACAGACAACTACGCTGCATTATTGTTCCCTCTAGTGGAGTCATGTTTAAGTGACGAGCTTATCCGCATTTGGCAAAGAAAAGAAGAAAATATGCGAGAATATGGGTCACAGGAGAAACTGAAAAATATTTTAAAGTTTTTGAAATCTGAAGTGGAAAATGACGAGTGCCTGCAACTTACGAGGAAGATAATAACGCTGGTGTAACTGATACAATGAAGAATGTAAAATATTTGAAGAAATGTCCAACTCCTACTGCACAGAGCTTAGTGGCAACTCTAGGAGTATTAAGTGTCTGTGTTTTCTGTGGTGAAGAGAACCATTTGTCGTCGGGGTGTCCACAGGCTAAAAGGATGACATCTGAAGAAAAGAAGACAAAGTTGTCAAAGAAAGGTGCCTGTTTTAAATGCCTCAAGATTGGACATACTACTAGAAGATGCCACATGTGTCTCTCGTGTAATGTCTGTAAACGACAGCACTATCCAACCATGTGTGATATCTCCGAAAAGAAATTACAGGAAGAAAGACGGGCAGAATTAAAATCGAAGGCAGTTACTAATTTTTGTATTAATTATTCTTGTGTGTACCTCCAGACAATCATATTTAAAATTGTTTTTGGATATAAGATGGAAGTTGTGCGTGTTCTTCTGGATTCTGCATCTCAACATTCATATATCTCAGAAGATTTAGCGGCGAGAATAGGACTTAAAGCAACTCAGAAGATCACTTTGAATCATTCTGTTTTTGGAGGTCGGACCGAATCGGCAGTAGAACACGAAGTATTTAAAGTTGTCCTTCAGAATCTAGATAATTCTAATCAGTTAGAATTGACTGCCCTTGGTCAGCGTATTATTTGTACTCATGTACCTCGTCTTACAGCAGAGCAAGTGAAGGAGCTAAGACTTATACATCTGGATGTAGGGGAGGATAAAGATATTGAGATTCTTATTGGTGCAAATTTCCTGGGATCGGTACTCTCCAATGAGTGCAATAGAGTAGGAGGGTTGACTGCGATGAAGACTGCTTTAGTGGGGACGGTAGTCGGTCAAGACGTATGCATGCAAAGGAAGTAGAGCGAGACAACACCTATTGTATTCAACTTAGAGAATATCTGCAACCTATGGGAACTGGACGTGCTAGGAATACAGGATCCAATAATAGAAAGGAAGAAACACCAGTTGGAGGAATAAGCAAGGAGGAACTTCATCGAAACAGTAAAGATAAACGAAGATGGAAGGTATGAAGTTCTGCTTCCTTGGTTGAATGATCATCTACCTTTGGATTCTGTATACCAGTGATGTCAAGGTCACAGGCCGCTGAGAGCTCCACTGGGCATCTTGTACATGCTGAGGGCAAAACATGACGTAATACATATCAACACCAGTAGCGTTATCACCTGATACCTGTTTACATGCAACTTGGCTGCGTCCACTGATAAAACCTTTCTTAGAGTGCGTATATATTATTAATGTTTTCCTTCAGAATTGCCTACAAGGATGTATAGCACAGATACAAGTTGGATCTATGAAAGGGGAACAATATTTCTCACGCGTAAAAGAAAACTACTTGACAGTTATTCAAGTTGATTAAAATAGTAACATAGTTGCAAATTTCTGATGATTAGGCTGAATTATAGGTATTATTAAACCTACTCTAGCCCTTGGGTTAGCATTCCCGTACTGTGAAGTACACCATTTACGCTCTTCATACCTCTTAAAGATAGACTTTTCAATCCCAGATGTAAAAATGTCAAAATTGATTTTCAAATGAATGAATAAATAGATAAACAAAATAAATAACAGAATAATTATACAGTATTAACAATAGTGTTTTTATACGAACTTGTATCAGATATACCTATTTTATACAAAAAGTAAATGGCAGCTTTGAAATCCTGTTATCCCTTAAACGGATATTCTTATCTATTTTGATTAAACATAAATGACAATATTTACTTGGATTATCTTCAAACAAGTGAAATAACACGAACCATTATTAGTAAAAGGAGTTGACGATTTCCTCCAAAATTAAAGGGAAGAACTACAGGTAGGTTGTTTGAAAACTGCTGTCCTTAAAGATACATGTTTTAGTGTTAAGCGTTTGCATAATGAATTTTAGAGAATCTTACTGAACACCTAAGTAAAATACCACATGTTGCACATTTGTAGGATCAGTCACTTGGCATATTTTTGAATTCACACACTTTCCAAAATTTGGCTCGATAATATTACAAAGACAGATTCTAAGACTGGATGTCAAATTGCTATCCGAGAGTCTGTTTTTGTGGCGAGTTTTCAGGAGCTGCATTCTAGAGAAACCCTGTTCACAAAGGTAGGTAGGTACTACCATACATTGTCATAGTTTTTTCTGTCTTAGGAATCAAATTTGGGTAACGCCTATTGTCAAGGTTCTGGTAAAATTCAGTCAGTGCGTCTGAGTATGAATAATTGTCAAATTTCTCATGAAGGCGACATTCACATTGTACTTCTATCAGCTCCAGCTGAACTGCTCCACTATTTACTTTATGTTCATAATGACTTTGTATGTTGTACTTTAATGCAAGATACTGGTTGCATATTAGGTACTGCATACTACTACCACAACTTTGCAGAGGAATTGTTTTCCCATTCGAAACATGCGAATCCAAATGACTCATGTCTGTGCTCTCGGACGCAGCCATTGCTCTGCCTGCATCACACGGAAAACTGCACTGAACTGGTTTCTAACGGACTTGCCCTCTATGCCCAGGGCACGGCGACTTGCTCTCTCAGTGGCATTGCCACTCGGGGCCACGATTGACACCACTGCTGTATACGACTTAGCAGCAAAACGACTGGAAATTACTAGAAGAAAATTGGAAGCGAGTGGATACTTAGAAGAATATAATAAAGTTTTTAAATGTTGGCTAATTGAAGGAATAATAGAAGAAATTCCAGCCATAGAGACAGACATTTGTGGTCACTACTTGCCTCATCGACCTGTTATCAAGAATTCATCAACAACACCTGTTCGACCAGTCTTTGATGCCTCGGCAAGGAAGGGCAATAGTCTTTCTCTAAATGACTGTTTAGAAAAGGGCCCAAATCTGATTCGCCTTATTCCTTCTCTCCTCATCAAATTCCGGAAGAAAAAAATTGGTGTTATTGCTGATATTCGTAAAGCCTTTCTTCAGATTTCCGTGGCACCTGAAGATCGTGACTTTCTGAGATTCCTATGGGGAAAAGATAAAATCAGAACATACCGACACAAACGAGTATTTTTCGGAGTGACAGCGAGCCCTTCTCTGCTGGGAGCTTTAATTGAACATCTCTTGCAAAATGCCTGGAAAGATGCACGGGAAAATGAAGATATTTTAACCACTGGCATTATTGAACAACTGAAAGAGAGCTTTTATGTCGACAACTGTGTAACAAGTGTTTCGAATGAAGGTGAACTAGAGCTGTTCATTAGAGTTGCCCAGGATGTTCTTGCTCGTCACCAATTTGAGCTTAGAGGGTGGCAGAGCTCGTATATTGTGTAGGAAGGTGGTGATAAGATGTCGTCTGTTCTGGGAATACGATGGAATCGTGCGGACGATACTCTTAGTTTAAACTGTGATCACCTAAAGGAACTGTCACCAGAGAAGATAACGAAAAGAGTGATACTGTTAGTTGTACACAAGGTTTACGATCCAATTGGTTATATTATTGCCTAAGCTACTGCCCCAAGAACTGCCTAAATATTCCTGGGATGCTGAGATACCTAAGGAAATCTTAACTAAGTTTAAAAGGTGGCTCACTGCACTGGAAATAATCAGTAGACTATAGTTTCCTAGGAGGCTTCCAGAGACACATCTGAATTGCAGCCTGCATGTTTTTTGTGACGCCAGTCGAGATGCCTACACAACAGTGTTATTTCTGCGGGCATGCACTGAGACAGGAGTTCGTGTTCAACTCCTCCAAGTGAAATCGAGGGCAGCTCCACTGCCTCGACCTACTATTCCGCGTCTTGAATTAATGGCAGCTACAATTTATTAATACACGTTTGTTATCATCTATAAAAATGATATTAATGTTGAAGATGTTTATTTGTGGACCAATTCGACAACAGTATTGGCATGGATAAAACGAGAAGTTCTTTGGTCAGTGTTTGTAGAGAACAGAGTTCGAGAGATCAGACAACTGACACAAAAGGAATCTTGGAGACACGTACCAGGTGCGCTGAATCCTGCTGACCTGCCTACCCGGGGATGTACAACAGCAGAACTCCTGGCGTCAAAATGGTGGGAGGGACCATCCTGGCTATACCGTCCCATGAGTGAGTGGCCTACAGACTGTTGTAGCGTAAAGGAAGAAGAAATCCTGCTTGAGAGGCGAAAATTCGCTACAGTTCTCTTGGTATCGGAAAATTCACAGGACTCGGGCTGGTACTACAAATATTTTTCTCGATTTGAGAAAATAGTCAGGTTCATTGGATGGATTAAAAGATTCGTCTCAAACTGTAAGTCTACAAGTCCACAGCGAGGAGAGCTTACATGTTCAGAGATGGAAGAGAGTGAAAAAACAGTGATTAAGTTGATTCAGAGACAGCATTTCCATGGAATTGAGGATCAGAAACTTACATCAGTGGTGCCATTCCTGGATGAACATTGCATTCTGCGAGTGAAGACAAAAATAATTGAGAGAGATGACATCCCAGAATTCCGACAACCTGCTGTCTTACCTGCAGACAGTCCTGTAGTTCAGCGACTGATTTATGATGTTCATGTTCGACATGGTCATACTGGATCATAGACTCTGTTGGGTATTCTCAGAGAGAAATTTTGGATCCTAAATGGAAGAAGGATTGTGAGGTCAACCATACGAAGATCTGTCATCTGTAGGAGGTACAAGAGAGAACGACTGAAGGTCACTACGCCACCTCTACCAAAAGATCGTGTGAGAGATGCAAAGGTTTTTGAAATTGTTGGTGTTGACCTAACTGGCCCATTATTTGTGAAGGATGGTCAGAAGGTATGGATTTTCCTGTTCACATGCGCAGATTATCGTGCTATACATTTGGAACTGCTTACGTCACTATCCACAGATTCATTTCTTCAAGGTTTACGAAGATTTGTTTCACGCCGAGGAAGACCTTCCCCAATCTTCTGTGATAATGGAACGAATTTTAGAGGTGCCCATAATATGATGATTAAACTTGACTGGCATAAAATAGAAGCGTATATCAGCATCCAACGTATCACATGTAAGTTTAATCCACCCACAGCAGCGTGGTGGGGTGGGTGGTGGGAGAGATTGATTGGACTTGTGAAAGATGCCCTGCGTAAGGTCCTTGGGAATTTGTGCCTAACTATTGAGGAATTACTGACTCTGCTATGTGAGTGTGAAGCCCTTGTTAACAGCCGCCCTCTGACTGCAGAAACTGAAGATCCTCATGACCTAAGGCCTATCACGCCCGCCCTGTTTTTACAGGAGGTTCAAGAAATAGGTGTAGCAGATCTTGATCAGATAGACGAAGACCGTCTTAAAAGAAGGGCAGCATATTGTCTGCATTTAAGAAATGCCCTGCGTCAGCGATTCCGTAGAGAGTACCTTAGACAGTTACTGCTCAAGCGGAACCAGCATGATAACGTGAAGAAAGGGGATGTTGTATTAGTTGAAGCAGACAACCTGAAGAGACTTGAGTGGCTGCTCGGAGTAATTGAGGAACTCCTGCCTGGAAAGGATGGGTGAACTCGTGTTGTAAGGGTTCGAGCAAAGAATGGAATTATAATGCGTCCTGTTCAACGTTTGGTTCCCTTAGAGTGTTCTACACAATTATCTGAGGAGACTACCCCGAAGACTGATTCCTCAGAACAGGGAAAAGATCTCAATGAGACCTTACAGTGCAGAGACATATTGTCTACTCATAGTGGGAGATTAGTGAAGCGCCCTGCAAAATTTTATGAATGAGCCTCTCGTGTTGCAATTTTTTGAAGTTCCAAAATTGCAAGGTGGGAGAATGTTGTGTGTTAGATTGTATTCTCTTTGCAAAAGAGAAGCGACGTTTTGTTGTTTGTTGCTAAGGACTGAAAATAAAGATTTGTTGATCAGAAGTCGAGAATTATTTTGTGCTTAATATTATAAGTTTCATCATAACGAAGTATAACTGCACTTGGTTTAAATTTTTTAACGTGTAATACGTAACACTAAGTCTTACACACCCTGGGCTACCCCTAAGCTGGGTCTTGGCCCCTTTGTTGTTAGGGTAGCGCTTCTGTATATTTGCCTTTCACATACACATTACACATGTTTACCTTTACACTAATCTTATCCCGCTCCCACGTTTTAATTTTTATTTCTGTTTAATTTCATCCCCAACCCTATTCACTTTCCCTCTTTCTCAGCTTTTCTTATTGAATTCACTCTTATAACTTTTATTAATCAGTTTACATTGTACAGTTCACTATTCTTCATTATCCTAATTACATTACTTCACTATAACCGCACTTTCACCATTTATAAAAAGCCTCTGCTACCCCATTTTTTTAACCTTGTTACTCTCGGCGAGTAACTGGTTAGTTCTCCCTTTTCCCCTCGCCATTCTTGATGGTTTAGCTATTTCATTTGACATTTTCCCCTGTAGTTATTCTTGAATTCATACTTTTAGCACAAGTTTAAAATTCTGCAGGATAAATAATAGGAAAAAAATCAGGGATTTATTCATATTTATGTATTTATGCACCACTGTGAAAATACGTATTCACATACATTTTTCTTCAAGATTTGTATTTTTATGTGAAATAAGATTTCACATTTATGCACATGATCATATATTCAGAGGTTTTCCTTTTTTGTACGCATGTTTGTAGAAAAATATGTATTTAGCTAAGAATCCTCTCCCTATTCATCACATAGGGCAGATTGCATGTGATGGTGAGTTTCAATTATTCGCTTTTACTGACCTACTGTAAGCATATTCAAAATGTTCTCGGGCTTCTTTGAATATGTTCGTCGCCAGGAAAGCTTCAAATCATATTTTACTGTAAGCACGTTGTGAAGTTGTCTCTTAAAATGGTGATAGTTTATAAATGTCGATTTTTTTCTTATATAATCCAAGATGGAGGGAAAAAAAGAGTATTATTAGTCGTGGGTATTAATGACACACGTTCCATAATTGGATGACGTGTTCAATGTCATGTGAGCGTTGCTCACGATGGCACCAAACGGAAGTGCAAACAAATACTATCACAGGTTGGCAATGCTGATGGGCGGACTTTGGCCAGGCAGGGCAGCAGTGACAGTGGCAATTCGCTCGTGAAGTTAGTGTGTGTGTGTGTGAGACAGGAAAGAAACATGGTGTGGTTTTTAATGTTGTATTTGTAGTTCTCTTGCTAAGAACGAGTTTTGTATCTAGTGAATTTTAGAGGCATTAAAAGTTGCTGTTTAGATGCTACGAAGACTTCCCAGCTTATCGAGCATATATGTGTAAAGATATTCGTGCCTGTACAAGCAAATAGGGAATATGGCGCTCCACGGACAACAGACAAGCGGAAAACACAAGTTATCAAGAGCACCAAACGCGTGTGAGATTATGAGCTCAAGGACAAAGTGGATATTAACACTATTCATTTTAATTAAATTATTTCAGGTAGGATACTATACTAAAATTAAGTGCTTGATACACTTTTGGGGAAAAAGAAAATGAATGACCACTGTCATGAGTGGTTGTGTCAAACGTGTTGCTCTTGGGTATTACGCAAAGACAAAGGAGAAGTGGAGTTGTATTATTTTTCTTCTTTTTGGACAATGTTTCGTGTCCGTAGTAGTCCTGCAATCCACAACTACGTTTCGCATAATTTCTTTGTTATAGAACACTTAACTATTGGAAAATACACTTGAACAACACTTAAGAACACTACTATAAAGGAACGCCTATTTCACATCACATGTAGCATTATATTGCACCTATTTACTACCCAACTAATACCAATACACGTAATTAACAACTCACACTCAGGTTATGGTAGTTATATATATACACATAGATGCATGTAGTTACAAAAAGCAGTATTACGGTCCAAATTGCGTATCGGGGTCAACACCCAAACATCGCTTATTGCTTACGGTAGCACCATATTGGTGCACTTCTTTATTGCAGAACTTTAAGTAACACACGTAGTTGGCAGTAATTCATTCTGTTCTTAAACCGCTGCTTATTAACTCAGGATAACTTTGCACCTAACCAGTATTCGCTTATGTAGGTATTTCTGACGAAGCAACGTTTTTGGGCAAGATTGCATATGGGCCAAAACTGCTGTTTCATCAGAAATGCTTACCATGGCGAATTCTGGATAGCTGCAAAGTTATCCAGAGTTATTCATTAGTGGTTTAAGAATATGATGTTGCCTCGTTAAAAGGCGTTGGGGTAACCCACTGTCCCTATTAAGCAACTTATTTAGCTTTATTCAAGCATATAAATTTATAACTGCATAGATCCTCTGTGTGAATTGTGTATTACTACAAGTTGTGCAATGCAGGAGTGCAATAAATGCTACATGTGCACAATAAGCGATGTTGAAAGTTTTTGCAGATGTTCATCTCAATCCAGTTCCAAACAGGGGTTAAGGAATACTGGTTCGGTGGAAAATTATCCCAAGTTAATAAGTAGTGGTTTAAGAACATGCTGTTGCCTTGTTAAAGTCATTGGAACCACGCAGTATTTCAATCATGTGCATAACTACTTATATATTTAGAACTACCATACCCTCAGTGTTAATTGTTTATTGTTACTAGTTGTACTGTGAAGGAGCATAATATAAAACTACGTGTGAGCAAATAACTGAGGTTGTGTCTTGCAATATGCCGCTGTAAGTGGCGTTGACTGCTTTATTTCGGGCATATACAAATTTAACTCAATATATAACTGCCATATCCTGAGAGTAATTTATTGTTAATTACATGTATTACTACAAGTTGTGCAAATGAGTGTAATATAATGCTACATGTGCATGATAAGCAATGTGAAGTGTTTTAGCTTATGCAATCTTAAACAATCATTGCATTTAAGCTGCACTGATGTTTTGGCAATGCTCTGTCACATCGCAGTTGCGGCCAACTGCTCTTACAAAATGCTGATGACCTAGTACTTAGGTGCCGTTAAACCTTCCTTTATCAAGGAAAGGCCCCATGGGTACGCTTTTTAACTTAGGATCCTCAATCTCTTTGCTACACTTTGTGGCTTATTGCCATTGGCATTTGTTGGTGTCAAGTTGGCATCTGTGATGTCAGAGCATATCAGTGCACACAGTGCATTGGAGTGAGGTATTGGTTCAGCATACTAAAAAATGTCCATTTTTGAAACATTGGAATTGCCAACAATACTCTGGAACCAGTATTATTTCCCGTATTTGAAAAATTACAATTTTGCGTGTTACTGGATTGCAACATTATTGCACTTGGCCACCCATGGCATTATTGGAAACGTGCTGAACATCACAGTAAACATGTATAATTGTATTGTGCTTCCTTCCGTAACTATCGACTACATGCTGACTCATGATAGACTGAATCACCCTCACTCCCAGTGCAATATTATTGTGGTCGACTTACACTAGCGACAAAGTTTAAACTCACCAACTGTATTTTGGTTTGTATGTTTATTGTTATTGATTCTACCAAAATTATTAATTCTGAATTAATATATTCTTTCAAATATTTGACAGCAAATTACTGTAGATTTCCTTACAAGTGGTTTGAACCTTCTCACAATATTTTTATACTGCATTTAACTTACAAAATCATATCGATGACAGTAACGTGCTTCTGAATGTTATCTTTTGGTGTTATGTTTGTCCTGAATGATATTTTCTTGTCATTTAACATAAACGTATTAGTTTCTTTATGTCACTGTTTACATCCTACTCTGTTATTGATGGTGAAATGTTTAGTTTGGAGTGTCCCAGAACTCTTCCCAATGCTTGTGATGTAATCAGAGTAGTTTCAATAGTGAAGGTGATCAGTTATGTGACAGTCCAACTGTTAATTGCACAGTAAGCATATTAGTATGACACTAAGTGCCCCAAACAAACAAGAATTCGTAAAAGAGGAAATGTGGGTGCAGAAAAAAGAGCAATGACATGCGCAGGATGATCCAACAACAAAATAACAAATAAACTGGGCATTTCTGACTATAATTTTTGCTCTGCATTGAAACGCAGAGAAGAAACTGGTTCCCATGCTGATTGACCACACGGTGGACATCCAAGAAAAACATCAATAGTGGAGGACAATATAGTTATACTTTTGTGTAAACATTATAGGTGGCACTCAGCTGTGTCCATCTGCAGTGAAATACTACCAGGGCAGACCCACTATGTGTTGACAGTTAAAAGTCACCTATGTGCAGTTTCATTGTTTGGATGTGTAGCTTTGAAGAAGCTATTCTTAACCCATCAGCAAGCTTAAAAGGTTGCAGTGAGCCAAAGAGCACCAGAATTGGACCTTAAACGATTGGTAAAGTGTTCTGTGGGCGGATGAGTCCAAATTTGAGAAATTTGGTTCAAATCGTCGGCAGAATGTCCGCCGTTGCCCTGGGGAGAGAATGGTTTAAGCTTGCCTCACCCCCTCTGTAAAGCATGGATGTGGAAGTGTAATGCAATGGGGGTGTTCTAGGAGCAATGAAGTTGGAGATCTAGTGAAAGTGGATGGTGTTTAGGAGAAAAAACAATACCATCAGATTCTTTCAGGCCATGCTGTGCCTTCTGGTATGAGACTTGGTGGACGTGGTTTTGTTCAACAAAATAATGACCCTAGACATACACCAAAGTAGTGTAAGAACTAAATGAATTGTACGGAGGCGGGAGTGCTAAAATCAATGACCTGGCCCCCATGATCTCCAGATCTATCCTCAATTTAACTTCTCTGGGAGGAGTTTGATGGGAAAGCAAAACAGATGGTCCCTAACAGTGTAGATGAGCTGCGGCAGTGTCTTTTGCAAACCTGGGGTAATGTAACTCGAGATGTGTTGAAAAAATTGACTACAAGGGTGCCCTGAATTTGTAAAGCAGTCGTCAAAGCGAAAGGTGGTCGTTTTGATGAACAACAAAAACAACAATTTCTGTATAGCATACAGTATAAAAATATGCTTTATGCAAGTGAGTTTTGTGTATTTCATTGCATATCCACTGAAGTTTGTTACAGAATAAAATAAGTACTTAATGTCAACCATGTTTACAAGTACAACTTATAAAAAGGAATATCTTACGTTTTTTTACGGTGAGTTTAAACTTTCTGTCGCTAGTGTGTCAGTGTGCAGCACTTTATGCCAATAAGACATGATTATTTACAAGGTCGCAAATGGTTTTAAATTCAAACAGCATGCATATATCTGCCACCAAATATTGAAAGGCTGCTTCTGTTAGCCATTTACTAAACTAAAGAATTGCACAATGCAAAGGTATATTGTATGAGGGCTGTTCAATAAAGAATGATCACAATTTTTTTTTTTTTTTGACAATATACCTTTACTCATCCTCATAATTGTGACGGTCCTCAAAATAGTCTCCCATGAATGTGATGCACTTGTCCTAGCGTTTCTGCCAGTCTTCAAAGACATGCTGGAAACCATTTTTTGAGAGATCCTTCAAAATTGCCTCCGCAGCCTTCACCACTGCTTCTGATGATGGATAATGCCTCCCACAAAGGCATTTCTTCAAGTTAGGGAATAGAAAAAAGTCACATGGTGCTAGATCTTGACTATAGGGAGGGTGAGAGATGCACTTCACATTGATTTTTGCAAGGTATTCAGCAACAACATTGGCAATATGCAGCCTTGCATTATTGTGGTGCAGCATCCAGCCTGCTTCACGGAAATGTGGTCTTTAGCGCCTGATATGGACTTGCAATGTTTTCGGGACATCCCTATAGTATTGTCCAGTTACTGATGTGTGTGCAGGTACAACATGCTGATAAACCATTCCATGAATATCCAAGAATGAGATGACCATAACTTTCCCAGAAGAAGCAACCACTTTTGCTTTTTTGGGCGTTGGTGATGAAAATTTCCACACTGAGCTTTGCTGTTTGCTCTCAGGATCAAAATGATGTAGCCAAGTTTCATCAGCAGTGATTACGGTTGAAAGAAACTCCAGATCTTCTAACATCAACTTTAACTGCATGCAGACCTGCATGCGAATGTCCTTTTATTCGGGAATCAACAGTCTTGGAACCCATCGTGCACAAACACGTCTCATGTGTAATGTTAATGCACCCAATGAAATGTTCAGTATTTCATAAAGTGATCTTAAGGTAATTCGTTGATCCTCTCTCACAATGGCAGCAGCAGTGTTGATGTTTTCTTCCTTAAGAGCAGTAACTGGAGCACCAGATCCACCTTCCTTTGAAATTGATTGTCTCCGCTCTTTAAACATTTTAAACCACCTTCGAGCTGTGATGTAGGGAAGAACAGACTCTCCATAGACATTGTATAGGCCTCAACTGAAGATTTGTTGAGACGAAAGCAGAATTTCAAAGCCGCATATTGTTCCTTGCGTGTTACCTCCATTGCAGCGGTAGGCGATACTGAACTTGCCTGGTTCTCACAGGCGGGAACCAGGAGTACCAACAATGAAACTACTATAACGTGTTTGTTTCACATTAAGCTAACAGAATATAAAAAGATTGAATTTTAGTGCGAAAAATTATGACCGTAATAAAATTATGATCATTCTTTATTGAACAGCTCTCGTAGTACCCTTCCCTTGGCATATCAGTGATTAAAATAAATAATTGCCCAAAATAAGGTATGTAATAGTACCGTGATTTTGTATTGTCTTATTTATCTGAAATGTTTGAGCTGGAATTGCAAAGGCTTGACATGGTCAACATGCACATTAGTGCAGTGATCAAGGTACAGATGTGTGAGTGGCCCAAGTCCAAATCCACACTACTGTATTGGTTTTTGTAATTCATGGAATAAAAATCTAAATTGCAGAAAAACTTGCAATTGAAGTATGAGTTTGTTCTATAAACCACAATGCTGTAGAAGTTGCATAATATATTGTAGCTTTTGTAATGAAGTACAATCACATCATTGAGCAAGCCATTTCAACTAATTTAATCCACAACTGGCCTGTTAAGCATAATTTCTGATTTAGGTGTACCTTTGTCGACCTTATGCCCCAGTCGTGTATACTGCGTACATTACAAAATGTCATCGTAGTTCACCTACACTAAAATGCATATGTAACGTGAAAAATAATTCTTTGGTTTTGTTTGTTAGAGTCACATTGAGTAATGCATGGGGTCATTGTAGTGGAATGAATCTTATGGGTAGTAGCTCCATACAATACTTCCCAGAACTAAAATAAGAATTACAGTGGTACATTTTATGGCATTACAATCCTGTACTCAATGTTAGATGATTTTGACAGCTGTCTTTGCAAAATATATTTTATCATGCATTTTAATTGAATGTTATTTTAGGAAACCCATTAATAAAAAAATAAAAGCACTTTTGTTTTAATAGGAAAAAAATTCACAACATTGCGCATCAATAATGTTTTTGCATTTGGTACCTGAAAAGTAATCAGGTGTATAGACATCGGCTGTCAACGATAATCAGATCCAGGTACAATAAAACTTAAGAGTTCCTCAGAGGTCAAATTGGGTCCATTGCTCGCTCTGTTTTCATAAATGATTTATCTGTTAATCTCAGTGAATATTCCAAAACAATACTTTTGCAGATGACACCATTGTACTTATATCTCAGAAGCTGTCAGAAAAACTCGAAACATGACTACAACTGCATTTATGGAGCTGGAACACTAAGTTTAAAGCCAACAAATTGATTCTAAATTATGGTAAACATATATTTGTGTGTGTATTGAACACTTCACTGCACATAGTGCTTCTATTTTTTAATATTTGTTTGGGTCTAAATGACCTACTTGTTGACCGGCCCTTGAACCCCACTCACTCACTTTTAATATTTATCATATATTCAATTTAGAACTAAGAATAAAATTAATCCAGAAATATTACGTATTACAATGATAGCATAAATAAAGTAGGTTGTACGAAGTTTCTAGGGTTAGAAATTTATGAACAAATGAACTGGAACAAGCACATTCTCAACTTATTTCCTAAAGTAAGCTCAACTTGTTTTGCCTTGATCTATGTATGACTTGCTATATCAAAATACTCTGAGAACATTATACTTTGCCTATTTCCATTCTGTCATGTGTAGGCTTAGTACTCCAGCTACATTAAAGAGGATTCAAGTTATGTATGGTCGTAGTGCATGTGTTGGCACAGTGTGGGGAACTGGTTCTGCTGGTCTGCTCCACAGACAAAGCGTGCATAACTTCATTCTTTTGGCAGCTCACCTACTAAGCCTAGTCATGAGGTATGGTATTTTCTGGGATAATACAGTACACAGTAGGAGGATCTTCATTTTGCAAAAAAGAGCACTAAGAATTTTAAGTGGTGTTGGAACATGTCAATCGTGCAGGTCATTATTAAAGAAAATTAGTATTCTAACACTGATGAGTCAATATGTATTTTCACTATGTGTCATGTGATTGATAACTATGTCCTAACATTCAGATGCCCTGTACACTACCACAAAACTAGACACAGAAATGACTTACGCAGGCCATGTAACTCCTTTTACGTTTATCAGATAGGTCCTTGCTACATCACCATACAACTATATAATACTCTTTCTTTAGCTTTAAAATTGCTGTGAGTCCAAAAAGAATTGAGAAAGTTGTTGCTCATGTACTCTATTTACAGCATAAAGAAATACTACAATATAGTTTCTTTATCCTCCTAGTACTAATCTTCCTCTAGTGTACTCTGTTGACCACATCTGTAGTGTAGTTGTAGCACGCTTGTCTCTGGTGTGTAGGACCCATGTTCCATCCCTGGTATCGGTGTGGGGAGTTCTCCCCCTCTGGGAGGTCTGGCATGGGATGCACTCAGCCTTGTTAGGTCCCTGAGAGTCCAGTTGAGCTACTGGAAGAAGTAGCGACTGCAGGTTGCGAAGGCTGTATAACCAGCCGGGATGGCTCAGGACACTGAGTCAGTCTGGGTGGCTCAGTTGGTTAGACACTGGCGTACTGACCCCAAGGTTGCGGGTTGAAATCTGGCCCAGGCCAATGGTTTTTAGGCGTGCTTAAATGGGTGGGGGATGCATCAGTTAGACAGTAAACCTTGTCCTGCAAAGGGTTGTTGTGCCAGGGGTTATTATATTATAGTATACTCCGTTATAATTACTGCTCAGGTAGAAGTGGAGATTCTTGGAATTAAAATCAAATAAGAGAATGTTAACTTGGAATATTTTCTAATAGGTGAAATAACATAAAATTCGTAATAGGGGTTGGCGATTTTCTTCAAAATTAAGCTCACCATATGCAGTCAAATATTTCCTTTTGTCTTTGTGCATTGTATATTTTACCACAACATGCTGATTGCATATGATGCACCGAGTATTACTGCTGACAACTTTGGAAATGAATTGCTTTTCCCGTTTGGATAAAAAGAGTACCTACACCGAATAGGCAAGTCTGGTCAAGTCGCTGCAGTTTCTGACGCAATCGTTGCTCAATGTGCATCATGTAAAACCTGTACTGGGAACATTGTGCACTGGGCATGGCAAGTGGTCTGCTGCAGGGCATATCCCGCTTAGGGTCACGATTGGCACCACTATTCTACGCAAATGTTTTGCGTGTAAATCCAGGAAGTCACTGATTTATGGGCTTTATGAACAAAATTAATTTGGCACATCTCATTTCCCACTGTGATAATGCTCCAACTTACAGGATATATTCAAACAATTTAGAGCTATGTAAGCAGTCAATGACATTTCTTTGTACTTAACCTCATAATATGAATAGTAAAGTAAGTGAGAGTACCTGAGGAATTACATAGAGAGTAGACATAACCACCCAGCCGTCATCCCTGTATAGGTTTTCTTTTATAGCAGAATTATGGTATGAGGACATGACGTGTGGGAGTAATGAGTTCCGACCTAAGAGAGGAAATGAAATCTGCTAGTTTGGTGTGATTTTAAGTAGAGGTAATGTGTATTACCTCTTTAATTTTGCCTTCCCGCCACTATCCTGAATCATAGGAGTTTTATTACTGATGTTTCGGCTATGCATTGTTGTTCACTGCTTCACTCTTATAAATGCAGCCCTCTACTATGCTTTGCAGCTTACGGCCCTCAATCCCTCAGCTGTGTGTTGCTTTTGGGTCGAAAATCGCTTATTTACCTAAGGGTGGCAGTGTTGGTTAGTCTTATATTGGCATCTGTGAGGTCAGTGAATACCGTGAACATAGTACAGTGGATAGAGCAAATGCTTGATATTTGAGACTAAGTAAGAAAGTATTGCCCAATCAAGAAATGTGTTAAACCAATTTGTGGAAAAAAATCCTTGGCACAGTTTTTCTGAAGAAAAAAAATGGATTCAGTTGAAAACAGCCTCGCTTAATTTCTTTCCCTTTTTTTTCCCCCTATTTCAACTGGTTCATAGGAAACAAAGAAGGCAACAGGTGTGTGTTTAATTACATGTGTTTGATGATGGTGAATAATGTTGTATGACATTGTTCTGTGTCCTACCACATTCCACTCTGTGGACCTAACAAATAGACTCAAACAAGTAGTGGTGGCTGAAACATGAATGCACTGGTAGTGTCAACAACACTTTCCTGAAGCAGTTTGTTTTATAATGCACAACTATGACATTTATTTGTTATTAACGTCCTCTGTGTTGTCATATCGGACAGTAAATTAATGAAATGGGTGAAGTGGTGCTCAGATGAGTCCAGAGCTTTGAGTTACCTGGCATTCGTCTTCTCTGGATAAGGGAAAATGTCGGAAGAAACCTTATCTGGATAGCTCACCCTAAGTGAGATCCGTCGTAACCTCTTGGACATGAAACAGATATGCTACAGAGGTGGGCAGACAACGATTACTACCACTACAACCACCATTACTAATAACATTACCACTCGGGGGGTGACCACTAGGAGGAAGCTTGCGAGATGGTGGTCTATGATCCAATGTTTTTATTTTCTGCTATTTTGTCCAAAACGACAGTAAGCTCTGCTCCATTTTCATACGTTGTATTCACACAGCGAGAATGAAAATTCCATCTTCTTTTAGATGGTCTAGGTTGTCTTATTTCATTACTTCATCAAGTATTTTTGTTCTCTGTGGAGAGTTAGAATAAAATACAGATTCCAAATAAGCGTGAAAAAATATGACTTTGGCTATTCATTGAGGATGCTTTGGCCATTATAAGGTTCATTTAATGAGCGTGAAAGTGTATGAAAATTGCGTGTGCATGTTTGTCACAAAAAATTTTCTGTGCTCCATTGATGCCACTGCCCATAACTGATGCACTGTCGTAACTTTGTGCTATTAATTTTGTATTTTGACCTAGCATGGTTTCCTCTCCTTTTTCACCTTTGCTTCTGCCTTTCAGTGTTAGTCCTTCTATGCAGTTTCTGTACTGTTCTCTATCGTTTGCCTTCCTCTTCAACTTGGACATTTCCATCCTCTTTTTCTTGCAATTTCTCCAATATATTGTTCCCATTCCTTTCTTGGTCTTCCCTGTCTTCTACTTTCCTTTTGGTCTTGCCTCAAATGCTTGTTTTGTCTTCCGCTGGTGATCCATTCTAATTAGGTGTCCATACCATTTTAAATTTCTTTTCTCTACCTCTTCCGCTATAGGTCCATTTTTAGATTTTTCCTAATAATTTTATTTCTATCTTTCCTTGTTTTCCCTTCCACTTTCCTCAAATATTTCATTTATGTGGATGTTACTCTGCTTTTATGTTTGTATAGCATTTGCCCAAGTTTCTGATTCATACAACAAAGTGGGTAAATATATTTTTATATATTATCACATTTTGGGATTTTTTTCTGATTGTTGCATTGTAGATCTGATAAATATTATTTGCCTTATTTACTCTGTTTATTTCATCGCCTATTATGTTGTCACTGGAAATTATTGTACCTAGATATTTTATGGTATCTACTTGTTCTAATTTTTCGTGTGTCCATTCTATTTTTATATCTTCGTTTTCCCCAATTTTCATTACTTTACTTTTATTTGTATTTATTTTCATTCCTGTCTTTCCTAATGTACTTGCCCATTCTATTACCCCTAGTTGTAAATCTTGAACTTTACTACTATTTGTAGTATATCGTCAGCATGAACCAGTGATTGTAGATATACTGGTTTTAGTTTCCAATTGCCCACTTTAAATTTATTAGTTCTCCTCTTACAGTGCTTTATTATCTGGCCCATAAACACTATAAATAGTAGTGGACTAGGACTGTCTCCTTGTTTCGTTCCTATATCCCTTCTAAAGCTACCATTTGTTTTTTTCATTCAAACGTACTCTTCCATACACATTAGTATGCACTTTGAATAACTCTTTAAAGAGTTTCTTTGAAGTTCCAATACCTATTTGCTAAGGCTGTCCAAATTTCTTTTTAGGAACTTTGAATGTGGCAACCAGATCTACGAAAGCTAAATGTACTTCTCCAACTTTTTCTTTATCACAGTTCTAATACAACTTATCTGATCTTGGGTTTGATGTCCCAATCATTGTCACTTGTTTGTCCTCCAAGTGATGCTCTATTTCTTGCAACTTCATTTCTGGTATTCTGGTGTTGATTTTAAGTACTACTGAAGATAAGCATATAGCTCTACAGTTTTGGCAGTTTGTTTCCTTTTTTGTGGATTGGAATTATGGTATTTTCCCAGTCTATTGGTATAGTTTGTTGCTTCTAGGCTATTTTATAAGCCATTTAATGACCTTTTTCCTTCATACTTTATCATCTCTGGTTCTATTTCATCTGCTGGAGCCTTCCCCATTCTTATCTTGCCTACTGCTATCTCAACATCCAATTCATCAATAATTTCCCCCTCAGTTTCCAATTCTTCCTCGTCTTCATGTTCCAGTACCAGCTTATATTCATTGTCTACTACAATACCATTCTCTTTAAACATTTCCTTATAGTAAGTTTCCCAAACTTTTAAAACGTCTGTATTTGTAATTAGTTTAATAGTTTCCTCATTCATAATATTTTTTAATCCTTTCCATTGTTTATTCTGCAACCTTTTTATAGTTAGCCAAAACTCCTTATTGTTGTCTTTAAAGTTCTGTTCCACCTCATTTCCAAATTCTTACTAGGTTTGTTGTTTAGTTTTCTTACTTCTTCTTTAGCCTTATTTCTTCCTTCAAAGTACTTATTCCAATCTTCTCTTTGTTTTGTACTTATGTACTTTTCCCATGCCTCTGTCTTCTCTTTCACCTTTCCTTTAACTGTTTCATTCCACCATTTTGTTCTCTTGTATAGTGTTCCTACTGCTTTTTTCCCCACAAACTTTTTCAGCTGTTTCAGTTTTTTTTTTTAATTCCTTTCACACGGTTTCTATATGTTGCGTATCTATTGTAATACTTTATCCTTTATTGAAGTCTTATATGGTTCTTTCTTATCCTCATTTTTAATTGTTTTATTTTTACTTCTGTGTACTTCGTTTCTCTCTGTTTTTTAGGCTTTTTGAATTTAGTTGTCATTATTAGTAATTTATGTCGTGTATTTAATTCGGCACTGAAATACTCTTACATCTTGTATTTTTGGTAAAAGTAAAATAATCTATTAAATGTTTATATTTCTTTCCTCCACTGTAAATGTAGTTTGATGTACAGTAGAATCCTAATAACTCGACCTAATGTGGACTGAGTGTGTCGAGTTATCGAAAAGTATAGTTTCACGGAATAAGTTGTTCACAACTCACAACACAATACTTCAGCTTACATAAATACATATTCTAGTACGATATAGGAGACAAAAGTATAACATACTCTAAAATTTATTACGTATTGATATGTTCCCGTTTTGTCTGGTCTCTTTAACACATCCAATTTACTTTCAATTGTCACGTCAACTTGTCTTTTCTTCTCGTTCGGCATTTTCACTAGCACAAACAACTCAACACAACATTAACAGTAAGTCTGAAATCTTGGAAGTTGCACTAACCAGAAATGTGTAACTGAAAGTTTAGTAACCACATACAGAGGTATTTTTAGATGTGCCGAATGACCTTGCTAGGATCTGCGCGAGTGACATGCAAATTTGTGATGGAGGTAACGTGCCTGTTTCCTTCCTTGAAATAAACAAGAGACAGCCCATAATGCGAACGGACACTACTTGATCATGCAAGGTCCGCGCCATGGCACGGAGGCACTACCTTCGGAGCCGCCCCTGCAAACAAGTGAACAAACCAACCTGCCGCACTAAGGTGAAGTTTGCCCATGCCGTCTTCTTCTTCTTCTTCTTCTTCTTCTTCTTCTTCTTCACTTTCACTTTGGTTAACAGGTACAACATATGGTTCCCAATGCAGTGAAGTAATATCCAAACTCAAGGAAATTGGTTAGTTACATAACTATAGCTAGGTGAAAACTACGACTATTCAGTTACATCTCAACATTTATCAAGTTTTTAGCTTTACAAACATTCAAAAACCTTGCCCTACATTTATCTCACCTTTCTAAGCACTGTATGACAGGTACCTTCAGAGTAAGCATTTCTGGCTCTTGCTAGTTTTCTGTGCATAGTACATTTTTAGTGGTTCACTAAAGCTGAAAACGCATGGTACTGAATTTTGAAGGATCATCTCGATTCTTGTTTCCTTTCTAATTGAGATCTCGCACAATTATAAATGAAGAATAATAGCTAAGCCACTGTTCACCAACATACAAACTAGATTCGTAAGCGTTGCATACTTCCCTAAGGCTAAAGATGCTAGAAAATATGATTTACGAATGAAAAGGTACATATTAAATTAGGAGATCTGAACACTTAGAAGACCTGTAATCCTCCCTTTTTAAGACACTTTATCACCAAAATCATTGTGGAAGTTGAATAAAGTACTCCATTTTGTTACTGCTGCACATGTATGGAAGAAGCTGCCAACCTAACCGTATTAGTATATTCCGTGGTGTTTGTACTACTGCTTAACACTTCACCTCTGTGCATCAGGAAGTTGAGTCCAGTTTATAAACACATACTAACATAAGCATCATAAATCTAACTTTAGGCTAAACAGTGATGACTTCAGGGGGTGGCCCGGAGGGATCCCCCATGGGAATTAAAAAAGTCCCCCCTCTCGAAATTCATATCTATTTGTAAATATATATATATATATATATATATACATACATACATACATACATACATACATACATACCATTAACACCCCCCCCCCCCCCCCCGGTCAAGTTTAATTTCCTTCTTGGAGGAAAGTGGCTATGTTCATCACTGAGACTAAATTCCAATCTCGCTGTAATTGCCGTTCCGATGTTGGCTCCTTTCCGGAATCAGTTGCATGTTCTAGAATAGCCACAAGGTCCCTTCTGGCCAGATTGTGAACTAAAAACTTCAGTTAGGTATGGAATAATACCTGCTAGGTTAATAAGTTTTTACAGAGATATAAGAGGTCCTGAGTTCATATCTCGGTTAGGTTTAGTTATCCGGATAACGTCTTTTGATGTTTCCCTTACCTTGAGAAGACAAATGTCCGTTAACTTTAAGCGCTATGTACCTCGAGCTCATTTGAGCATCATTTCACCTATCTCATTCATTCATTGTCCAATGTGACATTGTGTAGGAGAGCATTAATATATGTGATCCTTATATGGGGGTTACATAAAAATGTCAAGTGCTTTGAACGCACACCCTCCTATTGTTTTGCTTATGACATGTTTTGACAATGTGCCAAATTTCATTAATAGTATATTATGTAACGAGACTATAATGGTGGTAATTAAGACGTGAGTATATGTTGCTAAGCGAGCGCCTTAATTACCATTGTAGTGAAGTTTCATACAATTTATGCTCGACCATATACCTAATTATATAGTTGAAATATTGTAAAATGTTGTACTCACCAGGGAAAATGACCTACGTATTGCATCAGCTGATATTTGTAGTTCTGCCCAGGCGTTAAACGATCGATTCGTTTCCAGTCCGTCAGAGCTATATTATGAAAATGATAACCTTGGAATGAAATGTAACATTGAAAAATAGAAGGCAAATTGAATATATTGGTTTTCAGGCGAAGCTTTATTTCATGTATAAGTTATGTATTGCACAGTTAGGAAATTAATTTGTGGAACTGTGCTTAGTGCATTATACTTGGAAGTTGATGCTGTATTGAGGTTAATTTGTGTGTTTTGTTTTTGTCCGACATTTTAGCGTTTTCTAAACTCGCGCTAGTTGCGTTTCGAGAATTAATCGATATTGTGTTTTGCCATTGCTGCGTGGGAGTTCTCTGATTGGTGGAGCATCTGACCTTTAATGAAAATTGAATTCTCCGATTGGATGAAGACCAGTCCTTACATTAAGGTTTGAACTTAAGCAGGTCCATTAAAGAATCGCTATCAGACTTACAATTAATACATTTGGGTATGGTCGAGCATAAGGTTAGTTAATACTAGCCCTTGCCACAATGGACTTTAACATCTAACTGGTTTGTGTTTTTCTAACGGCATAAGCAATTGAAACCAACCTATCCATGTTTTACAAATATGCTTAATATATTTAAATGAAAGAAATTACGTATTAATATGTAACAGGACATACGAAATGTGAGAATTCAGCTTAAATCAATACTAGTTTTTAACACAATTATCTTTTCAGTGTTTATTTTTTACAGTCTGGGTATTGTCTTCACTGATCTTGCACACATCGTAAAGTGAATTGCGTTTGTTCTTCATTGTCCGTTATTAGTCCATCGAATTCTTGTATTAACTTCACTTCTCTCTTTGCCTTATCATTTACCACCATAAGATTTTTCATAGTATCTTTGGCGCTGAGGTAGGAAGTGTTTGAATCCCAAGAAATTGGATCCTATTTTCAAAAATCTGAATCTGTGCTTAACTTCAACATGTCCATACTCTTGATTGAAATGAACTCGTCAGTTCCCTTGTCAAAAATAGTAGAGAGATTCAAAGCTCAGTGTGTAAGTAAATATGTTTACACGTTTTGAATAGCCTATCTAAAAGTGCTAAGTTTAAATTTATGGAACTATAATAGGCCAAAAAGAAAACGTCCAAAAGCTTTGTAACTGCAACAGGTAAAAGGATGTACCTCCTTGCGGTCCCCAAGGTTTCAATTTCCAACCATGCCTGTTTTTGTCATTGTTAAAGTTGCCATCAAGCATTGTTAACATACGCATCTCTTCATTTAAACGTCATAAGTGCTGACAAAACTGCTTTAGAGCACTTGAACAAACCCTTGCATTTAATTTTTCGTACAGTTTTAATTCTTTTAAAAAGCAACGTCCACCGATTGCTGATGAACTCAAAAACCACAATTTTGGATATACTTTCATCACAAACAGATGAACATCTTCAATGACTAGATATTCTTTTGGCCATCCGCCTTGCATGATGCTCCAGGCGGTCTTTTAGATTGAAGTCCACTATTGTCCCCAGAAGCATGATACAGTGATTCAGTGAGTAAACGGTAATCAATCTTCATGTAGTTTGTTTTATTCGTTTTCGGAAGAAATTAATTGCATCAGAGCCACTCACTTCAGTTGTTTCTTCAGTGGAATAATTTCCAAAAGCAATGAACTGTTATCACCTTTCATCTTCGTTACCTATTCCTCTTAACTATAAACCTCACCCTTTTCCTCTTTTGCCTCCAACTTCCAGTCAACACCTCCAAGATAACCTCTACGGCAGGCTCTCGTTAATATACTGGAAAGGGTTTATCCTCTTCTACTTTTATCATGTTCAAAGCATTAGCACGGGCAACACCCAACAGATTACTTTAGAGTTGGAGAGAAATTGCGCTCTCGCTCTTTGTAAGGGTTCGCCTTCTTACGAGCACTTTTTTGCAGATTGCGCCACTCCAAATACAAGTCTGTAAGTTTCTTTGTGCAGTGAGATAAAGCTCTTGTGGGAATTCTAGCTTTTTCGAAAAAATATTACACATCCAAGCGTAACTAAATTAGCACTTTCACTGAGTCAGTTTCACTTTGCATATGCTATAAAACAGGACTGATACAACCTATTGATTATATGGTAATTTACGTCCACCGATCTTCTCGTAACTTCACATACTAAATAACTGTTAGCACTTCTTAATCTACCGGCCATGATGTAAATAAACATTTATAAGAACCAATGAAAACCAAGGCTCAGCTGAAGGTGGACAGTATGGCTGCAGTCGAGCACATGCATAAGCAGTAATAAGCAAAATGACGCAACTTCTCTGCCATTGTAGCACGGGTTCCTCTTATTCAATTTCAACAAAATAAGTGTTAAAATTTTTCTTTAAATAAAGGGGGGAGGTGGAACTAGGGTATGTGCGTGAAGAAATACGAAAAAATGACCACCCTAATATGTATACAGGATGGAAGTGAAATAATCCATCCGACTTTAACAGCGAATTTCTCATGTTGTGAGTAACAAGAGAGTCTAATACCAAAACGCTGAAAAGTTTAGAGTTGTCTAGAAAAAATATTTTTATGAATAAAATTTGTCACCTGGCTGAATCATTGATTAAAGGTGCTTGATTTATGGCTATATTCATAGAAAATTGAATAAACAAGTTTTTTCTTTGTCGTATTTCAATAGATTTAACGGTTTTTGTGTAAGTTAAACTAAAAAAAACAAAAAAAAAAAAAAACAATTTCTTGCCTTCTTATCTGGTAGAAGTGGCAACATTACATCACCAGTATTTACTTTCTTCGCATGTCGGTGTAGATCGCGCGTAATGTTTACTTAATCCCATTCAATTTTTTTTTTCTTTGTCGAAGCGGCAAAAGATGTGAAGCCTGACTACAGATATTGAATCCTTGCTCTAGACTCTTTTTTCGAATTAATCCTAATGTTATTGCATACTTGTTACTGCTAATAAATGTTAAAAGTATGGCCATTTTTTTTGTTTCTAAAGCTACCACGTAAATAATGGTTAGTCCACCACTGTGGCGCGAGCACCAGTGTCAGATTTAGTTACCTACATTTCTTGAAATATCTTGATATCTTTCGCACATACTGAAGCGCACAAATCTTGCCAGAAATTTCGTGTTGCAACTTTCACTAACTCGAGTTCTTTGACGCTCGTAAGATTCTTGTTAAAACTTATTAAACTAATTGTTGGAAGTGAACGTGCTTCTAAAACCTTGTGCATCACGAATTACAAATTCCAGTTTTAGATGTAGGTACGTGCTTGCATAAAGTACATTAATAGTCCCATTTTAAACCGGGTATATCTAAAATTAAGGAGACTTGCACACTAACGGAACCAAACGTGTAAACAATTGCACATACATTTTGTATGAAGATGTTGTAGCGTGGAGCGTAAATTTACTTTATAAATTATGCTTTCCTAAAAGTTTAGCAATTACTAGTATCACATTCTTAAATTCAATACGGCATAACGGTATTACTAACGCAAGAAGTGTTTCACGCAAGAGTGACATAACCTTTGGAATATTCAAATGCAGGTAGCCTAACCTCCAGCCATTACCTGCCAGCCTTGAGCGAATGCTTCATACATACGTCTTACAGACGATATGGAAACTGCATGTGTTCACCACATGTGTAAGTGTTAGAAACAAACTACCTTACTATTTATTGTGAAGCTCAATATCATGTTAGGTCCCTACCATTCGGTAAATAAAGTGAATAAGGCAACTCGCTTTGCCTCACCGTGCACGTGCAGCAAGTAGACTAGAGTTTAGCGCGTATTCGTTTCGTTTCAAGTTAATTTATGCATTTCTGACTGATTAGAGCATATTTAAAGTTTCTTTTGTAATGTTTCTATAATATTTGTGATTCCCTAATGGATGTAATACTGCAACTGGTGTCGGAAGTTAGTAAGCAATTTTGCGCGGCGTTTAAAAGAAGAGTCCAATTCCAAGTGAGGCCGTTATCTCATCATGGCAGAAGCCCCTCATGTAGAATAGGCCAGATATGCAAACCTTTAAACGTACCAAATAAAATATTTATAATTATGTGGAAATGTAAGATTTGAGGTAATGTTTTCATACGGGGCTATCGCCATAACCTTACTTTTTCTCGTAATTATCTGATGTCTGGCGCAGAGCAACAAAACATCTGAATTCAATACATGGCTAACGTTAGTTAAATGGTTTTTATAGAGCATTAGAATGATTCATTGACCTGCCATTAGAAGCTGGGTACCCGATCAACAGGTTGCCCCACGTTGCCACATACTCACCTTCAAACGCGATTATGTAATTGTTGCATTTAATTGAAAAACCGTACTGGAATTTTTTGTTAATTTTCATCCACTCTCTCACCTCCTTCAGTCTGCCGGATTATTTCACTTCCACCCTGTATATTAAAAACAATTCTTTGTTTCTTCTCCAAACTGCCAATTGGAAATTTTCAGCTAATTATTTGCTGTATCTCCTTTAAGCAGTAATAGTTAAATCGCTTATTGTTTTCTAGTTTCCAGCAAGTTTTTCTGGGCGATATTTCCACGTTATAACAGTAGGAGCTGGTATTATAAAGAAGGTTTAAACTACGAAGTTTTGCTTCATGCTATACACTTTAATTTTCAGTTGAACTTGACTGGAACTCTTCTTTTTAATTGCAATTTAATGATGTAAGATGGTTGCCCCAGCTGCACGTAGCGACATTTGGGAGGTATTTTAAGAGTTGCTGAGTAATGGAGTTATGTATATTTGAAAGACTCGGAGACCCAGAACTTCCTTAAATAGACCTGATTAATTTCAGACATGGAATAGCTGCAAAGTTTTACATAGATTCATACAATCCTAACCTTATTAGATCAAATTCAAAACCAGATATATAGTGCAGTGAGATGGTAGGTATATATATTAAACTAACAGTACATGGTTGAGAATTAAGCTAAAGTATAAGGAATTAATGCGTGTGTCATGTGAACGTATGGTACACGCTTCTAGAACATTGTTTGCCTGTGGCAGATCTCTTGTATGCTTATGAGAATATGTTCCGCTGTGGTCATGATTAACTTGCTGAAGAGTTTCGATGAACAATTTGTAAACTATGCATGAAGATAAATCATAATTAGTGGAGTTAGGAGTGCACTCAGGTTTGTTTCAGCACGAACAAAATGCCAATCAAAATGGTGAATGTATCTACATTTCTACGAGTTTTGGTTCCGCAAACGTTGTTTTTCGCTGTGAATGATAGCCTGTCACATTAAATTAACGCTGAACTGTTGGGTTTAATTTTCTTCATGAATGACCATTATTTCAGAATATTAGCCATTTTTCTAAGCTGGCACATCTACGAACGGCGTTCAGTTGCCGTGTAAGAAGATTAGCATTTATCTTCTTTCCGCAGCCTTCAGGCATACAAGCACCATTCATTGCACTGCATTTCGAAGGTTATAAAATGGCATCCGCAGTTAAACCTTTGGTTTGATTTAACTAAACATCAAGTCAAACTATGTTTTTAATACAAGATTGAAATTAAGTTTTTATAAAGGGATGCTCTATCTGCTGTGTTTCTTAGTATCCCATTCTATATTGAGCATGAAAGACCACTTAATTTTGCTCAGAGCCTCTTTATTAGGGTGGGGGTTCTTTTACATGCTGTATATCTTCGACATAGAAGCAATGGGTTTATTTTCCTTCCGAAGGATGTCTTGCTAAGGATTCTTATGCCCCCAAAAATCCATTGTCCTCTGCTGGGTCTGAATACGCGATCTCGGGAACCAGAGACTAGTCTGTTACCCTTTGGCTGCGGAGGACGGCATGTTTGTAGGTATACAGTATTATTTCCATTGACGATTTATATATCACCAGGGGAAGCATGTGTTGCCATGTTTAACACAAGCATTTGCGTTTTTATTTTGTAACTACCAATTGTGAAATACATCTCCTAAGAGTACCAACTTCTCTTAAAATGTTAGGATTCTTCTGAATCAGAACACTTTGTTTATGGAATGACCTACTTACAGGTCGCGCGTTACTTCTTGACGAATGAAAATTTTATATGTAAGGTTGAATGCGAGTCACTACTCAGCTTTTGCGGGAACGTTAGCATTGAAAGAGAGCGGAGGTACAGTCTGCAATGAGATGACGCACATGCTTCTGAGCTGAACCAGTACAACACTACAAATAAATTTATCGCACTTCCAGTAATATCAGCCACACGTATTATATACTATACCTCTATAACTGTTTCCACTTAACTTTATTGCATTTCTTCTATTCCCGACATTTCTCCCTCGTGTTCCTTGTCTGAATTACTGTTATTTTCGTTGCATGCACACATCCGTACCGCACAAAACTTTTGCAGTCGACTGTATACACAAACGCGACAGGGGAAAACAGAGGTGTCTGTTATCGTAGCATAAACATTTGCTGACCTGTTTATTAAGGGTAGGCCTACTCACTGGATTTCTGCTCAAGGTCATTCGTCAAGAACAAACGCGCAACCTATAAACTGAAATGCCTTATATACCTATTTCAAATATTGTGAGAATTGTTATATGCTGTTATAGCTTCAGTTCGGAAAATAAATTTTTCGCTAGTATTTTGCAACAACGCTATGAACAGCTATACACACTGGTGCATAAGTGCACTGGGTTTGTTGTATGTTAATGCAATAGCCCCATAGGTTTTAATCAGGGCCTTCTATACTCATTGGGTCATACGTAGCTGTCACATCCTCAGCTTAAGAGTATAATATGTATTGATAAGGAATGCATGTAAATACCAAATACTTGCTCTTTGGTCTGCAAAGAGGGCATAGTACATGTTTAAACTCAGATGCTAGTCATAATGGTAGCATTTCTCTTCTCACAGTAGTCGAACATTACAGAATATGGAATATGCCAAGTTTTGAAATGGGGTTCATAATAACGCTTTAGGAAATACTCAACATTTGGCATATTTTAATACTTCATAGCGTGGGCTTTACACCAAATTAAACAACCTCCTCCTTTCGTTTTGCTTGCTATGTACCCAAACCTCATCATTTTATAGTAGAATTTTATTAAACTGAAGTGCTAAGAATATAACAATAAATAAGGTTGTCCGCAGATATTTGGCCCCTCTAGATCACAACCCAGTCAATCCGAATACTAGCTACTCGAGCCAGTGTATTGTCACCAGGATGAATCATCTCTATCGCTCCTTTTTGCCACTGCATATGCAGTACGTTGTCCTTTGTTGAACACATCGCCACGGCAGGATTTGAATGTTCCTCGGTCTATTTGTGACGCTGTTGAAGTGTATCCAGGTATTCATTGTGCTGCCTCTACCAGAAGTCCAAGTTCATCTTTTGGATAAGTTGCCATGTGGCATACAGTTCAGTGTGAAATGAGTAAAGTGATCGGGAACAGTTGTGAGGTGTTCTCCAACAAGGAAAAGTTGGATGAATTAGAAGGATCATGATTGTCTTGAAAGAGGGCGAGAATTTAGACAAGCTTCTACTTGGAATTATAGGTTGTTTATTCCTGAAAGGCGAGAGTTGTGTTTACCGTGGTTCTTTGCAGATGGTGCTTAAAACTCTTTACCATAGCTTCCCAGACTCCTCCGAAGTGTGCCCCCCCCCCCAGGGCGACCTACTACGGTAGGTTCGAGTTTGGCGCACCCGGGGCCCAGAGCCAACTGACTCCCTCGGTGTGAGCTCTTCGTGGTGAGGGAGTCAGTCAAAACGCCCACCCACTTGTAGGCCGTGCGTGGAGACCCGTGTCGGTGGAAAGGATTATCCTGGTGGTTGAGGGGTGCGTATCTGAGCCCGGGACAGTTTCTTTTCTGAATCCGGGGAGGGTGCGCATTTCCGATACACTGCTTTCGTTTCTGCTTCATCTAAACGGGAGGCTAGGGACTAACCCACCCCTAGTCAATCGGCCAGGACTAGGTATTGCACTGAACTCCAGGGTGAGTGGGACGGCGAGCCCGCTATATCCCCTGTGTAGCCCTGTCATCCCAGTGGGATGACCCCTCGTTTGGCTCCGTGGTGGGTGGGGAGCACTGGGGGATGACATTTTTAGCCTTTTTCCTATGGCAACCAATACCCCTAAACGCCGCAAACAAGTGCAAGTCGAAAAAGAGGTACACGCGTCATCGGCACGTTACCTAGTTATTCAACGGATGCAAGATGGTCAGTCTTTTTTGAAGGTCAACCCTTATATTATTCAGTCAGGTCTAGATAAAATTGCCGGTCCTGTAAAATCGTGCACCCGTTTGCGATCCGGTTCACTACTTGTTTAGAGCTACACTGTCCAACAGTTTGAGAAGATCTTGAAGGCCAAATTCCTCCACGGATATCCCATCCGTGTTGAGAAGCACCGAAACCTGAACTCCTCTAAGGGCGTCATTACCAGCCAGCTTTTGGATGGTATGCCGGAGGAGGAGACACAGGGTTATCTGTCGGACCAAGGAGTAACCGAAGTTTACCGTGTAAGCGTGATGGCGTGCAGGTCGATACCCACACGCTGTTTCTCACTTTTGATCGGCTCGACTTACGTCAGAAGATCAAGGCAGGTTACGAGGTTATTCCGGTCAGACCTTATATTCCACGGCCTATGCGTTGCTTCCAGTGCCAACGCTATGGCCATACTAAGACCTCCTGTAAGACTTAGGTTGCGGTTTGTGCCAATTGTGGTAAGGATTCTCATGACGGAGCTTGTCCATCGGCTCCTAGCTGTGTGAATTGTCGAGGTAACCATCCAGCGACTTCCCGCGACTGTCCACGATACCAGGATCAGAAGGCCATTCAAGAGCTGCGGGTGAAAGAGCGTCTCCCCTTCTCTGAAGCCCGCAAACGCCATCTAGCTCGCCAGCCTCCTCTCCTGAAGTTTGGTACTTTTAGTTCAATTGTTTCGACACCAGTGCCAAAGCGGGATATGGGCACTCAAACTTGCCCTGTAGTCTCCACAACCGTCACTCCTCGCATTGTACTACCAGCTTCCACTTCCACCAGCTCCACGATCCTTCCCATAAGTAGTGAAACTCGGAAATTCAAAGTCACCCCGAAACGCTCCGATTTTCTTAAAGAGCCTTCTGACTCTGCCAGTGGAAAGTGTGCCTTTAAGGCCACTTCTCCTTCATCTCCTCGGCGATCTCAATCCCAGGAGACTAGGGCGCGCAATCGCGTGAAGCGGGATTCTCCACCTCCCGTGACCACTGGCAACCGGTATGTAACTCTGTCTCAGGTTTCTGGTGACACTGACCCTCTTCCATCCGAGGAGCCTATGGAGCATGAACCTTCTGCTCCACAAAGCCAGAGTCCCACGCGGAATCAGAAGGGCAAATTGAAGCGACACTCGTCAACTAAATGAACTCGGTGACGAGCTTCTCCCATTTTTCCACAGGATGTCTATCTTACAGTGGAATACACGTGGCGTGCGCAGGCATAAATCAGAACTTCAACTGTTGGCTAATTCGCTGTCCCCCAGTCTTTTCTGCCTGCAGGAAACCAAGCTTAACCTGCAGGATGCTTTCACCTTTCCTGGTTTTACTCCGGTGCGATGTGATTTACCACCGGAGCCTGGTACTCCTGCACATGGGGGTGTCATGCTGCTGATCCGCGATGACGTATTTTACCAGCCTATTATGCTCACTACTACATTGCAAGCTGTAACTGTTACTGTGATTTTACCTGGTTTTTGTTCTACAGTATGCTCCATTTATCCCCCGCCTTCTTCCCCCTTCGCCATTGGGAACATTTCTGACCTAGTGTCCCAGCTCCCTTCCTGCTGTTGGAAGGCTTCAACGCCCATCACCCTCTTTGGGGATCTCCTAGAGCTTGCGTAAGGGGGAAGCACCTTGCAAATTTTTTCCATCGTAATCAGCTCTGTCTTCTCAATACTGGCGAACCTACTTTTATTTCTGATTCCACAGGCACTCTATCTCACCTGGATTTATCTGTTTGCACAGCACAGCTTGCCCATCGTTTTGAGTGGAATGTCGTCTCGGATACCTTCTCCAGTGATCACCTTCCCTGCATGATCAGCCTACTTTCCAATTACATACCCTCGTCACGTGTACCCATCTGGCAGCTGCGTAGAGCGAACTGGCCTCTTTTTTTCCAGTTAGCTGTTTTCGACGACCGTGTGTTCGGCGTTGTTGACCAGATGGTGGATCACCTTACTAGTGTGATTAAAGCTGCTGCCGAGCGTGCTATCCCTCGGTCGTCGGTCCAACCGAGGCGTTTACCCGTTCCTTGGTGGACCGATGAATGCCGGGCGGTGGTTCGTGCACGGCGGGCTGCACTACGGTTATTTCAGCGCCACCCTACCCTTGATAATATGTTCAACTACAAGCGATCGCGCGCGTGCTCGTCGGATAATACAGGCTAGTAAGAGGAAATCCTGGCACCGCTTTGTGGAATCCTTCAACTGCTTTACACCATCGTCGGTGGTTTGGGACAAGCTCCGTCGCGTGGCCGGCAAAGTTACGCGAATTGCGGTGCCTGGTCTCAAGATCAATAATGGCACTGTAGTTTGCCCTAGGGCTGTTGTTGACGCCCTTGGAGGCGCTTTTGCAGAGGTGTCTAGCTCATTACACTACCACCCGGACTTTTTACCAATCAAGCTACAAGCTGAGACTCGTGGTTTGTCTTTTCACTCTAACAACCGCGAGTGTTATAATGCCTTCTTCACTATGTCGGAGCTAGAGCGGGTCCTGGCCTCTTCGAGGCAGTCCGCTCCTGGGCCGGATGGTGTTCACATCTCGATGCTGCAGCACCTGTCTTTGCCTGGCAAGCGGCATCTTTTACGAGTAATTAACCATATCTGGCACTCCGCTGTCTTCCCATCCGTTTGGCGAGAAGCCACCATTGTCCCTATTTTAAAGCCTGGAAAGGACCGGCATCTACCTTCCAGTTATCGCCCAATCTCCCTCACTAGTTGCATCTGCAAAGTGATGGAGCGGATGATTAACGGGCAGTTGACGTGGTGCCTTGAAACTCAACACCTGCTGTTCCAACGTTCAGTGCGGTTTTCGTCGCTTCCGTTCAACGGTCGACCATTTAGTTTCTTTATCCACGCACGTGATGGACGGCTTTGTGCGCAAGTGTCAAACGGTTGCTGTCTTTTTTTATCTCTGAGGGCTTACGACACTTGCTGGAGGTACGGTGTTCTTCGTACCCTCCATAAATGGGGCATTCGTGGTCGGCTGCCCCTTTTTATTCGGGAGTTTATGCGGGATAGAGTGTTTCGGGTACGGGTGAGCTCGGTTTTGTCCCGCGTTTTTAGTCGGGAGAACGGAGTACCGCAGGGCTCGGTGCTCAGCGTCACACTATTTGCCATTGCAATCAATCCCATTGTAGAGTGCGTCCAGTCTGGCGTTTCATCTTCACTATTTGTGGATGACTTCGCCATTTACTATAGCTCTCGGCGGACTTCTCTCTTGCAACGTCGACTCCAATTTTGTCTGGACCGACTGTTTGCTTGGAGTGTCGAAAATGGTTTTCATTTCTCCGCCGAGAAGACCGTCTGTGTAAACTTCTGGCGTCGGAAGGCGTTTCTCCCGCCTTCGCTCCGTCTCGGCCCAGATGCACTCCCTTACGCAGACGAGACGAAATTTTTGGGATTGATTTTTGACCGAAAACTTAATTGGTCTTCTCACATTTCCTATTTAAAAGCAAGGTGTGAACGTTCTCTTAATGTTTTACGTGTTTTAAGTGGCACATCCTGGGGAGCTGATCGGACAGTTGTTTTACGATTATACCGTTCACAGGTCCGATCGAAGCTAGAGTACGGTTGTGTTGTGTATGCTTCGGCTCGACCACCTGTTCTAAATCGGCTTAATGTCACACACCACCGCGGCATCCGGTTGAGTATTGGCGCATTTCCTACGAGCCCAGTTATTAGCCTGTGCGCGGAAGCTGCTGAACCTCCGCTCGCCTATCGGCGGGATGTTCTTCTCAGCAGCTATGCTTGCAGACTCTCTAGTCTAGCCGAACACCCGTCTTTTAGTTTATTCTTTAACGATAGCTTGGACCGCCAATACTCAGCGAGCACTCTAGCCCTACTACCTCCTGGCGTTCGGTTTCGTTCAATGCTTCGGTCTTTGGACGTCGAATTACCCGCGACGTTGCCGAAGGGTGAAACTAGATTTCCCCCATGGCTTCGCCGCGAGACCAATGTCCACCTTGGTTTGTTGTCCCTGCCGAAGTCGTCTACGCCAGATTCCGTTTTTCGTTCTGCCTTTTTAGATATTCAGGCGCCGTTTGAATCCTGCAGTTTTATATACACTGACGGCTCGAAGGACGATTGGGCAGTAGGATGTGCTTTTATCCACGGTCGCCAGAGTTTTAGCTCCAGACTTTTAGCGCAGTACTCGATTTTTACAGCAGAATTATTTGGTATTCATCAAGCCCTTTTATACATACGTCGACAGCCCATCCAGCGCTTCATTATTTGTTCGGATTCCTTGAGTGCCCTCCAGAGCCTACGTACGCTGTACAATTATCATTCACTGGTGCAGCGTATCCAGGACCACCTCCACACCCTCGCCAGTGCTGGCACTTGCGTCTGCTTTGTGTGGGTACCTGGTCATGTAGGCCTGCAAGGAAACGAGGCTGCCGATGCCGCTGCTAAGGCAGCAGTTTTAGCCCCAAGGTTTTTTAGCGCTTGTGTTCCCTCTGATGATTTTAGCTTATTTTTATGTCGTGCACTCCTTTCACGGTGGCATAGTGAATGGAGTAATGTTCAGGGGAACAAACTTAGGGAGGTGTCACCCCTCCCTGACACCTGGGGGACTTCCTCGCGCGTCTCTCGTCGCGAGGAAGTGATTTTAGCAAGACTGCGTATCGGGCACTGCTTTTTTAGTCATCGTCACCTATCTTCGGATGATGCCCCGCTCTGTGCTCACTGCCATGAGCCTCTGACGGTGAAGCATGTTTTAATTCAGTGCCAGTTGTTTACTCCGCTGCGGCAGCAACCCTGGCTAGGTGCTGGGAGACACCTTATGTGCTGTAGAGCGAGTGTTACATTTTATTCGAGATTGTGGACTGGGCAAACGTTTTTAATTTGCGTATTTTACTTCATTTTAATTTTTACTTGTCATTTTTAAATTGGCTTCCTGCAGCGAGTTATTTTAACACTTGTCATTTTATGCTTTTGTTTTATCTCACCTTTTAGTGTTCAAGGTACTGTGTTGGTGGGGTTTTACTGTTTTAACTGTTTTTAATTGTCATACAATATATGGGTTTTTAGCTTGTGTTCTGTTTGGGCGCTAATGACCGTTGTAGTTTGCGCCCTAAAACCACAATACTACTACTACTCCGAAGTGTGGTGCCGAAGAGGGAGTGAAATGTGATTTGATTTCTTGTCCTGGTGCAGCCTCTACAACACCTCTTTGTCCCTCGGTATCCTTCAGGAGCTTTTGATGCTCTCTTGCAGCGCCAATGAAGTTGGTCCCTTTGTTGCTGTGGGCATTGCGACGACCTCGGTGTGTTGCAAAATGGCAAAGTGCTGTCGTGTATGCACTTGTTGATCTGTACTGCAGGAGATTTTCCATTTTGTGTTCATTAGCTATATTTTTCAGTTTGAAGCATGGTATAGATGCATTTTGAAGTCTCCATCAACCTGAAGATAACATTTTGGTGTGGTGCATGACTGAATCTCCTTAATTCGCTAGCTGTCCTTGGTTCCTTCTGTTTCTTAAGATATTTTATCTCTTTATGGCATTAGCTATCTGGCACAATTCTGAAACATTTGTTGAGGACGTTGTTTACCTCCTGGGGAACGCAGCAATGAAGTGTCGCTCTTTGCATCCTTTGTTGCAGTTGCGGATGAATCTGATGCAATAACTGACTGTCCTCAGGAGCCTGGTTAATGAGGAAGAATTATTCAGAAAAGAGCTGTCAGGTTGGGTGACATTAAGTAACGTGATTTTTGTTCCGGGATGTTGGTCGAGTTGTTAGTAGTAGTTTCAGTTAGCCACTATGGGAGGTCCAGTTGCGGCCAATTAATTCCGCGGAGTTGACTATTTTAATGCTGCCACTCTTGACTTTGCACATAGTGAGCGTGTAAGTACCTTGCCTTCTTGATTTGTAGATCTCATATGGATGCAAGACCCATTAGCAATTTCAGAGGCATTGCAGCAACCAGATATTTTGATTGGCGTGATGTTCTCTCCACAAAGGAATGCCACCCTGAATTTGCGTGACTTCAGCTTTTTTGAGTGCAGACTTTCTGACTATCGAGCGTCCCATCCAATCCCTTCTTGCCACAAACGTTGCATGAAGACCTTGAAAAAAGTAACTACGGGTCTGCTCAGCCCAAGGTGTTCGAATATAGCTATTATAGACAGAACATAGTTTAGTTTGGTAGTGTTTAACGCCAGCTTTACCTACCTACGGAACCGCAGGCGGTGACGCTGATGATACATGGAATGAAGATGAAGCATCGGTGGGATGAGATGGCGGGGGAACCGGAGAACACGGAGGAAACCCGCCCCTGCGGCGCTTTGTCCACCACATGCGGTTGCCTGGATCGAACCCGACTTCGTTTAGTGGAGGTTTAGTTTTTATTCTGTCTGATTTGGGTTTGGGCAACAGATTACTTGAAATTCTTCTGTAGCAGGGTTCCAAGCTAGTCTTAAAGTATGGAAGAAGTCGGTGTTTAGAGTGTTATGTTTCTTTTAAGGCTTCTGAAAGTGCTGAATTGTTGAACACAGTTTCCGCAAATGGAACCTAGCACGTCGGGGAAGATTTTATAGATATCTCCGCAGCTGTAGTGTTTCTTTTAGGGTGTCTGCACCCGAAATACCACCGTCTACGTAAAAATGCTTGAGGACCGGCTCAACTAAGGAAATGGACTTCATCTTTCACAAGCTGCTGACATTTTATTGTTAAATACACGCTAGAGACATTCAGTATGTGACGATCGTAAGAGCATAAATCTTGAGATCGTGTGCTGGATGTTCTCCCCGTAAGATGTATCGTAAGTGTTGTTGCCTAGCGTGTACTTGTTCTTGACGCTACATGTTCTCAGTATCTGCAATGAAAGCTGTTCTGTGCGTTCGGTATCTCGTCATCAGTGAGCAGAGGTCTTCTTGTACTGTGGGTCCTATCTTTAATATACCATTTAGAGAGACTCCATTATTAGGTTTAGGTAAAGCATAAAAAAACTTCTTATTTAGGTTGTGTTGCTCGATTCTTTGTGAACAGCAAGATGCAGGATTGAGGTAGTTCAACAGTCAAACGCCGTTTCCTCTCTTAGTAGTTTTGTTGAAGTATTTCTCACGTTCACTGCACAGGGGATAAGTGTACAGAAAGCGAATACGGTAAAATGCAAGGGTATCATGGTTATTAACGAAGTCTCGGCCACTTTACTCTTTTCCAATGCGTAAACGGCATTCATACTATTTGCTCCGATGGGCAGGCATAGTAATAACTAGACGGGGGGAACGCGGACCCTAATACGGCGATTGCAGTTAAGCGGACGGTATAGAGTGTGATGTACGCCTCACCCCCTCCTCTCGTCGTACAGTTCCATGCATAGGAACTCCACCATTCCGAGTGTGTTTAGACGTGATCTGGAAGAGTTGCGTGTGTCAAGTAATTCGTAGTGCAACGCCTAAAACAACTGACATACTAAGTGCAATAATCAATTATTTAGTTGAATAATTTGGACGCATATTTCTTCTAGAATGTAGGTGTTATATGTGCGTTTGCAATATCAGATTATTACGAACTAAGAAGTACCTACTATTTTGAAAGACACTGTAATACTAAAGCACACAAGGAAAATGTTAAACGCAATTCACATAATTTCAATTTGTTTAAGTTTTTATTGCAATTCAATATAGTGTGAATAAACGATTGAATACAGTCAATAGTAAGCGAGTGCGTGTAAGTAGCAAAAGACATAAATAACAATAAAATGTAATGCATACAAAGAACTGTTAACCAAGTAGTAGAGAATATGCACAATGGGCTATTAACAGTAGGGCTACAATTCAATAGACTTATGTGACATGATAATTTAACTCGACTAAAAACGTTTGGTCTACAAGTGTTCGAGGGTATTAAATTCATCGAGAAAGGATCGGAAACAATTAACAAGATACCCCAAGATCTCTGTCCTGATAGGCTAAAAGACGAATTCTATAGTGTAATACACAAATATACCTATGCAGTGTTGAACAGTTTGGCGAAAGCCCAGGACAATTACTTAAAGCTGAATATAAATCTTTTCATGTATGCTCCATTAACCTCGTGTGATGTCGGAAGAAGCGTTTCCCAGTACAAACATATTCTGATAAACGCAGAAGTGTCACCTTTGACAATCTACGTATGTACATAGTTGTGTATTGTAATTCTTATGATGAAAAAGATGTATATATCATGATGTAACTTAGTTTCGCGGAAACTTGTTAGATAAAGCAAATGTCTTTCCTAAGCTTTATTTCACCTTTTTAAGCTGCTAAAGAAGGGAGGAAAGAGTGCAGTCTCACTGAGTCACTTATAGAGCTGCCATTGTAAACAAAGGGCTTAAAAGATTTCGTCGACATCGCTTCAATTAGGCTCGTACGTACGAAATGTAGGATTATTGTGTGTAAGGCACGACTGTACATCTGACCGATATACTGTGAGCTGCCTTCCTGAGAGGTCATTTACGCTCGCCATGGAACAGTCCAGGCACATAACTTGAGCTAAAGATCCCCTCTTCTGCGGTCCAGTAATAACTAGTGACTTGGCATGAAACGGAAGTTTGATTACTTCTCCTGATGGCTCTCTCAATCATTACTATTTAGTTAAGCTTCAACTGTTGCTTGTTTTACATAATGCCGTGCGGATCACATACAGTGTGGCCAGGTTATAGGTCTATGGCAAGCTGGTGACAGTTTGACATACTAAATACTGTAATAAAATACACTACGTACAGAGTTTATTAATTTGTTGGGTTTTAATGCCACCTAAGAAAGGTGGTTTATTGCATAGGTATTAGAAAAAATCCTTCTTTGTAATGTTGCCAATGGGTTTCATTTTTCCGCGAAGACAGTGTGTGTTAACTTTTGGTGCCACACAGAATTTCCCTCGCCTTCTTTGCAATTAGGGACCACACTTCTCCCATTTGCCGAAGAAGCTAAGTTCCGCGGGTTAATCTTGGAGATAAAATTGTGTGTGGAGCTAGCATATCACCTATTTAAAGACGCGATGTGAACGTTCTCTCTCCGTTTTAAGAGTTTCAAGTGGCACCTCCTGAGGAGGAGATCGTACAGTCCTGCACCTATATCGATCACTGGTCTGTTCTGAACTCGATTATGGATGCATTGTGTATTACTCTTCACGGTCCCCCGTTCTACGTCGCTGGAATCCTATTTACCATCGGGGCATCCTTTTGGCTACCGCTGCGTTTTACACCAGCCCTGTTTTGAGTCTATGCGCTGAAGCTGTCGAACCTCCGCTGTCTTATCGGCGTAACGTTCTCCTTTGCAGCCATGCTTGTGGTCTAGCCAGCGTACCTACACATCCCACATATTCATAGTTTTTTTGAGGATTCGCTCGACCGTCAGTATGATACTCGTACTCTCGCACTGCTTCCACCAGGGTGTAAGGTTCCATCGGCTACTTCGGCATTTGAACATCGGCCTGTCCATCATACTCTCCAGGGAAGGAACCCGTTTCCCCGCCTGGCTGCTCCCGGTGAGCAGTTATCGTTTGGATTTGACGCCAATGGCGAAGTCCACAACCCCCAGTGCGGTCCTACGTTCGGATTTCGTCGAGCTTCACTCCCAACTCGGAGACCGCGTGTTTCTCTATACTGACGGCTCAAAAGACTATCATGGCGTGGGTTGTGTCTGGTGCGGAACGTTTTGTCTTCCGTCTCCTGGACCAGTGCTCGGTTTTTGCCGCGGAACTCTTTGCGGTGCATCGAACTCTTTTCTTTCATTTAACGGTGCGGTCATCGAAATTGTATTTTGTATCAGACTCCCTCAGCGCTCTCCAAAATCTAGGCATTGTACGCCCAACATCCCCATGTACAAAGGATCCGATGTAGTACACACCTGCGTGTCAGTGCCAGAATAAATGTATTTGTGCTTGGGTTCCTTGCCACGTTGGCATAGCAGGCAACGAGACCCCGATGCTGCCGCAAAGAGCGCTATTTTAATCCCAACCCGCGAATCATTTTGAACCAGTTTTACGGAAGGCTATTCTCTCCCGTTGGTTTTCCGAATGGTCCTACGTCCAGGAGAGTAAACTACGGGAAGTCGCTGTGTTTGGAAAGCGTCTTCCCGACCATCCTGTAGAGAGGTTATTTTGTGTCGTCTGCGTTTTGGGCTTTTTTTTTTTTAGTCACCGCATTTGTTGCGCGGTGAACCCGCACCACTTTGTCCTCCCTGCGGTGCGACTGCGACGATGCGACAGCTTATTTGCTTTTAAGCTTGGTTGTTTTAAGTGGTTTTGGTCTTGCTGTTTTGCCAGTTTAGTTTCCGTTTCTTTTAACTTTGGGCGGACGCTAATGACATCGAATCTCGCTTCATAGTCCAAGCTCCATTCCTGCGCGCCGCGGTGGTTCATCCTTGCACTGCTGGAATTCCTGGAGTGAGTCACTACCTGATATAAGTTTACTCACAAAGCATGGGGCTATCTCATCCTGCATCCCATTCGAGTGGATCAACTCTCATTTTCTCACATGTCAAAACTTTAGTAGTGACCCTCGTATACAACATAGGTGCTTTATTAAAATCATAACAATTCAGGTGTCTCCAGTTTTCCGGCATATTTTCCAATGCCATGTAAATAGGTCAGCTGCAAGTAAACTACTAATTGGTTCATTACTGCGCCTTGCAAAGCACAGTTGGAGTTAATCGTCATTTCACGTGTGTTTCGTTTTGCGTATTCGCCAATCCCGTGTACTTTATAGCTCAGCTGCAAGAGAATTACAACTTATTTTATGATGTTTAGTCCACGTCGTACTGGATTAATGTAACCGTGGATAACGTCGAAGTGCACAGGTTAAAATAGCGACCACGACGGTATGCATTTGCGGCCATTACCTATTTAATTTTCTTATACCCTATTCACAAAACGCCTGCGTGATACCGACCCGCGAAAAGTGTACATCTCCTTTTTTGAAGGATAGTACACTCCCAGAGCCAGCTTAAATTTCAGTAACCTACTTTCAAGAGCCTTTAAAGCTGCTTGATTATTGGAAAGTATGCCACTGTGGTGTTTTTATAGTCCTTAAGCGTTCCCATACACAAGCCAATATGGCATATATTTTCTCTTAAAAGGCAGTAGCATACTGTCCGAGAGTGAAAGAAAGTTCCCTGTCTCGACCAAGTATTTCTTCCCCAGTTCATTTTGGATCCGTCAGTAAACGGAATCTGCCATCTTTGAATCTTAGAGCCAATTCCTTGTTTCCATTCACTTCTTGAAATGAAATACTAAGAGTTCTACTCTTCTGGTCCCCTTGATATCATTTTGTGTATATTCGTATATAAAATGTGATTCGGACTGTTGTCCTTAGGAAAATGTGTCTATAGCACATGTCCTCTGTTTTGACAATGCTATTACACGTATACAGGGTGGAAGGTACTGCATCGGCCACACGTTAACCAAGGATTCTACATGATGAGTGTAACAAATATATCCAATACAATTTTTTTTCAATGAAGAACCGTTTCGCCGAAAAAAAAAGTTTGTGTCAAACATTAGCTTCTTGGCGAATGGATATAAATTGTTTATTATTTCACTAACTGTCGCGCAAACATTGTGTGGACAACGCTGTAATTGCCTTTTCATCTTAATTCGAATGAATTTAGCCACAATTTAATGTTAAAGTGTGCAAAGTTTAATTTCTACGCGAAATATGGCAAAGTCGCCACGCGAAACTTGCTGGTCGCGTGTTCTCATTACAAGTTCAGGTGCCTGGGGGAGGGGGAGGTGTGAAGGGTGGAGGAAAGGCAATGTTAAAGTACAATTGTCTGCAATACGAAGGAGTTTACCGTGTGACCATGGGAGTACTTAGACATGGTGCTACTAATTTAAGGGGGAAGGTTCCCTTAAGAATGAAAAATAAATAAAACAGAAATAAAATAAAAAACATAACATTGAGATCACGTAAATAAAGGCAGATGTTCCCATTCCCGTCATCTCTTATCTAGCGATGTAAGCCACTCTTTACTTCCAAATCTCCATCTGTTTTTCCTTTTAAAAAAAGAACAAAAACAGCGTAAAAATGTCTCTTGTGACCTTAAATGCCACTCCATATTTAGAACTTTAATTAAGTAATAATAAAACTTAAACACCACATAATCGGCATAAACGACATACATTTTCAGTATTTCTTGTAGTGCTTATAAATGCATTTAGACAGGATTATGGAATTTATTTCAAAATGCTGACTGGTATTTGTGTTCTGTGTTAAGTAGTACTTGCAAACGTAGCATTATCTTATGGAGTACATTAAATGTGCTTCAGTCCCATATTGGATACGGATTTGGTTTCATATGTTTAGAGAAAACTTCATATTATGCATACTTCCTTTAAGGATAGTATCACTGTCATGTTTACTTCTAGAGATCAATTTCATTTTGCTTGTCTGCTTGTTTTGGCGCCTTCATGACCACAGCTATAATTTATGACGAAATCATTAGTTTTATTTCAGCCCGATAAATAATCTACAGAAGAGCACAATTCTTTTAGAAAAGTAAAGGGAAAACTTTTATTTGTGTATTAAAGACAATTACTATTATTTTAGCTCGTGATGAATAATAATAGCAATAATAATAATAATAATAATAATAATAATAATAATAATAATAATAATAATAATAATAATAATAATAATAATAATAATAATAATAATAATAATAATAATAATAATAATAATAATAATAATAATAATAATAATAATAATAATAATCATCATCATCATCATCACAATAACAAGAAGACGAAGAAGCATGTCCACTATTAGGAACATCTGTATCTCTTTGTCAGCATTGTTCAACCAAAAATTTCGTGGTTTTGATTTATTCATTCCTCTGCTGTCTTAACTATGGAAAACTGCATGTTCGTTATTACTTGATCAAATGCGTCATTTCAGTTATATTCACACTTTTCAGGCATGACATCGATTCTTGCCAATTCGTCCGAGATAGCGACCGCTTCACTGTTACGTAAACGCACTGCTCTAGTGTTTTGTTGACGTCTTCGTGCTTGTATACGCCGGTCGTGTATTTTGTTTACGACTGAAGCAGTGTAGGCCGCCAGGCACGCGACATTCAGGTGTTTTGTTTACATCTGAGGCACCACTGACACAGCACAGCGTTGCCATTTACACTACCGAAAAGTTTAAATTTTTACAAAACTATCAGGCCTACCGAAATGAAACTTGGCATTTTATGTTCTTACACCTGCATCTATTAGCCATATTATTCTGGCCGAAGCAGTACCTTCCACCCTGTATAAGTATAGTCCAGGGTTTGCTTCTGCTTCCATCCAAAGATGGAGAGCAGCCAGGTCCAGCAGAGCTTCACAATGGTAGGAGTAGTTGTGAATGCCAAGGTTTTATAATCCGGCTAGCCTTTGCAATTTGGAAAGTTCTTTCATGCAAGTACTTGGTTTAATCCTATGCCATGAAACTAGAACATCAATTATGGGTTTAACCATTGACATGTATACAGTACTAACTTAGGCAGCAGACCATTCGTTATCAAGTAATAGTTCTGCAGATCCATATGGATCTGTATTCCATTTTAATGCTTGCTCTAGATGTTTCTTGCATATTAATATCTTGTTTGAAATGGTGGCATGGTGTTAAACCTCATCAGATAATTGTATCTTTGTTCTTGTAAGATTAGATTCATCAAGGTACTTCAGTTCTCAGGATCTGGTAGGAAGCACAGTTGTCATTCTCTTTGGATTGACAGGCAAATGACATGGATAGGGATGTTGAGCTTTTCTCAGGTTTACCTGTAGCACCTCGTGAGTGTGCTTCAGAAAATGTACCTCTGGTGGTTTTTACTAACTCAGCGTTTCCTATTAAGGTCTCAAATCAAATCGAGAATAACGTTGGAATGGAGGGGCGATGGAGATCCCACACTGTGGATGCCACTTGCTGCTGATGCAGTCAAGGCCCTCTCCCAGTATGAGGTGATCATTCTAGGTTTTAACGTGGAACTGGTCCATTTACAAATTGTCACGAACTCCATGAAGTGTAATGGGGGCTTTATCAAAAGCGCACTCAATGTCAAGAAAAAATGCTAGAGCAGTTTCTGTGTAAATGAATGAATTTATTTGATTCTAATCATATACATTTTAAGTTGTCCTTGAATTTGAGACCCAGCCCTTTAGTCTTGGACATCCTTCCACCCATTTACATTTTTGCCGTTAGACGTGCGTGCAGCGTGCCCGTCTTTGAGATGGTTCTACATTTATCTGCATTTATAGCTCGATATATCGTGTGTAGCCATTTCCTCCTTATATATCTTTATTCACGCTATATTTGCTATATTCACGTCCTATTTACGTGTCTTTTTGTTCCCATTTTCTCTTTTCATTCAGATCCTTCCTTCTCTCTCTCTCTCTCTCTCTCTCTCTCTCTCTCTCTCTCTCTCACACACACACACACACACACACACACACACACACACACACACACACACACACACACACACACACTTTCTCCTATTTCCTATGTGTACGATCACCTTTTACACCCACTGTATTTGTCTTTGTCATTTCATTTTCACACGGTTAAACGCCCGCTGGGGACCGGTTTTCAACGAAAACCTCGGTAAAGAATCCAACACGGAGTTTAACAATTATATGTTGTATCTTCAGTATTTCCATCGATTTAAACGCAACGAAGAGAGAATATTAGAAGACAGGAGGGATCTGTTTGAAGAACTGAATGACGTTTCGTTTCGAACAAGATCCGTTTGAAAAAAGAAACGGTAACTTCAATTTTAGATGAAATTGGGCAACAAGTCGAGTTTCCTACAGCAAGGAACCATCCAATATCGCCTAAAAATCGCCTTTTTGTAGCACTGCGATTTTATACGACTGGAACATTTCAAGGGGTAATTGGTGACGTGAGTGACATGGACAGAACCACGGCATATCGCATAATACACAGGTTTTCAGATGCCATTGCCTCGTTATCACCTCAGTACATAAAACTGCATAACCCACATCTGAGTCGTGAGGGCTATCAACATATACTTTTTTCCGTGATCATCGCAAGCCCCTTTTATCCAAATCCTTCCAGTTTTGGCAATGCTTTAGATCCACCCCCAGTCTTGTAAATTTCTACCTTCATACAAGCAGCTCTCCTCGCCTTTCTTTTCAAATTTTCGTATACAGTTTTTAAGCTTGTATGTGTCCTTTCTGTGGTACCTGCGCATTAAACAAACAATAAGACGAATGCATACAGTAGAATGATAATAAACCATATACAAACTATAAATGTTGTATGCATTAACTTACCAGGCACATAGCTAAACTTGTGACGGATTTTTTGCCAAGCATTCTCGTTGTCTTTAATGGTAGCACCATCCATCTTTTTATTTTCTATTATGGACTTGTATTTATCCACTAAATTTAATAAAACTGAATTCTCATGAACGCTAAAATTCGGCGCTCTAGAACGTCTTGAGGGCTTATCGTCTATTTTCTTCTTTTGGTTCATCGCGCAAATGAAATGCCGTAAAGCTTAGGTTATGGCCACCACAGATGGACACCACTCACTAACAAACACAACAAACAAGTGAATGTCGAAATTAATCACAGCCTTCTGAATACTACCGGAATTGCTTCGGAGGAGAAAAATAGCGAGGAAACCAGGCGCTACGAAACCGCGGTATTCAAACCGAGGATTAGCAATGGTGCACAGCTTTTATGACTTTACCACGGTAATAGTTTAACAACTGTATCGTAACAGCTCAGATTTACCGAGGTTGATGCACTGGACCATTAGTCTAGCAATAAATCCACTCTTCGCACCAGTCATGGCTTTTGCTCCGTTACTACAAATAGCAATGCATTTTTGTGCCCAATCGATATTCAAATCTTGCGTAGCTTCAAGGAACATGTCATGCAAGCACTGACCTGTAGTATTCATCGGAAGTGCCTTGCAAAATAGTATTTCTTCCATTAATGTTTCATTGAATTCAGAACTCACAAAAGCTACAAACTGTGCACAACCCGCAATATCCGTTGATTCATCAAATTGCAAGGACACAAAAGAACTTTTCTTTACTTTTTGTATGACTTGATCACGAATGTCAGTCGCCATATTGCTTATCCTGCGTTGGATGGTATTGTCAGAGAGAGGCATACTTTTGAGCTATTCGACCTCTTGCTTGCCAAACATAATCTCTGCTGTATCTAAAGCCGCTGGTAAAATCAAATTTTCGGCAATACTGTGAGGCTTTCCTGCCTCAGCCACACGAAAAGCTACCCAATAGCTAGCGAGCAACGCTTTCTCATTTAGGTTGGATATTTGTCCTATGACAGTTTTTTGATGTTCAAGAGCTCTTAATTTTCGCTCAAAAAATTCCACGGGTTTATTTTTTTCATTAGGATGTTTTGTGTTTAAGTGGCGTGCCAACTTCGATGGCTTCATGCTTTCTCTTGACAAAATTTCCAAGCAAATTACGCACTGCGGTTTATTCTCAATCACATTAAACCAAAATTTCAAATAATTGTCATAACGACGTTGTTTCTTTATCCCACTACTCCCGCTAGACGTTAATGGTTCTGATGATCTTTTCAGGAATTTATCCATTTTCACTTATAACAAACAACTCAACCGCGCGTATCTCACGTTCACAAATCACTTTACAATTACTCCAACTCCAAGGCACCTTACACGCAGTCCGTATAACACCGTAGTTTCACTTCCGAATCGTTTCCACTTATCGCGGTCTTGCTTCCGATTCCACTTGCTTTGCGGCCTTGCACTCAACTGCCGTGGCTTTTTTTTTTAAGGTGGAGGGGAAAAATCTTGTTACGAGACCCCATGGTACTTTGGGAGTCGCCATTGAAGATGGCCATACCCACTAAAAAAAAAAAAAAAACCCCATCCACCGGATTAGGAAGGTGAAAGCAGCCTGCTGCGGTACCGCCTGTAGCACCCGCGCATTCAATTGTGAAAATAGAGCTGGTTCGCATAGCGTAACCAGAAGGAGTAAGGTTAGGAGCTTGGAGACGAGCTTGACCGAGGCCCAGCTTGCCCCCTAGCGGAGTCCTGGATGGTTTAGGTAGGAATCATTTGTGATTGTTGTCAGGAATCAGGGTGCTATGTGCTTGGCGTCTATACGCCGCGTCTGTTCGTGCGCCTCAGAAGTCTGGGAGCGTGTCGATACCCTGCATGCTGCATCCCTGAAACAATCTAAATATACATGTACATACACTAGGCATAAGAAAGTGCATACAATTAGTCTCTTACATTAATAGTAATTTGCGCGCCAGTGGCGTCGTCAGTCTAGGGTAAATTATTGTTGTTACACTAGGCATAAGAAAGTGCATACAATTAGTCTCTTAAATTAATAGTAATTTGCGCGCCAGTGGCGTCGTCAGTCTACGGTAAATTATTGTTGTTACGCTCCACCATACGGCGTCGTCTGCAACTAAATACCTTCAGTATTGTTGTGCCATTCGGCATCGTCAATTTGGTGAATGCATATCCATAATATCGCCTGGTCGTCTGGAGTGCACACTTGGCGGGCAGTCTGCCTGAAATGCAGGTGCGAGCCAGTGCCACTCCAGAGGGGGCCCTGATCCCCCTGGGGCCGCCTTATAAATAAGGACTTGAGGGTTATTACCTGATTGAAGTGAATATGTGTGTAGGTATGAGTGTGTGTGTGTGTGTGTGTGTGTGTGTGAGAGAGAGAGAGAGATGCACAGTTCACATGTGAATAACATCGGGGTGGCTGCGGTGGACCGCCCTATTTATAGGTCAGCGCATTCTAGCGAGAATCATCTCAAAGCGCAACGAAACGTCTCGAAACTTGTGGACCTTTCGTGGAACCTGTACTAGAACCGAGTGTCACCAATAGATGGGCCGGGAGTCTCGGCCCTAACAATAAGTTCGTATTTGTTTATAAATTGACCACGTATTCGATTTAAAAGTATGTTTTACCTCCTTAATTATATGTTTATATCCGAATCCTAATAACGCTCAAGCCTAAAATTTTTGTATGGATTATATATTTTTAACACTTTCAGTTCCGGTGCCTATTATCATGGACATAGGCATTTTTTCCTATTTGTACTAGTTTTAACTGTTTTATGCTATATTCTTGTTATACTGTCTGTCACCAATTAAACATACGTATTTGAGACGTTTTGGATTGTAAAAAATTATCTTTTTTACAATTTATATTGTAGTGTTTTTTATAAGAAAAGATGCAAAATCCATGCAACCGCAGTCAAATGATACCCCGTCTTCATCCACGCGTGCCATCACACCGATTATTTTACGTGGACCCTCCCCGTCCTTTACCACAGGCACATTTGACTGCGGTTGCCGAGACTCGAACTCACGACCTCAGGCTTTGAGTGCGTGGCCAGTGCACTACGTGTTGCCTTAACGATCATGGCTATTCAAGCCAGCAGGCTGAAGGTGTCCCAGACCGCCTAATCTAGGCCGGTTTCGAATTAGAGGAAGAACGGCATAAGTAGCAAAATCACTCGGTACTGAAAGGGTTAACATACATGAAAAGAAGTGTCGGGGGGGTCGCGAAATATTTTTTGATATTACGGGGGTCGTGTCATGAAAAAGGTTGAAAAACACTGCATTAGAGGAACACACACAAAAGAAAATACCTTTGGTGAAGCCATCGTTGGACCGGACGGACCGGGTGCAAGTAATTCATAAGAAACTTTTTCGCCCTTTCCCCTACACCCTCTCGTCCATCGGAAAACATTTGTAGCCGGCTGAGAAGATTGGTAAAATGCCCCATGAAGCAGTAGGGACGGCAGGGTACTAACTCTCCCCATCTTAGCCAGTACTCCTGAGATAACGGTGCATGTGGGACACTCGAGATAATCTTGCAAACTATTCATTGCAATGCGTCCAAGTTTTCCCACCCTTCAACCACCAAAACTTGCATTCCGTACTTCGATGTAGATACCATCAGTTCTCTTAAACCACCTTATAACCTTATACTCCTTGTAGGTGCTATGTGTAAACATTTCCTCACTGCACTCAATAGGCACCTTCCTCTTTTCTGTGGTAGATTTTGTTTTTCCCAAGTTGGTGTGCTAGAGAACCTAACTCCTAAGTGTGTAAAAGCCCTTACAATTTGAATTACATTATTTTTGAGATACCACTTCGGTTTTACTCAGTTTTGACCCTTCTTAAACACCATTATTTTGGTTTTATTCTGGGTCATTTTCAAACCCCACTTCTTGCGCAAACATTCTTATTTATATCATCACCCTTCATTTAGAAAGTTATCCTTGCTGTGCCTTGGATTTCCTTCATTCCCCCCTCGGCACAACGCTCAAATTGCTAATTTCCATCTCTGCATTTCTAGCATTGAAATCACTAACTTAGCACATACTCCCTTCATTGTATTTAATTCCACTTCTAAACGCCGAAAAAATAATTGATTATGGAACTTAGAACTTCCAGGAGGGTTGTATGTGATAACGCAAATTAGCCTTGAACAAAGACCCACATTAAATCACTAAGTTCTGTTTTTTCTCCTTCACTTTACCTTTCAAGTCATTACTTTCAAACAGATCTAATCGTCCCGAAGCCGTTCCATTGTTACTCTTCCTTTCGCACTTTGACCTAAAAATTGAAAGCCCTGCATTCGTGGTTTGCTGATCTTTTATCCATGTTTCAACTATTGCTAACAGCTGGACTTTTTCCGAAATTTCGTTGATATGCCCATAACCTAGCGCTTGAAACAAACCCTCACCATTTAAAAAACTGAGTTTATAACCCTGTTCCCTCCCTTTATTTCCTAATTAGACCCCGATCGAGATCTGAGATTCTGGTTTACTCCAACATTCTGCCAGCTTCATCGTTCTGCCTCCCTTCTTTCCGTTGCTTCTCCGTATCGCTGCAAGCATCCTACTCCCGCTAGGATGCTCTGTCGTTGAGATGACAGTTGATTCGCCGATACATATCTTCCAGGACTGACCCAGTTCTTACCTCTCTTTAGCCACAATAGTTCTTGATCCGGGGTGACCTTCCGCAGCGGTGACGTAGTTACCTGCTCTCTCGAGGTCAGAGTTTCACGCAAGCCTCGCTTGACGTCGAACAGTCACGTGTCGTCCTGTCACTCATCAGTAGGGATAGGAAGTTCATGTATTTGCATGTTTTTTCTTAGGGGTTAAAAATGTATGCTTTTACGTTATGTGCACGAATTATGGAATTTTCAGTTATTTGGACATGATTTTATAGTGCATATAACTGCATATTTTCTTGATTTTGATAAATGCATATTATTTCAATATTATAGCCCCTATATTGCATATTTTAATAATTTTTATTGCTTTTTATTATTTTTTTCCATCCGAATAATATTTTTTATTTTGGTAGTATTGCACATGACGATACAATTCGTTAGGTGGCGAGAACTAATTTTGAGTCATGTTCTCATGTAGTGAATCCCGTTACCACCCTTTCATTATATGTATGTGCGTAGAGAATAATCAGTGCATTATCTGAGAGGTTTATATTAGCAAAGATAAAGTGCAGGTCAACGTTTTGAGCAGCACGATTATAGCAACACTTGCCTGTCCACCAGCAGTTGTATCGTGGTCTTCAAACGTAACAGTATTGTGAACTGTTTCCCACAAAATTAAATTAGGCATATAAGATGTTAAAAAGCTCTTCAAATGCCGAAAATAAAACCAACTTCGAGTGCTAGATTAATTAATTTACAGAAAGAGTTTTCGGGTGACTTAATATCTACAGAATACAGATAATAGGGTACTGTTTTGTGGAGCGTGTGAGAAAAATGTAGGGAGTGAGAAAAGATTTCAAACAGTTCAGCACATAAACAGGAAAACATAAGGAGAATTTAATCAGAAAACTTGCAAACAAAGAACCTGTTCAAAAACAGCTAGTAGAGTGTTTAGGAAGTAGGGTTACTGAATTTTCCTATGGCTTGTGCCAAGCATTTTTAGCTGCTGATATTCCTTTGTTCAAAATTAATAATCCGACATTTAAAAACTTTCTTACCAAGCACACTCGACAACATGTGCCTGCAGAAAGTACACTGCGTAAGACTTATGTAGGACATTATTACAATAACGTATTGTCAAATATACAAAATCAATTAGCGGATCAGTTTTTGTGGTTGTTGATGAACCCCCTGATTCTGAGCGCCGTTCTATTGCTAATATAATCGTGGGTGCTTTAAATAATGAACAAAAGACTACACCTTATCTTCTTAATTTGAGCGAATTGTCGGCCACTGGCAATGTACCTGTAACCCAGTTTGTGATGGACTCTTTGAAATTACTATGGCCATGTGGAATCAAATACGACCGGTTACTTTTATTTGTTACTGATGCAGGGCCTTATATAGTAAAATCAGGACAAACTCTGAAATGTATTTTTCCTAACTTAATTCATATAACTTGTTTGGCACACGCTCTTCATCGTATTTCTGAGACAATACGTGATTCTTTCCCATGGATCTCCCTCGCATGAATCACTTACTGTCTTTGAAACAACAATATGTGATCTAAGTTCGGTTCCTGGTAGCATAGGACAAAAAGTGAAAGAGAAAGTGAATTATGTAATTTCAAAAAATTCTGGTTATAAACAGATGTGCGATATCCGAGACATCCTGGAAAGAAAACCATTTGTCACACCAAGAGACTTGACTCTCTGAGAAGCAGTTAACATCATTTAAATATGCCCCGATAACATCTTGTGACGTGGAGAGAAGTTTTTCACGTTACAAAAGTGTTTTGCGAGACAACAGATGATGTTTTACAGTTGAAAATTTGTGCAAAGTGTTGGTTATGAACTGCAATTTAGCAGTTAATACTAGCAGCAGGACCACTTCTGCTTCAACCTCTAAGGAATAAGGTAACTTGATTTATTATTTATACTAACTCCTCTTGTCTACTGCAGAGGGACATCAATCGTTTTAATTAAATAGGGCATATTTCTTGGCATATTTTGAAGTTTTTAAGAGCATATTGGCATGCATATTTGTGTTTTTTAGGGCATGAACTTCCGAGCCCTACTCATCAGACTTCTCGATATGCCTTGTCATCTACATTTGCCGCTGCCAGACGTTCCTTAAAGCTTCATGGTTATCGATGAACAAACGTAAATTACGAATGAAGGCTTCTAGTCCTTCTGATATAGATTGTTTCATTTGTCGTAGTAATTCTCGTTCTAAGGCTCTCTGCTATATCGATAGATCTGTTTATAAAGATGTATGTTCCCTTTAGTCTCTTCGTTCTCTTGAATATTTTATACCGGGTGGAAGGTACTACTTCGGCAATACGTTAACCAGGTATTCTACATGAGTGCAACAAATATGTCCAATATAATTATTGTCAATGAACCGTGTCACAGAAAAAATAATTTGTGTCAAATACTTGGAGCCATCCAGCTTCTTGACGAATAAATGTTTTATTATCTCACTATTTAACTCGCGCAAACATTGTGTGAACAATGCTGTTGTAATGCATTTCTATCTTAATTGGAATGAATTGTCACAATTTTATGTTAAAACGTCATGCAAAGTTTAATTTCTAAGTGCGATTTACGTTTGTTCATCGATAACCAAGCAGCTTCGAAAGAAAATGTAAATGACAAGGCATACCGAGAAGTCAGAAGTTCACACGCTGATTTAATGAAGATGACAGTAGCCCATTAGTTTTTTTAAAGGCGAACCGTGATATAGGTTAAGGGGTAACGTTAATACATTTATACCATCTGTCTGAATTGAATGCCCGGATAAAACTTCATATCATCAAAACCAAGCATAAAGTCTACATTTTTGGATTTCTGCTATAGCATGGAAGTTCAAAGGTGGACTCCTACTTCAATCAGGCGTGGGGTTGAAAACAAATTTAAAAGGTATAAAGAAGCAACTAATTTCTGCTATCTGCAGTCAACAACAAAACTGAAAATGGCTTTCTCTGTAAGTGCCTACTACAAAGCGTGAGAAGTTTATTCATAGTGATACTGAAATTATGGATCCAGTAAATAAAGTATTTAAAATTGAATTAATAAGTGAGGTAATTATCATAATAAATTATCGATAACGTGTTGATAAGGATACCAAGCAAACATCACTCTAAATATTAATATCAGAGGAATATGTTGTATAAAGTTGTAATGTAAAATTTATCAGATAGGAAAATTAGTTAAATGGCTACGTAGACTTCCACGGCCTTTGTCCATTACTTTTTGGTTTCCGGTATGGACCGCGTGTTGTTGGCCTTTTTAAGAAATTCCAACGTAGCTTGTGCAGTAGTGCAGCGGGGATCGCGTGCAGTCACATTCGATACGGGGAATGTATGATGTAACCAGAACCACGTATCAGCAAACGCCTGCAGCTGTGTAAATGCGAGAGTAGCAACAGTAGAACCCATGTGCACTAAACTTGCGGCTTATTGTAGTCTTCCGCCCTCTAATCATTAGCAAGCGACTGCATTCCTTAGGCCAATTCGTGGGATTCGCCTGGGTAACCAGGGAAGCGTAATTAGCACAATAAAGCAGGGTTGCCAGAGTACCTGCAGTGGTTGAGTGTGAGATTCTTGGAATCTCAAGGCGGATTTCGGGAAATTTATAGACAAAGTGTGGATGCAAATGAGAAAACCTTAAGACTTTTAGAAAATATGCAGCAACATGATATTAGCAGTTAGGAGTATGGAGGGTTGAAATTATTTAAGGAGAAAGGGGAAGTTAGTAACGGTTAGAGTCGGTTTGGTTTGGATAGGACTGTTTCTGTGGTCATTGGATGTGTTTTGTCGCTTAGCGCAGAATAGCGTCTCTTCTGCCTAAGGAGCAGAACTTGGTGGAGTTGCTTATCAAAATCAACCCTTGTGATTTATAGTACCACCGGGAGTTATATTAATCCAAATATTCATATTGTGACTTTTTGGTTTGGTTGTGAAGTAAAGTAGACAGATGTAGTCGAGATAAAGAAACACTTTTATTTCCGTAAACAGTAACTTTGTACACTCGTTGCAACAACAAGAAAGTCTTTTCCGATTCTCCAACAGCACGGCTCCGAACTCGTAACACAAAGAACTGTTCTCCGTCGGCACGACTCCTCGACCTTCACATACGTCTGTCCTCTCCGTCGGCACGACTACTCAACCTTCACATACGTCTGACTGCCTGCTGTCGCACTTTACCGCTATTTATATCTCCCAGGCACTATATTGGAAAGTTCGGGAAAGCTCAGTTATTTTGCGGTGAAATACAAAGTAGAAGATTCCAGTAGCCTCTATCCTTTTCTCTCTTTCGGCAAGCGCCCCAACAATGCGGCCATGCTCTGTCTCTTTCCTTCGGCTCCTTTGCGGTAGTGCCGACAATAATGCGATGCGTGACACTACGGTTGTCGGCAATTAGATGCGGCGGGCGCGGTGACAATATGCTATAGAAGCTATGTTTACATATTGCATTATACTGTTTTTCATTTGGCAGCTCCTTATTTCCAGGCACTTGAAACATTCATTAAAATATTCTATATCAATAATCTTTATCATCCGTTTTGAAAACATTCACACATACTTGAGATGAGAATCTCATTGCTCACGGAATTCTCAGGCAAAGGAACCAACTGAGAAATTTAAGACATTCTGAAGGTACAGTCTTAACTGGCCCCCATACAGTTAATTGAAATCAAGGGGCAGTAAGGTCACTGCGTCATCAACCATCGTCATTTGGACCAGATAGTTTCAAACAGGCGCATCCACGATCAGCTTCAAACGGTCGAATCGGCGGCTGGCATACAATATCCTGCAACAATAGCTATGATCTTTAACATGCTTTGTAATTCACTTTCATGATTTTGACACATGCACTGCCACCATGGTATGGTGCATTAAATTGCTTACCATTTTTTGGCAATCTTGATTAATGTATATTGACTACTGGTTGTATTAAATATGTTCATTATTTAAATAAGCTGCAGAAACTAATAAAGATTGCTTTAATAATACTCGTGTTGTGTAATCTGAAACAAACATGAAAACTCAAATTAAACAACTAAACTAAGTGAAACACACTTTGAATGTACAATAAGTATGAACTATTTATGGATATATCTTATTTGAACATGAAAATGAATGTTCATAAATTTAAATAAATTACATCATATGTTTCGTGTATGTGATTACAACACTGTGTTGTGAATAACAGCGTGTAATCTCTTGCATATTTATTTAATTTAATCAATCCAAGGAGATAAAGGTGTACATCATGAATCCTGTAGCTACCAAAGTTCGCCACTTATAAGGAAACGGCCGCGCCGTAGCCGAGTGGTTAGACCATTCGTTTCTCACCAAAGCGGCCCGGGTTTGATCCCAGACAACCGCATGTGGGATTTGTGGTGGACGAAGCGGCGCTGGGGCGGGTTTCCTCCGGTTTCCCTCGCCATCTCATTCCACCGGTGCTCCGTCTTCATTCCATGTATCAGTGTCACCGCCTGCGGTGCCGTATGTAGCAAAAGCGGGCGTCAAACATTACAAACAAAAATCTTGTAAGGATCTGTTTCAGTACTTCCGCATCTGAAGCTGCACTTTCCTGAAGGAGTTTATGGGACATTTTATATTCATGTACAGGGGAAACACTGTAATGACGATTGCCAAGCATTCAGAATGTCTGGCACTACACTAAGTTGAAGTAATGCCAGCTTTTCTGTGTTGAATAGTAGTGTTAAGCCAATCAGTGAATTTATTTTGCAAATTTTGTTTTAAAGTAATACTTTTGGTTTAAGGGCACCAGGAAGTGGATTGGTTTCAAAAATATATGTTTGGTTTCTAATTAAAAAAAACTAGGGCTGAGGTTATAGGTCACAAAAATAGAAAATAAAACAAAGGAAGAAATACTTTGTTTCTACTTTGAAGTGCAAGTCTCTGACCACATGATATAACCATATAACACCATGTCCTAAATCATTGAGGCATGTGAACACATGAGGCTTGCAGCATTATCTGAACTCATACTGAGCAATACTGTGAGTAGCCCTTTTTACTTAAGAAGGGTTAAATTGCACATACCAGCATTCAATTGAAACCCGGCAGCATTCAACCGTGCCATCTCATCAATTCCTTTAATGGAGCCCTCCCCAGAGTATCCCTTGAATGTAGAATAAACATTTTACTGGGATTCGAGCCTATGATCCTCGGGTTTTATAGGTTAGCCAGCCACTCCTATCGTGCCTTAGACTGCATGGCCTTAAATCTCGAAATAAGCTACAACCAAGAAAAGGCAAAAACTAGATGAGCAAGAATACTGAACAGGCATGTTCTAGGTGGAAAAAATTGCATTAGAGTTCTCATATTTCAGATGCACTTTTATGCAAAACTATTAAATATTGATGTGAAATTTCTGCCTCAGCTTGAAGTCTGGGAACTAACCTTTTGTGGATACGAGTTATAACATGGTCGCAAAAAATTAAATTGCTGTGAACTTATCACATATTTTGAAATATAATACCATATTTTTGTCGGTTTGTGTGGCCCAGTTGGTTAGACGCTGGCCTACTGATCCTAAGGTCGCGGGTTCAAATCTGGCCCAGACCGGTGGAGTTTTAAGTGTGTTTGTAAACGACAGCTCCATGTCAATGGATTTACTCTCATGTAAAGGAACTCCTGCAGGACGAAATTCTGGCACACCGGCGACGATGATATGGTCCTGGCAATCAAAAGCGTCGACAAACAACAAAATATTCTAAAGAATAATTATTTTGGTGCAAATTAGAAACAATATGGGACTTTTATTTTGTTCTACAGCTCAAGTGATACCTGGAGTTTAGATAAGAAAAAATATAGTGCCTGTAGCAGCAGATCCTTGCAAGCAAAGTGACCAACATTTTGAGATGCAACATTTTTCGTAAAGATACATTGTGTGCTTTATGCCCCTTTTGCACAAAGTATGTGGACATTATTATATAATCTAGTGGACAGATCATTAGACTATGCTCACTCCTGATTTCAATTAACTGAATGATGATGATGATGATTATTATTATTATTATTATTATTATTATTATTATTATTATTATTATTATATATTTTTTTTTATTTTTTAAAGTTATTGGAATAGTTTAGCCGCATCGGAGTAAAATCACTTCCCGGTGTCCTTAAACCATCTCCCAGCACTAAATACTGTATTGCATTTGAAATTGTATTACAAAATAATTAGAAAGTATGAGCACTTGTGTAAGCACTAAAACCACTCCAAATCATGCACACGTGAAAAACAATTTGAGACAGCTGCTGGTGTTGATATCGACTGAACAGGAAGAATGTCACCGAATATAATAAAGAGAATTATAATGGGGGAAATTCGTCACAGTTGGGCTTTAGTGAACTACAGAGGCTTTCATTCCCTGTAGCGGTTTGAATTTTTACTATTTTTTTTTTATAATTCTTTATTGATAACTGGCCCACCATGAGTATGCTCTTCTGTGTGGTAGCCTATTAACCTGTGTGGCCCAAGCAGCAATCTTCCATTTTATAGTCCAAGTAACCAACAATGTTTTAACTTCAAATTTAGAACAGTGCTTATAAGATAAGTGTATGTAGCCACTGGTAAAAGTCAAACAGCTTCAACACACTCCTACACTGCAACCTCCATATACCGTAGTGGTTTCTTAGAATGCATTAGCCAGTATAAATCTATTTCAGAGACTCAATTTAGATCACAAACAATGAAATCATTTAGAGAGATGCTTTAATATGAAGCCGGATTTCATCATTTGTAATTCATAATGGCAACTTAGGATTCTGTACGGATAGCAAGCAACTGATTATGGAATTGGACAGAAGGCTTTGTTTATAAAAACAATGGAAGGTTAATTTTAATATGAAGTCACAAGGAAAGGACACCAAAGATGTGATAGATTAACTTAAATTTGCATCTTGCTCCCATTAGTCTGTTTGCTACGTTGCACACCTACAGTACAATGCTGAGTACTAAGAACCACTATTGATCTAGACAAAAAAGCAGTACATTGCCATAACCTCTGGCTTGGGGCAGATATTTTGCATACAAGTCAAGAGGCTCGGATGTCATTCTTGACATTCTCCAAATCCCTTTCACACAAACCACCATCCTGACAGGCCATTATCGCACATGGAGTTCACCCAAAATCTATTTTCTGAAATTCGTTTGCTGGAAGCCATTATGTCGGATGACCGGTGTTACAACAATTCCCTCGAACGTACAGCATCAACCCAACTAGTATATTTACTAATCTGGAGATTTACTGTTGTCTTCTTTCTTATGTCCAAACGTATTACAAACAAAAAAGAGCTTACTTCCTACAAAACATAGCAACACCTTTTCAATAAATATTTGCAGATTTTAGCAAATTTTCAAGTGAGCATTTAGATATAACTTATCCCACTGCGCAAGACCTTCGCGGGGTAAGCCCTACCGCCCGGCCGCTCCGTCCCCCAATTCTGCCTATCACAGGCGCCATGAGTGGGGTGCAGTACTGGAAGTGGGACGTGAATAATAATACACTCTGAGCTTTGAAATGTATTGTGTTATATATGTATATATAAGGAATAAAAGTGGACCTTGAAGCAAGATCTATTTGGGGTTGCCAAAGAGTACGCCAAAAGTATAACGCACATGCGACAAATGAAGGACGAGGCAATAATGTTATTGTGTTAAAAGTTGTTAATCGCCTCACTCACATGCCCCAAATAGAGGAGCTCAAGCAGATGTAGTTAAATCTAAAGTTTAGGAAGCAATTCCTCAGCACCAGAACTAAATCCAGGCAGGCCCTCAAAAATTGATTACACGAAGTTCCATCAGCAAAAATGAATGGCTGTGCACACAAGGATTAGAAGGTAATTATTATTTATTTATGCCAACGCTACTGCTGGTGGCCGTGTGTGGCCAATGTTTAAGAGGTGGAATCTGGACGGCTTGTGTGTTTAAAAACACCTGCAGTAAGCTTGTTGGCATAAATAAATAATAATTACCATCTAAAGGTTACTTTAACCTGCGACATGAAGTACTTACAATTGTAAGTCGCCCTTAATGTGAGATTCCCTTGTGGTCTAACCGGGAAAAAAGTACGAATCAGCTGGGGAATTTAATGTCGTACTGGCAAGTTGGCCATAGTAGCTTAGTGGATAAAGCAGCCGATGGATGCGGAAGATCCGTGGTTCAAATCCCGGCTACGGCATTGAATTTTTCAGTCCTGAATCCACCTCTTAAGGATTAGAAGTCGTGCCGTGCGAGATCGACAATACAGGGACACGTGACATACAAACCTATTTGAGAAGAAGTGGTTACAGTTTCTCACTGTGAGATCTCTTCATTCTAAACACTTTTGTTTTACTCATGAATGTAACCGCAAGGTACATAGAATCGTTTCAAAGTATGCATGCATGGAGTTTCTTTTATTCCACATTCGGGATTATTAAAATTCGATATATTAGTACTGTGGTTATGGCCATTCTGGACAATGGGTTCCGGGAAATAAGCATTCCGATTTATGTACAGGAATCGATCAGTATGTTAAAACAGAGAGCAGCGAAAATCTACAGTGGATTACTGATGCAATAGAGAACATTTTATAATCTGAGGAAAACTCTTGTAGAAAACAATTTTCTCAGTTGTCTTGGAAAATGTTCAATAGAAAACTAATGAAATAAACCAGAGATAACCCTTCAAGTTGTGATATATGATAAGTGCCTTATTCAGGTTACCAAAGTACAAAGGTGATTGATGCTGCAAGTCAGGACAGCCAACCTTTTAACTCGAGCCCTTAAATACATAACTAAGTAAACAGCGCAACATAACCACCCAAAATCACCAGACAACCTATTGCAAAATACATACTATTTTGGTTTTGCGCTGGTATTACATAGGGTTATGTGTTTGACGTCATTATGTTAAAATTGTAAATGGTTTTTAGGTAAATGTGTAGGAATAAAAAATTTCTCCTGATATTGTGATTACCTCTTTTTTATAGAGCACGGCTTTAGATACATTTTTAAACTTTTCATTGCATATCTGTCAATTTAAGGCAGACAAGGACTAGAATTTTGCACCATCTTCCCGCACCATCTGCTTGAATAACCTGCTGAAAAGTGGGTTGCATAATTGACTATGTGTACCACTATTTTATTGCCATGTATTTCATGGGATGGTGAAACTTTAGGTCATAGAACTGAAGTATGCAGCTCTACATTTACTTGGAACTATAAAAGACATCAAGCAGATTGACAGGTGTACGGGGTTTGAACCTTAGACCTCCCGAACTTCGGTTATAGGTTTTACCCGCCTGAGAGCAGGAGGCATCAACAAATTGCCCTATTATGCACCGCCAGTTATTTGATTTTACAAATTGGTTTCCAATAAGTATGCAATTGTATTCTACTGCTGCTTTCATTGGCCCTATACGCTCTTCTGCCTAGTACAGAAGGCAAGCAACGTTTCAACTCGTGTGACTAAAAAAGGGCACCAATGTAACAGATAACTGTATCACTAATCCTTCCAATACATGTAACAGGTGCGTATTTCAGGAGTTATGGTTATGAAAGGAATATAACAACTCTTAATATCACCAGATTTTAGTGACTTGTCCCATAATGGTAGGAAAATGTCAGAAGTTGTATTTAAGTAACCTTTGGTAAAATATAAGCAATGTACTCCCAGATAGTTTCTTTGGTATGCATTTAGATAAATTCTTAACATTTTAATTACACACATGGGCAGTACTAAGGTGTGATTAATTTCAAGTAATAGGCTCGAGAGGCAGTCTAGAGCTCTAGACAAATCGTTCCTCGAGTTCTTAACTGTTCTCAATACAGAATACGATTCAGAGGAAACAGCGTTTGAAGGTTGTGAATCCTTTGAAACTTCTTGCAGTGATGTTCGAGAAGATGTAAAAACCCTTTAAATAGTAGATGGTTTATCTCAAAAGCACTGCTTATATCGGCTTGTTAACAGCATGTTTTAATACATTTTTGTAAAACTGTACATTAACTGTTAGCATATAGTGATCATTGACATAAGATCTTTCACATTTGCAGAAGGAATACTCATTTGACTGGTACAAGGGGAAACACTGGGCATAGTTAAATTCATATTATTCCCTTCAGACATGACGTGCCCGTGTTAACGTTTCTTTAGAATGTTTTACACCAACAAATTCACTGTTATAGTTTAATCTATACTTGATGACAAGCCTATTTTCTTTTTTTGTGAACAATTTATTTACGGTAAGGTATGGCAGAGAAATTAATGCCTTTCCAAATGAAGTACCAAAGTTCTTTCGTCATTAGTTGATGTACAACTAGGTGCACTTCGAGTTTGAATTGCTGTAAGGTTTCTTGCTAATGGTACTATTAGATTGAATATTTCTGTACCTTTCGGTTTATTTTCAATCATAGTGCACTGCGTCAACCTCTTGTGCAAGACTATGGCCGGGTCGTGAAAACGTTTGTTCTATGCTGGTAATTTTCTCATTGCTCTTAAAAGAGGCCCATTGAGAAAATACTGTTTTTATTTTGCGGAGCACGTGAGTCGGACCAAAGTTTGAGTTTGTAACCGTGGGATTGCGTACACAGGTTTTATTAAGAATTGAAACCAGAGCGCTAGCAATATCATTCCCGGCACTGAGATTCATTCCGAACTAAGCAGTAAATTTTCCTTTAAAAAAAAAATTGTTCTAGAGAATGCAAAACATTTTTAGGTCAAACTAGTGTTGTGGCATGATCCGTTAATATCTCCTTTGTCTCTATACTTTCTTGCTTCCCTTGATTTTTTCTAAAAACGTGATCCATATTATAATTTCATTCGTTAGAAGGCTTCACATTAAATTTAAGCGCCTCACAATGATCACACTGATCTTTTTCTAAGCTTAAAGAAACTGAGGTTGTGCTACATACCGAAATTGTTTCCATTAATGTTGTGACAAACGACAATCCTAGTTACTCTTGTCTTGTCGCTTTATTTCTCTTTTAAAACTGAAGTACAAAAAAATTCTCTTTTTATCGTTAACACAATCTACAGTTCTTCGTGACCTTACAACTCGCAGCTTTTCTCTCCTCTGGTAATCTTGACATACACCTTTCTTTCACTTCTACTATTTGAAACTGCTTCCGACGATCACGCTCACTAAAATGCTTCACACAACAAACAATTCCGATGTGGCGATTAAAAGTCCAAAACTGTCTCTGACAACACACTCAAATTTGTCTCGACTATGCGCGCGCACGCGCACACACGCACACGCACGCACGCTGCTAAAGTTGTCTCATTCAACACTTTCCGACTCGGAAGAACTGGTCTTGCGTCTCGACTAGCTTATATAGGCGAGAATAGCGCAGTATGGCTTTTTCTCGAAATGCACATTTTCTAGAACTTCTCATAAACAAGCCTGCAGTAGACTTCGCAAACAGTCTAGAAATCTCTGTTCTGCTGCGCTCCATTGTTGTCGAGCACGTATTTACAAGCAGTCTCGTGAGGTAGCTAACACCGAGCTTCTTTAAGCCGCACGGCCCCCTAATGGCGAGTGGTAGCTTGACCTTGAGTGTGCTTGATGGCCGCTGCCGGTCGGCGTCACAATGTTCTCAAACAGGTTTGTTTGAATTTCTGTACACTTAATATATGCGTGATATATTCAAATCCGAATCCAGAGGCTCGGCAGTAATGGGAGTGAGTTACCTACTGAAAATGACTATTTGATCTCGAACCTCGGGTTATTCTTGTGGAATACCTCTGTTACATGTTCTCCTTTGATGGGAGAGCGAGGTACACCAGTTCCTGCATTACACTATCAAAACTGATAAAACCGTTTCTGGCTAATATCAAGGGTGTTTAAGAAATATTCTTTACGCACTCTCACCAACTCGATAACTTCAAAATAATGAAATTATACTTTATCTTAGGATTGGTGCTACTAGATTACCTTTCCCTTCTTGTTAACGTATTTGGAGTAAAACTGACATTTTTATGGTCCCTAAGTTGCCAAAATTGATTATGCATTATTTCTCGTTCCTTGGAAGGATTTTTTTACACTTGAACTTGCATGTACCATGGCACGTCTTCGGCTCCTGGATAACCCTTGCTCTTTGTAAAATTTCCTTTCCATCTTTATATTCGTGTTCTTGCTTTCACTTTCTTTTAATGTTTTCCACCTACTTTGATGGATCTCTTATTCTCTTACGTGAGCGCTGCTCTACTTGCCTATATGAACAAAAACATATAGAGCAATTCCGCGTGTGACTGACATTTACACTACATTTTCTTCTTAAAATGTCTCTAATGGTCAATATAGGTGTAGAAATGTTATTTTAACGACATACGATGACAGAGAATACATTGGCGGTTGTGATAGGAAATATAAAAACCTTAAAAAGTGAAACAATTATTTAATAATGAGCGCTAAACTTTTCGTGACTGACATTTTTGTCAACTGCAGGTCCAACTTCAAACGTTTGTCCTCCGTTTTCTCTGAAAGTTTTCTTATTTTATTTATTCTGAAAAATCACTTGAGAGACGAACTTCTAAGCTTTCAAATGACCTTAAAAAAGGTTTGGCATGTTATTCTCATCTGGAGATATTTATTCAAAAGGTCAGCGTGACTAACTGACATGAGTTTGTGACTAACTGACATTTGCGAAAGTTGTAATACCTTGTCTTTGTTTTACATGGTATAACATATGGTAAATCATAGTAATACGTATTATACGTTACATACATGTAATACATACAGGTCTGTAATTGTTTTTATCATTTTGAGAAGAATCATATCCTTTGGAGAAGCATTAATGTCATGCAATCTAAACAGAATAAACAGATGTTGACAGCTCTCATTTCTTATCACAGTTACATCATTGCAAGTATAAAAAGCTGGCTCAAAACCATAACAAAGACGACACATGAGAGCACACAGCACACATCACATACCTGTGACATACTAAAGCGCGTTCCACCCTTAGAAGACAGTACACGTTAAATGGAGAGCAGTGTTGCAACATGTACTAGTTGCGAATCTTTCTCCCCGCCCGATCCCGAGGTGGCCGAGTCCTGTACTTAGTCCTTCAATTGCTGCTTGACGGACACTTTTAACTTTGGTATCCCTGCACGCCTTTGTCACTGTATGGCCTAAATTTACAAATGACTCGTCTGTATAAACAATTGATTTCCCCCTGGTCCCTACACCTTTTTACGTCTTTTAGATGTTTATGTCGCCATCTGATGGTATCGTCTCTTTCTATTAATATGCACTTGTTACCCCTTCTTTCATATTCGAACCCCAAATCATGTAAGAACCGACTAAGAGTGGCCCTTGAGAAATTTGGTAGGGTCTCATCACTGTTGACCCGTGACAAAAGTATATTCAGGGTGGGTTGAATATTTGCAAACAGTAAAGAATGAACAATTCGCCGTACTTCACTTTGTGCTATTCCATCATATTGCGCTAACCTAGCGTTTTGTGTAGTCCCGCCCTTTTTGCTTTCTTTTTCGATGGCGTTCTTAGAGGTCCTTTCATTAGTTCCTTTTTAATCATACACACTACTGCTTCTGAACACCCGATAGCCTTGGCTGTTTCTTTTACTGCCTTACTTACACGCATTTTGCTTCAAAAATAATCTAACACATTCATAATTATTTGCCGTTCCTTCTTAATTTACCAACATATCGTCTCTTCCTAGCTTCCCCTCCATAACTACAAATATTTACAAAAATATTAAACAAATAACGCAATAACAGCTCACAGTTACACACACGGCGTCTTTCGAACTAATGTTAGTGCTGCTCCTTATACTATCTTCTGTGTCAAGCCTGACGCTGAATAGATGAATACCTTTTGTTTGCCTTACTGGATAAAAGAAAGAGGTTACTGCCTTTTGGTTTATTTTAAAAACTTTCTCCAACCTTCCTCAACATTTGTTCTCGCTGGTTCCCAGATGTAAACTCAATAACAAAAAAGTTTCACTGCATAACTTTTGCAGTGCACAGATATAAAATTTTCCGAAAACATTTAATTTAAAAAATTATAACACTTAACTGGGTAAACATAGAGAATTCAAAGTAGGCAGGTAGTAGCACTATGGTTTACTCTACCTAAGAAAAAAATATAGATGCATTCTAGCAGTTTGTTAGTGCGTGATGAGTATAGAAACAGCAAATATCGGACTTCTATTGAAAAAAAAATCGTTTTTGAAGAAATTTGGGCCTATAGAAATGTATAATGACTCTGAAAAGGATATAACCTGATAGAGAAAAAAATTCTGCATAGGATAATGTGTTCAAATCTGAAATTTATAACAAATGAATATTTATACCATGCTATTAGGAATCTGGCAACAGCGCGAGGTTAGAAAAGGACGCGGCTAATGGCAACTTGTATGCGCTAGATAGAGACAGAGATGTCCCATTTAACTCCATACTGTCTTCTAAGAGTGGAACGCTATATAGTTACTTGGACTCCTTATAGTGCAGGAACGCTAAATGCAGTAGCCTCGTAGTACACGCGTATATCACTACATTGTTTTTATTTCCGAAAGTTGTGCATCATTCTGACACTTTCCGCACATGAAAGAAAAGCATATTCCACAACATTTAAACCTAATACTTTCACATAATGAACCCGCTGAGTGGACGGCGTAGGTGAAATACGTTCTAATCTTTTGTCGAGAAATTCTTTTGCTTCTTCAATTTCAGGCAGAGAAACTTCAAGAACACACATTTTGGTTTTCTTTCAAACATTAACAAATTCTTCAGCACTCTGAATCCTGCTTCCTGCTTTCGCAGCTGCCCATGCCATCCTCTTCACTTGTCCTCCAATCGCATCTACTGCCCCCTTTCCGTGATAGGATTCGAAGAAGTGTCATTCAATTTGGATTCCAAATACTTCGGAAAGATATGTCACATGGCTCAATGTGTATTTCTGCTTAAAATGACGAGCAGCTCCATCAGAAAACACTTTCACAAGTTCAAGATTCGGAACAGTATCCAATATTTCCGAAAATATATTCCTTAAGCAAGTATCAACTCCATATTTGTCATGCGATACATAATCAAACACCAAAGCAAAAGATTGTTTCTGAATTTCACCAATATCTTCTTTCCTATACCAGGCAACAGCAGTAAATATTGAGATCTGTGTATTGTTCCAGTGGGCAGCTTGAATTTCATTTTGCGCCTTGCATGTGTAGTTCTCAAAGAAGTCGATCTGTATCACAGCATTTTCCCGAGCCTTCTTAAAGGCCTCGGATTGCTGTCTTTTTACATAAACGTGATTTAGGAAACGTGGCAGCCAATTGGTCAGTTCTTCAATACAGTCTTTTACAGACCCATTTTAACTTCTATTTCCATTCTTCCATTACGTGAACTCCACAGTTTCCATTCGCATGGAGAATTAGCGAGTTCATCCGAAATGTCTGCTCCACTCAGTCCCGGGCACTTGGAGCATCCTCCCTGCACACATTCACTCGATTTCTGATCACAAACTACTTGTGCTATGAACTTACGAAATTGTCTCAGTGAGTATGTGATTTTTACACAATGCTTTGAGAAGAAACTTCGTATTTTCATGTATAATGCATGTGCACACATTATGTGGGATCTAACTTTGAAGACGCACGTGAGCTGGGCGTAATTCAGCGAATTTTGTCAACCCCACGGACATTTCTACTAGGTCTTGTAGAAAGAGTGCATGTGCTTCTTTTAATGTTACCACTAGATACCTAATGCGAACTTCTTTTGTTTCTCCCTGAACATGGATTTCAATAAAATCATCTCTTCCAGGAGCTTGGTAAGATATTGAATCATCCTGATAGAACTTGATGATTGCACTTTTAAGTTCCTCTGATAGTTGTTCTCCTGATACCGGGACAGAATGCTTTGGTTTTACAACATGTAATCCCTGTTCAAATGCTAATTTACGAATAATTTCTTTTCTTTTACGTGGAGATTGCGGCAATGCTTCCTCAACACGTTTTCTGCACTTTCCGAAATACCGTTTTCTTTTGAAAGGGGTTGATGTTGATGGAGTATCCTTATCAATCCCTTCTTGGTCTCTTATCTTCTGTCTTGCCCGCTGTGCTTGCTTATATCTCCTATATTCAGCGTTGAGGTGTTCTCTTCCTTGTTTTGTTTGTTTCAGTATTGCTCTTCCTTTCCTCATAGTCACTTTTATTTTTTCCTTCCATTGTGCATAACTTCCTTGCTCCTTCAGACGTTGTTTGTATTCACGTTGTCTTTGGGCTGGTGTTTTAGCCATGGAGTCAGAAACAGACTGATACGTCTATCCTGACTGAAGTCTCACAAGCACTGTACGCGTATGACGAACTCAGGGCGCCAACAGTAAATGTCCGTTAGTCACGTGTTTTGTGGGAAAACTAATGACTGTAGAGAAAAACTTTGATACTTTTTTATTTGTTATATTGTAATGACGCAGAATCAAAACGGATATTTATTTCAGTCTATTACTTTTCCCTCCAGAGGACTTTATCCTTATTTGCCGTGACTGACATTGACACACAGTAATAATTAAAGAGGCTCTAAGGATTGTTTATAAATGTCGAAAATTATTAGCCATATACACGTTTCGAAGACGAAGAGTCATTGTGTGATGTACAGAACAAAAAAATTAAAAAAGTTGTACATAGCTCCTGAAATATTGATATGAAAATCACCGTTATTCGCGCTTATTTTTAGTGTTTTGGAAACATATGGGTAAGAAGTGAAATTTGAACCCATATTCACGTTAAAAACATTTATTTTTCACTTCATAAGATACTTTGGAGTATCTAGCATCATCTTTCCTCAGTAAAAAAAGGGAAACATTAATTTCAAATTTTAACACTCGGTATGACATATTCGCGGAATTGCTCTATAGTGTCAGATATATGCATGGTGTTTATGCAGGGGGATAATTACATAAGACCTATGTTAGGCGAAGGACCAAGTTGACATTGATTTCAGAAAAAGGTGCCTTGAATGCTCAGCAGCTGTTGATTAGTTATGTTCTTCGTACACGATCTTTCAGCACATTTGTTCTAAAATATTGTTTCGTAGCTCCACAATTACAAATGAACAGTGTTCTGCAATTATTTTCTTCCCGGTACTGATTAAGTTAATGCATTAGTTTCACATGTTACTGTAAAGTTAGAAACCATTTTGAAAGACAGCTCAACATCAGTGGCGGCTGGAAATGAAGGACTCTAGGACGGCGCCCTCCCAATAAATACAAATAAGAAAGAAAAGGTAACATTACATCAAGTTGAGATACCCTTGACATATGTCATGCTGAAACACATTCCTACACTTCCTGTTTCTAGTTATCCATTTTGTTTCGTTTAAAATGTTTTTACACTGGTAGTACACGGAAGAACGCTGATGTTTTCATTACGGGCGCTGTGCGGTGAGGTGCGGGGATGGTTTCGAATATAGGCGAGGGGTGTGGAGACGAAAGATAATCCGTGCGGAATCCAGGTGGAGTGAGAAAGAGCCTGCGATAATTTTTTTCTTAACTGATCGGAATGAAACAAATCAACGTCGCGTGGTCACTGTTAAGAGTGCTGCCACTCGCATACTATACATACTCCTTCCTCTTAAATTAAATTTTGTAATTTAAATTGATTGTAAATGAAATTTAGTTCTGAGCTAAATTAGCTGTTACTGTACCATTTATAGTGTTGCATGTTCCCGATAAAACGATACCAAGAAAGTACATTGATACTACATATTGGTAATTTGCTAGCATGACACATTGAATACGTATTACGTAATAATGTAATTCGATGTGTTCGGAACGTTTGGAAGTAGTTGTAAGTTGTAACGGTTAAACAAACGCAGTTTTACCAGCGCTTTCGAATGGTGCCATGGCGTGAATCTCCACGGGGAACCATGGACAGTGTAACTAGTATACTCAGTGCGGGTTCGATTGGAACTTCAGCTCGGGCCGCCATGGGGCCAAATGACCTCGTTGTCGCCGGGGCGTTGAACCTCACTCACTCAATTAATCACGCGCCTCGCCTCAGCTCACCTCACCTCACCTCACCTCACCTCACCTCACCTCAGCTCACCTCAGCTCACCTCAGCTCACCTCAGCTCACCTCAGCTCACCTCAGCTCACCTCAGCTCACCTCAGCTCACCTCAGCTCACCTCAGCTCACCTCAGCTCGCCTCAGCTCGCCTCAGCTCGCCTCAGCTCAGCTCAGCTCACCTCACCTCAGCTCACCTCAGCTCACCTCAGCTCACCTCAGCTCACCTCAGCTCACCTCAGCTCACCTCAGCTCACCTCAGCTCACCTCAGCTCACCTCAGCTCACCTCAGCTCACCTCAGCTCACCTCAGCTCACCTCACCTCAGCTCACCTCAGCTCAGCTCGCCTCACCTCGCCTCACCTCGCCTCAGCTCGCCTCACCTCGCCTCACCTCGCCTCAGCTCACCTCACCTCGCCTCGCCTCAGCTCACCTCACCTCGCCTCAGCTCGCCTCACCTCGCCTCAGCTCAGCTCACCTCGCCTCAGCTCAGCTCACCTCGCCTCAGCTCAGCTCACCTCGCCTCAGCTCAGCTCACCTCGCCTCAGCTCACCTCAGCTCGCCTCAGCTCAGCTCACCTCAGCTCACCTCAGCTCACCTCACCTCAGCTCAGCTCACCTCAGCTCACCTCAGCTCAGCTCACCTCAGCTCACCTCAGCTCAGCTCACCTCAGCTCACCTCAGCTCACCTCAGCTCACCGCAGCTCACCGCAGCTCACCTCAGCTCACCTCAGCTCAGCTCACCTCACCTCAGCTCACCTCTCCTCACTCGGGCCGCCAAGACCAATGCTGAATATTGAACGATAGCTGTCGCAAAATTTGTTGGCGGGTGGCTTGATAGCAAGTTCAATCATAGGCTTGCTATGCCCTGCTGTGTTGTATAGTCAAACACGCTGTGAAATCACGCTGTAAAGCCAATGGTATAAAAGGAACTTGCACAGCAGGAAAAAGGAATAGCTATCAGCTGCCATTAAATTTTGCTGCTACCAGAATTTAAAATCCGTGCAAAAATAAAGTGGTTATAGCAGAAAATTAAGCCCTTCATTGTACAGGGATGCGGACTGGATGCGAAATTCAAAATGCGTTTTTATTGTTCTGTTTTGGTAAGGAGTGCTGGTGGTCTTGCATGGGCTTCAGTAGGTGTCAGACATTAAGCATCTACAGGAAAAAGCGAAAAAGCACAAGCTTAGTGAAAAACGCATAAATGTTTGAAATGATAGATGGATATCAGAGTTCAATTAGACAATGCTTACAGTTTACAAATAAATAAACCCAACAAAAACGTGTCAAAGAATCGTTATATTCTTAGTAAATTCAGACTGCATCAAATTTTGAGGTAAATTCGAGCTTGCGCTCCGAGGGCGTGACGAAACTGACTCGTCTGACAATCCTGATTTTTTCCGTGAGTTGGTTTAACCAAGGGCGAGAGCATCAAATAGTTTAAATTATTCAAGGAATCCGTGCTAATAAATGCTAATAACATGTATATAATATGACTGTTACTATACTTTAAGCTTCTTTTGCACGATGCAATTTGCTGCACATTTTATTTCTGAATACTACACATAACGTTTCGAATTAATGTATTTAATGAATAGATGGAAGATCATGCATAAGTCATGGTTCGTTTTCTTTTTATGTATTTTCTGGTGAAATTCAGAATTAACTGTCATGTAAAGCGTGCTGATTCTGAAAACATATGCCGCCATCTCAAATTTACGAGTCACGAGCCGCCATTGGTCAACATGACAGTATCACCCTTTTCTTCTTGCCTTTTGCTCTTGTTCGCCTCCATTGCAGCCATTTTATTTACATAATCACGTTCCTGTATGCTGTATTATTATTATTATTATTATTATTATTATTATTATTATTATTATTATTATTATTATTATTATTATTATTAATTATTGTTATTGTTGTTGTTATTGTTATTGTTATTGTTGTTGTTGTTGTTGTTGTTATTGTTATTGTTGTTGTTATTGTTGTTATTGTTGTTATTGTTATTGTTATTATTGTTGTTATTGTTGTTATTGTTGTTATTGTTGTTGTTGTTGTTATTATTATTATTATTATTATTATTATTATTATTATTATTATTATTATTATTATTATTATTATTATTATTATTATTATTATTATCTTCATCATCATTATAATGGCACTTGGAGGTCCAGCCATTAAGAATGTAAATTACTTTTACGTTGGGAGTTAGGACTAAAAGGAACTACAAATTTAAAATTTGTTTTACTACATTTCCATGAAAAATATGTATTCTTTATGTCCTTAAGTCTTGTCGGCATACAATAACCCGATATTTTTTAAAAAAAATTGGATTTAGAGCCATTAAGAACTCGAGCGACGAATTGATGTTTGTTATTCCAGAAACATTGAAATGTCAAAGGAAACAATGCACAATGATGAAGTTTCTATTCAAAATCAAATCAATGAATCCAAATGACAGCAGTTGTCCGAGACAAATTACCAAATAACCAATGAATGGAAGACGTTAACTTAACAGTTTGAACCTTGTTAACCTCATCAGTGAGCTACGGCTGTGGGAAAGTCCATGCAAGAGAAACAGAAAAGCTCATTCCACAGCTGAAGATGCAGACTCTGTTGTGTATTGAACATTTGGATTAAAGCTGGTAGAATATTTCACCTGCGGGCGAGTGATACCATAATCCAAAATGTAGGGATAGCTTATAAATTCTGCAGTCGTTTTATTTTGTTCTAATGCAACCAAAGTGGTAAGTCTGTGTGTGTAGACCTGCGTGCACTTTTTCTGTTGGAATTATGTATTCGATATTGGAGTTATTTTATGTATGACAGCTAATTTAATAAGGTTAGCATTAAATATAAACAGATACGGTACTAGAACTAGAGGACGAACTGTATATAACCATTAGCAGTTATACAGAGTGTTAATGAACTACACCGAAATAACTAGAGAGATTGTAGATGTGACTAGTGGAAGTAATTTGAGATAGGCAATGTATGACCTGCGGCTAAACATAACACGTAACGTAGATATCAGATACTGGTCGGTGTTAAAGTAAATATGGGTCAAAAATCGTGGTAGAATGTCTTTAAAACTGCTGTCCGAGTATAGAAATATCGATGTTCAGCAGCTCGTTATTAGCGCTCTCAAGATTTAGTCCTACAAAGAACTTCCAAATCTCAAATTAATGACCTGACAGCAGGGTTGCCAACATTTGGAAGAAAAATAATCGTACCGGCCACTCAAAATTATAGATTTGGAGTCAAAATTATCGTACATCATAAACCAAATGCTACAACAATAAAACTATCAGTACGACACTTATGAGAATGTAATAGTATTGATGTTTATGGTATCCACTTGCAAGATTGATGACCTCAACCGTATTACAACTTTAGTACTTATGTTTCTAGCACTATTCATCTTAAAGTTCATCATCTTCCTCAATCGTTGTTATATAAATTTGTTCTCGTGGGGCAACGAGATCAATGCAAACTCCGCGAGTTCTTTGAAATCAGTATTTCCACCAAGGTGACACATGTGTTTAACAGCACTCCAGAAACTGCCAGGTTCAGGCATGTTCTTTATTTCACATGGAATATCACTTACTCCGAGTTTTCTCTATTGATCATCAATTTTCTGAACAGTGCTTTCTTCATTGAGATTACCACATCTGGACACATTGGCAACAAGAGGATAAAGGGTAGAAGGATTAGTAGGATATGAAATGGTTGCCTTAGAGGGGTGGAGACAGACCATGAAGGCAAGGTGGTGTTGGTACTTGTAATTAATTTAATTTCACTGGTGTTACAAACCAGTGAAAATGATATTTCGCCGGTATCGAAATTATCGTACACCCCCATAATTATCGTACGGGTTGGCAACCATGTGTACAAACATTAAAATTATTGTATGCCCCCATAATTATCGTACGAGTTGGCAACCCTGCCTGACAGTGCGACACTGAGCATCAGTTAACTGCCGTCTTGCATTATGCAGCCCAGTCTAGAGACGTTACTTTTACTGCTGTGGTGGCGCCGAAAACTGATGACCCAAAGGTCATTGGTTCGGTTCCCATTATGTAGTTGCTTTTTTTCAACACTATTGATTACTTTTTCTGGGGTCACCAAGTCTGTGGTGTATGAAACACCTATTACCCCAGAAGAGGGCCTAACTGCACGAATAATAGCAGCATGTGAGGTTATTCCACACACACACACACACACACACACACACACACACACACACACACACACACACACACACACACACACACACACACACACACACACACACACACACACACACACACACACACACACACACACACACACACACACACACACACACACACACACACACACACACACACACACACACACACACACACACACACACACACACACACACACACACACACACACACACACACACACACACACACACACACACACACACACACACACACACACACACACACACACACACACACACACACACACACACACACACACACACACACACACACACACACACACACACACACACACACACACACACACACACACACACACACACACACACACACACACACACACACACACACACACACACACACACACACACACACACACACACACACACACACACACACACACACACACACACACACACACACACACACACACACACACACACACACACACACACACACACACACACACACACACACACACACACACACACACACACACACACACACACACACACACACACACACACACACACACACACACACACACACACACACACACACACACACACACACACACACACACACACACACACACACACACACACACACACACACACACACACACACACACACACACACACACACACACACACACACACACACACACACACACACACACACACACACACACACACACACACACACACACACACACACACACACACACACACACACACACACACACACACACACACACACACACACACACACACACACACACACACACACACACACACACACACACACACACACACACACACACACACACACACACACACACACACACACATTTTGGGTAGAGTACGACAATCATTCTTTCGCCACTGTCAATTTTGCATTGAAACAGCAGGTCGCCATTTCATGAAGCAGCGTAAAGAGTTGCATTTAGTATTTATTTTATTTACGTTCGTTAACCCTTTAAACAACCTCCCATTGTGAAGTACAGCATATAAACGTTGTATTAGGCAGGATTCAACCTTTGTGAGAAGGAATTGTAATTATTGTACTGATACATTGTACTGTGTTGAAATAAAATGCATACACTTAAACAACAATTAAAAGCTCTTACAAGGCATAATACAAATCTGATGTGTTGCGCTCACATGACTTTCCCCACTCTTGTACTAACCATGCATACAAACTCTTATTCCTATATATTCTTCGTGTTAGTTGAGATAAACATTTGCAGAAATTATATTCTTTATCTTCTTGTAGGTACAAGGAGAATATGGGAATACAGTAGACTTCGAGCGATAGTCAAATCTTTCAAAGTTTTCAAATTCCGTTCTCTTTTCATGGTTAACATATAAAAAATAAATAATGATGACAGAAGTATAACTTCTCCAAGACTAACACAAATTACAAGGAATATCTCCGAAATGGTTCACTCTACAGAGAGAAAAAAAAAATATTGGGACATAAATTGTTTTAGCAAGATCTACATTTTTGGTATAGTAAGTTTTGGTCTATCTTACGTTTGCCAGTAATGCAAAAGTCATCCAGAGTAAGTATGACTACATGGGCTTTAGCCAGAAAATTCAAGATATACATTCCTTTGCCATAAAAATATTTCAAACATACGGCATTTTAATTAAAATTGCTAGGGCCATTTTCAAGAAAATCAAAATGTTCGAAACATTTTCCATGTAAAGGATAGTTTAGGGTGGAGGAATTTTCTTCAAAATCTTCGTGTCGCATCCTTGAAAGACATTAAACTTAAATACCAACTTCGGTTTTTAACCGAGTTTTCGTTTTTGAGTTGTGCTGTCCACAGACACAGACGCAGACAGACCAGACGCAGACACAGACAGACCAGACGCAGACACAGGCAGATGCAGACACAGCCAATGCAAATCTAGAAATGATTTTTTTTTTTTTTTTTTTTTTTTTTTTTTTAATATTCAGGGTGCGTCAAAACACATTTCTGGTGAAATTTCGACATCGTATTTTTGGGTGGAATACCGTACTTCCTCTACTTCACTATACGTAGTAGAGAAAGTAAAAAAGAAAAAAAGCAAATGAGGCTCGAACTCTGGCACTTTAGAAACTTAAAGCTGTAACTTCCTCATTTGAACCAATAGGCCATAAGTCTATCTCAAATGACTTAAGACATCTCCACTTGCTCTGAAAATATTTCGGTGTAATTCATTAACACCTGTGTATATCAGAGATTAGGTCATCCTCCATAGGGTACCGATGGCCAACGTTTGCGAAGCGGGAGTGTGGGTTTACATCCTTCCACCATACGCGGACTTTGCCGCTCTATAACTCCCAGCCGTGCCTTGTGTTGCAGTGGGGGGTTGGTGACCTGTACGTTGCGATCGATTTACGAAAGCACTTTGATATCTTATGCGATAAACATGTTTTATTGGTGACTTCTTTCGTACTGCTTACGTTTAAGAAGTCTTATCAATATTTGACATAACCTTAGAAGGTCCAACAGGTGATTCCCCCCCTACTACGGTACGTACGGGGTTCATGCACCCGGGGTCCCTAGCCAACTGACCCCCGCGATGTGGGGTCCTCTACGTGGTAAGGGAGTTAGTCAAACCGCCCACCTACGTGTAGGCCGTGCGTGGGGACCCTTGTTGGTGGAAAGGATTATCATGGTAGGTTGAGGGATGCGCATCAGAGCCAGGTCCAGTTTCTTTCTGAATTCGGGGTGGGTGCGCATTTCCAACAACCCGCTTGGGTTTCTGCTTCGCCTAAACGGGAGACTAGGGGCTAACCCACCACTAGTCAATCGGCCAGGACTCGGTATTGCATCGAACTCCTGGGTGAATGGGACGGCGAGCCCACTATATCCCCTGTGTAGCCCTGTCATCCCAGTGGGGTGACCCCTTGTTGGTCTCCTTGGTGGGTAGGGAGCACTGGGGGATGAAATTACCATTTTTACGGCACACCAAAACGAAAAAGTCAAGTTCAGGAAGGAAAAGAGTTACACGTAGCGTCCTATGTTCGTTACCTAGTAATTCACAGAGTGGAAGAGGGTCAGTCTTTTGTAAAGACGAGTCCTTTTGTTATCCAATCGGGTCTCGATAAAATAGCGGGCCCTGTCAAATTGTGTACCCGTTTGATATCGGGGTCCCTTGTAGTTGAAACCTACACAACCACACAATTTGATAAATTACAAAAGGGCAGGCACTTTCACGGATACCCTACCCGTGTCGAGAAACATCGGAGCTTAAACTCCTCCAAGGGCGTCATTACCAACTAACTCCCTGTTGGATGGTATGCCGGCGGAGGAGATACAGGGCGTCACGGAGGTTTATCGAGCGAAGCGTGATGGAGCCCAGGTGGATACGCGCACGTTATTTCTAACTTTCGATCGGCTCGACTTGACTGAGCAGGTTATGAGGTGGTTCCGGTACGCTCGTATATCCCACGCCCTATGCGTTGCTTCCAGTGCCAACGCTATGGGCATACTAAGACATCCTGTAAGGCCTCCATTTCTGTGTGTGAATTGTGGTAAGGATGCTCCCAACGGAGCTTGTCCATCTTCTCTTAGCTGTATAAATTGTCGAGGTACACTTCCAGCGACTTCCCGCGACTGTCCTCGTTACCAGGACGAGGCCATTCAAGAGCTGATGGTGAAGGAGAGGCTATCTTTCTCTGAAGTCCGTAAACGTCACCTTGCTCGCCAGCCTTCTCTTCTGAGGTTTGGCGCGTTCAGTTTAGTAGTTTCAACCCTATTGCCAAAGTGGGACAACTTGCCGTGTTGCCACCACAACTGTCGCTCCACCTCTTAGTACAGTGCCATCTTCTAATTCCGCCGGATCCAATACTCTTCCTCCTACTAGCGACACCTGGAAGTTCAAAGTTCAGCCGAAGCGTACCGATTTTTTAAAAGAACCTACGACCTTCCTACCTACCTTCACGGCCACTTCTCCTTCACCTCCTAGGGATTCTACTCTCAAAATACCAGACGGCGTAGTCGCGTGAAGCGGGATTCTGCTCCACCCGTGTCGATAGGCAACCTTATGTTACTCTGTCTTCGGTATCCGATGACACTGACCCTCTTCCCCCTGGGGAGCCTATGGAGCATGAATCATCTGCTCCAAATAGCTCTGGCCACACGCGGACGCAGAAGGACAAATTAAAGCGCCAACCGCCGATCAAGTGATCCTAGTCCCAGTTCTCTCATTTGTCCCAGGATGTCCATCATTCAGTGGAAGACACGCACATAGTACCGACCTGCAAGTACTTACTAGCACGCTGTCTCCTAGTATTCTGTGCTTGCAGGAGACAAAGCTTCGCCAGCAGCACTCGTTTACGTTCCCAGGGTTTATTCCGGTGCGCTTTGACCTCGTTCCCGAACCTGGTACTCCTGCACAAGGGGGTGTCATGTTCCTGGTTAGTGACGTCTTTCACCAGCCTCTTATTCTTACCACTCCATTGCAAGCGGTTGCTGTTACCCTGAGTTTCCCTGATTTTTTTTTTACTATCTGTTCCATTTATCTACCTCCATGTTCTCCCTTCGCAATAGCGGACCTGTTGCATCTGGTGTCCCAGCTCCCAACGCCCTACCTTCTTTTGGGAGACTTTAATGCCCACTTCCGTCTTCGGGGTTCACCAAGGGCTTGCGTAAGGGGCACACACCTGGCAGATTTTTTCATACGGAGCTCCCTTCTGAACACTGGTGAACTTACTTTTGTATTTGGCTCTACTGGCACTCTCTCCCATCTGGACTTATCCGTTTGCTCACCTCAACTTGCGCCTCCTTTTGAGTGGAACGTCGTCTCTCACACCTTTTCCAGTGATCATTCGTGCGTTATCGGCTTGCTCTGTCACAACGTATTGTCACCACGTGTACCCTACTGGCATCTCAACAGCGCGAACTGGAGTATATACTCGCTTAGCTGCTTTTGACGACCGCTTCTGTGAAGATGTAGACCAGATGGTGGCACACTTTACATCCGTTCTTGCTGCTGCCGAACGTGCTATACCTCGGTCATCCGCCCAGCCGAGACGTTTATCGGTCGCTTGGTGGACGGACAAATGCTACGCGGCCATCCGCGCACGCCGGGCGGCGCTACGTGTCCTTCGGCGCCGCTCACACTTGAAAATCTGGTAGCATTCAAGGAATCGCGCGCCGGGGCTTGTCGCATCATACAGGCGAATAAGTGGAGATCCTGGCTCTGTTTTGTGGAGTCATTTAATCAATCTACGGCTTCATCTTTTGCTTGGGATAAGCTTCGTCGAGTGGCCGGCAAAGCTTCGCCGGTTATCGAACACGGTCTCAGAACCAATAACACTCCCATTGTTAGCCCTGGAGCTGTCGCTGACACTGGGTAACACTTTTGCTGATGTGTCAAGCTCGTCGCATTACCACCCGGATTTTTTGCACATCAAGAAAGGCGTTGAGTCGCATAACTTTTCTTTTAATTCTCCTAACTGCGAGTGTTATAACGCCTTTTTCACCATGCTCGAGTTGGAGCGGGCCCTGGCCTCCAAGCCCTCCGCTCTGGACCGAATGGTGTCCACATCTTAATGTTAAAGCATCTATCTTCGGCTGGGAAACTCTTCTGTTAGAGGTGTATAACCGTATCTGGTGCCCAGCAACATTGCCCTCCAATCAGAGAGAGGCCACCATTGTCCCGATTTTAAAACCTGGAAAGGATCGCCATTTACCTTCTAGTTGTCCGATCACCCTTACTAGTGTCATCTGCAGGGTAATGGAGCGCATGATCAGCGGGCGATTGACGTGATGGCTTGAATCTCATCATCTGCTTTCCAATGTTCAGGGCCGTTTTTGTCGCGTCCGTTCCACGGTAGACCATTTAGTCTCCTTATCCACGCACATCACGTGTGGTTTTCTGAGGAAGTGCCAAATGGTTGCTGTATTTTTCGATCTAGAGAAGGCGATAACACTTGCTGGAAGTATGGAATTCTTCGCACCCTCCACAAATTGGGCATTCATGGTCGACTGCCGCTTTTTATCCGGGAGTTTATGCGGGATAGTCTTTCGGATACGGAGGGATCGATTTTCTCCCGTGTTTTATTCAAGAGAACGAGGTCCCGCAGGGCCCGGTACTCAGCATCACACTCTTTGCCATTGCGATCAATCCCGTTGTGGAGTGCGTCTCGTCGGGCGTTTCCTCTTCGCTATTTGTGGATGACTTCGCCATTGCAGTTCTCGGCGGATTTCTCTCTTACATCGTCGCTTCATTTAGACAGTTTGTTCACATGGAATGTGGAAAACGGCTTTAAGTTCTCCGCCGAGAAAACCGTCCGCTTTAACTTCCGACTTCTCTACGTCTCGGCCCAAATGCTTTTCCTTTTGCAGACGAGGCGAAACATTTGGGATTGATTTTTGACAGAAAACTAAGTTGATCTTCCCTTGTTTCGTACTGAAAGGCAAGGTGTGAACGTTCTCTTACTGTTTTGCGGGTTTTAAGTGGCACATGCTGGGGAGCTGATCGGGCAATTCTTTTACGACTATACCGCTCACTGGTCCGATCGAAACTTGACTGCGTTTCTGTTGTTTATTCCTCGGCTCGACTGTGGTTTTAAATCTCCTCAATTCTTCACCTCAGATTGAGTCTTGGCGCCTTTCCAACGAGCCCTGTTATGAGCCTATGTGCAGAAGCTGCTGAACCTCCGCTTAGTTATCGGCGTGATGTTCTTTGCAGCTACACTTGCAGACTTTCTAGTCTGCCAGACCACCCGTCTTTTAGTCAGTTTTTTAATGCTACATTGGACCACCACTACTCCACGAGTTCCCTGGCCCTACTCCCTCATGGAGCTCGGTTTCGCTCATTGCTTCGGCTTTTGAACATCGACTTGCCCGCGACACTTCCGAAAGGAGAAACGCGATATCCCCCTTGACTCCGTCCCGAGACCCACGCCAGTCTGGGTCTGCTGTCCATGCCGAAGTCGTCGACGTCCGACTTCGTTCGGCCTTTTTAGAAATTCATGCGCAGTCGGGATCCTGCAATTTTATATACACTGATGGCTCGAAGGATGATCGGGGATTAGGTTGTGCTTTTATTCACTCTCGTCAGTTTTAGCTTTCGTCTTTTATCGCAGTGCTCGATTTTTACAGTAGAGCCTTCTGGTATCTACTAGGTTCTTTTATGTTCGTTGGCAGGCCCTGGAGAAGTGTATCATATATTCCGATTCTTTAAGTGCCCTTCAGAACCTACGCACGCTGTACAGTCACCATCCCCTGGTGCAGCGTTTCCAGGACTGGCTTCTCTGGTTAATGCTGGCGCTAGTGTCCTTTATGTGGGTGCCTGGACATGTAGGCGTGCAAGGAAACGAGGCTGCCGATGCTGCTGTAAAGGCAGCAGTTTTAGGTCCCAGATGTGCAACACGCTTCTGTTTCCTCTGGTGGTTTTAGCGCGCCTTTACGCGGTTGTATCGTTCCGCGGTGGAGGGCCCCGTGGACGGATACTCAGGAGAATAAACTTAGGGAGGTGAAGCCGCTTCCTGTCACCTGGAAGACTTCCTCGCGCGCCTGTCGTCGCGAGGAGGTGATTTTAGCGAGATTGCGTATTAGAAGTTAAAACAAGAACTCTGTGCCCGTGTTTGGCTTATAGTGCTAAATAAAAAGGAAATATATTACAAAATCATATATACTACATAAACTTGAACATTATGATTATGTTCATGTTGATGCCGCTTTAGTCATAGGCACCTTTTATCGTCCGATGCTGCGCCGCTCTGTGCTCATTGCCATGAGCCCCTAACGGTGCGGCATGTTTTACTTGAGTTTTTAACCCAATTTTGTGTGTCCCTAGATCTGCCAGCTACCCTTGGTGAGGTGCTGGCAGACATGGTCACTGCAGTAGACCGGTTGCTCACTTTTATCCCAATCAGCGGCATGGACGGCTAGGCTGTATTTGAGCAGCTGATTTTGTCATGTCTATTTATTCAGTTGCTTTAGCCATGGATGCACTTCGGTTTTTATATCTTCCTCGCGAGCCTGTGTTTTTTTAGCTTAACTTTGATAGTTACTGGTACTCTTTTGGTGACCTTTTAATTTTTGCGTCATTTTAACGTCCCAGCCCCACCACCACCGCCACCCACTACGTACAGTTAATCAGTGTTCATCCTGCGACTGACCGTATAAGTGAAATGAGCGATCTGCCCGGATTTTCTCTGCAATACTAGTTTTAAACTAATAGCAGAAAACTTCTGGATTTTCTAGTACAAATAGTATTTCTCCGTCCTGATCGCTCAATTTTATTGGGCTTTTAAGTTCATTTATTGTCTCTTTGAACCTTTACATTTCAACAATGGTCAAAAAGTCTGCTGGGTGTCATAGTATGTTAAGGTGACCTCAACTACATTCTAAAACTCCTAGCGCAACAGCACATGAAGGACCAAGGCTTGCCGTCCAGCCGCTGCGTCTTCCACCTGTGCCCACTACAGGCGTCATTGGTGAGGTGCCGAGGCTAGCCTAAAATACAGGCTCCGGCGCGCGATGCTCTCCGATAAGGGAAAGTACCTCTCAGACTAAGAGTAATGACAACTTACGCAAGCCCGGAACACGGGAAGCAAAAGCACAACATGTGAAATATGCGTGCAGTATGATACACAATATTAGCAAGCAAATTTCCAAACCCCTCTGTCGTAATATATAGTATGCAGTGTGGCATTAACTGTATGAAGTATATGGAGATACTATTTTCAGAGCAAGTCAGCATTTTAAAAAATCGATTTACAAATTCGTTGAACTTTTATTATTATTCTCTCATTTTAAATCTGAATATTCACATTATTTACATAAGCATTTTGTTGTGTGATAGCATAAGCAATGTTTTTAAGAAATTTTAAGAAACACTGAAAATTTGGTAAAATGTTTAAAATCTTGGAATTTTATTGTTTTGGTTGCTTAGGGTGTGTAGAAGTAGAAGACATGCTATTTTTATTATTTGTACCACCTTAGGTCACTATATGATCATTTAAAGAGGCACCTGCAGGTCATTGACGCTTAAAAGCCCTGTAAGGCTACACTGAAGATTCTAGCTTCTTTAATAATCAAGTATGAAAATTGAAACTATCACTATGAAAATTTAACCACATAATGAGAACATTAGTGTAAACTAACAGCCCAATTTTCATGCTGCTATATCAAATACTTCATTATTTATCAATTATTTTGTGTGAGAATATTGTAAAAATTACTCGCTATATAAAATGTTGTATGTGACAACAGATTTTAAATTTTTATGGTGAATTTGTTTTTGACTAGTACATTGTAGTATAAGAAAACCCATATTCTAATTTTTTGAGAGTATTCTTTTAGCATTTGCTCAATTTTTTTTTCTCATATGTTACCTCAAAAATTCTGAAATAGCAACTTTTTTATATTTGAACTACATACAGTTTTCAAAACATGAGTATTTGTAAGAAAAGGGGAATGTAAAGTTTCTTATTTACATACCATGGACCTAACCTGCAAATTTCACTAAGCTAAATGGAGAACTTTGACACTGGGACATGTTGTATACTAATTGTGCCGTTGCCAAAGGAGAACAGCCATCGAAGCAAGACAACACACACACACATATGAAGACAACCCTTTCAAAAGAAGTTACAAAGAAAGTGGTGCTATTGTACATTCATGTAGCTTCTGATGAGCTGCTGGAAAGATGTACAGCAGGGAAAACACAGAAGGCAAATGAATGCTTATACTCCCTGATATGAAATGGGTGTGCGAATTAAACTTTTGTTTCAAGAAAGAAAACTGAGCTTGAAGTGACATGTGCTGTTGTAGATTTCAACACAGGCTGTAAGGAAATGCAAAAACTGGAGGCAATCACATCAGTATTTAGTGTAAATGAATTAGGGATAAAGACCAGTGAGCAGAGAGATAGTCATATACTTCAGCAGAGTGTCACTTCTGGTCAGTGTGATAAAAAGTCATCACACAGGATGCTGAAATATGGTAAACTTGCTGCACAGCAGAAGAAATAGCAGAAAGATTGTCACATGTATATAGGAGGAAAAGTTTAGCTCCCTGCAAAGGTTAGAAGAATAAGAGTTAAACAACCATTCTTTAAAACTCATTTTCTGAGAAACTTTTTTTTCCTAATATTTTTCAGTACACAAAATGTCTTATATGTCAAAGTTTTACATTTAGCTTAATGAAACTTACAGGTTAGGTCCATAATATGTAAATAAGGAATTTCACATTCCCCTTTTCCTTTAAATGCACTCACAATAACTGTATCAAACAAATTATATGGTACGATATACCAAAGCGAGATAGTTAAAGCAGTGTCACTGAACGCATTAAGTCACCAAAATCAGCCACTTGTAAACAACACAACACGTGCTGCAATATTCACGTGAGACCACAGCCCGGGACCAAGCCGGTCACGTGATAATCTCGTAGCATAGCCTGTCTCTCACGCTAGCCTCGTGAGGTGCAGTACTGGAGGATGGGACGTGGTCAGCGCCCTGAGTCCTCCCGGCCAGTTATGCGGCCTTCACGACCTGGGGCCGCTACTTCTCCATCAAGTAGCTCCCCAGTTGGTCCTCCTGGGACCAAACAAGGCAGAGTGCACCCCGCGCCAGACCTCCCAGCGGGAAAAAAATACCCATGCTGGTACCGGGGATCGAACCCGGGTCCTCTGCGCCAGAGGCAAGCACGCTGCCAACTGCGCTAAGGAGGCGGTCTCAACTACATTCATGTACCAAAATTTTTACTGTTGCCCATTGAGGCAAATGCATAAATCAACAAAATACTCATCTGTCGAGTTTGGCCTTGTGGTCGGGAACGTCTCATACTATATTCTTAATGCCATATTGCTACTGATGGCGTGCTAAGTTTAACACATAAGCTTCGATAGTTGTGATTAGCTTTTAAGCGTGCTGTTTTTATTAAATCAAATAAGTTATTTTACGTGAGCTTTAATAATAGACAGTAACCTTAAAAACTAAGCGCAACTAACAAAGCTCACTTGTTAAACCTTGGGCGTTATCGGTAGCAATATGGCATTAGAACGTGTCAGTCGAGACCGCCAACTAGGCAAGTATAAAACACAGCTCTTTAATTTTATAATTCCTTACTGTTGAAATTGTTCAACAGTCCGTACATCAATAGCTTTTATGAAATATTAATGGGTGCTTAATGGTTGCAGGTTCAGTTGACTAGTTAATTCTCTTAATAGCAACAACAAATGTTTCTGTGCCATTATAAATAATACAGTTACATTTAATTTAATCTACAGTTCTGAGGCTTGCAATAGTTTCTCTACATGGCATACGGTAAAATATTTTCTACTTCAGTGAACTGCCTCAAGGTTTTTGTGTAAACTTGCAACTAAACATTAGGATGTGGCATTGACAGGGAAATGGAAAGAATTACACGTGTTTGACATTTATTCCTTCTACTGTGCAGATAGCATAACACAATTTTACATATTTGGTCAATCCATGTCAAATCGAACACCCGTAAAACACAACTTTTTCGTAGGAGGTTCAAAATTTGTTTATGAATAATACGCATCAAATAAGGAGACCCGTATTCTTTTATTTCCGCATTTTTAAATTACTTGCTTAGTTATGGCTATTAGAAATTAGGCAATTTCTGCGCGCACCGTAGTATAAAATCTTTTTTTACTCTAAGGCCATATAGAGTTGAGAGTTGGGGTTTGGCACACTGGAATGGTTAAATATAACACTTTTAACAACTTTCGATCAATCATTATTACACACAAATTTTGGACTTTTTTGATGGTATATTTTGTAAAACCAAAAATAGAATTTAAATCGATGTGTTACAAATCTATATAAAAAAAACCACGTATTCCCTGACATTTTATCTATAAAATAAGATGTTGAAAACTATGGAGCTTGCATTAGTGCATTTGCTATATTTTTTTTTTTTTTTTTTTCTGGAGGCGTGCAAGCGCTCACGGACGACATGAAGTAGCGATCCGTTTCTACAGCTGGATTCGCCTTGAAAGCGAGTAACAAGCAAGGTGACTGCAGACAGCATGCGAATTGGTGCGTCAGCTACGCTGCTCATATAACTTCTTACTCAGGCAGTACAGTCCATGCAGAAAAATGTCTCCACAATGCACCTTCTTTCTGATACTCCTGTGGCATCTGATACGTGCTTTTGAACTTTTGAATTTTTTTGAAAAAATCTTCTGATGTAAGCAGTTCTTTGCTTTTAGCTTCTTCATGTACGTCCATACATTTGAAATAATTTCGCTACTCTGACTGTGTAATGTTTTGATCCCTAATTTAGAACGTACAGGTTGACATAATTGATATACGCTATGAGCAGTGTCTCACAAATTCACTATATTCACTCTTTATCTCAAAGATCTATGTCTTCAACTTCACGCTGCACTAAAAAGCACCTGTGAATTAGCAAGGACTGTCTCAGATCATGCTGACATCACTACCTCCCCCCTCCTTCACCATGTGCATGGTTTTATTCGCAGAATTATACAATATGAGCTGATGAAAGAGGCGAAAGCTATGGATTCGCCAACAGGACTTCCAGTCAAGGTCAGGGGCCAAGAAAGATGGGCCCAGCTGTGCTTTAAAATTACACTCCTTCATTCCTTTGTCAAAAACTGAAGCTTTAGTGAAACAATTTTCTTTCGAAGAAGGAGGTAAAGCTGTGTGTTGTATGAAAACATTAGTTTAAAATGCATATTTTAAAAACATTTTGAAGATGCTAATAGTGTACGTATAATAGTGTCAGCTAGCATGGAACCTCAAGCAATGAACAGTTGCCGTAATGGAAGGTGGCAATTATGTGAGGTTACTGTAGCCGTCACCGCTGCCTCGCGACTCCGCTGCACTGATTTGCAAACTTAATTACAACTGAACTATTAGAGACTCCATTCTGATTTTTTATGAGAATATTGAATAAACTTCATTGTATTTTTAGTTTTTTTTTTTCCCTTCCAGATTTTTAAATGGTCGAGTTTGTTATTATCTAACTTTAAAACTTAAATCGTTTAAAATATAATATTAATAATTATTAATACAATTTTCTAATAAATATCTCACGAAATACTGCGATTTATCTTTAATTTGAGCCAAAGATCAAGTAATGTGCTTCATTACATTCGGAGGTATGATTGATCGAAGAGTGAGGAGCGCGCGATTTTTGGGACATTTCAAAAATTAATATCTGCCAAAATAACTTTTTTTTTATAAAACGAAGAAACACGGGTCAAATATATTTTGTTCCAAAACACACAAAAAAATAAATAAAAATAAAGAAAATCTGAGAGGTCAAGGTCATTTTTTGCCTTATTTTGTTCGATTTGACGTGTAATGACTCATTTGTGTAACAAACATGAGTAATTCTAAAGTAAGAACAAATTAGAAACTAAAAAGTTCACTTATCTTAGTAATGTTGCAAGTTCTTAAAAAAAATATTTTGTTGTTTAACGACGCTGTCAATTGCCAGGATCACATCAGCGTCGCCGGTGTGCCGGAATTTCGTCCCACAGGAGTTCTTTTACATGCCAGTAAATCTACTGACACGGAGCTGTCGTTTTTAAGCACACTTAAAAACCATCGGTCTGGGCCGGATTTGAACCCACAACCTTGAGATCAGTAGGCCAGCGTCTAACCAACTGAGCTACCCAGACCGACATTAAGACTTCCTTATCCTTAGATAGTTCTTGTTGCAACATTACTAAGATAAGTGAGGTTTTTAGTTTCTAATTTGTTCTTAGTTTAGAATCTTGTTGCTTCACTGTTAATAGCTTCAATTTCCTTAATTAAACATGAATAATGTTACAAAGAAACTTCTGCGTACATTATATACAAAACTATTGCACCTTATGCGAACACCTGTTTTGTTATTCACTAGGCTGTTTTAAGCAAGGTAACAAATGTCAACAATTTCACGTCATCTAACACTTTTGCTATAATTTCACTCTGTACTCAGACTTTAAGCACCAGTACTGGACACCAGGCAGGCACAGCTTGTGATGTTCTACACACATTATTTTCAGTCTCAGGAATACTTTCAACTCCAATGTTCCATTGTGTATATCCTGGAAATGAACAAAAACACAATACAATGAATAGCATTTGTGCATAATGAGTAGTCTGAATAGTAAAAGTGCCTTTGGTAAAGAGGGGCTAGACCCTTATCCTGTTTACATTTAAAATATAGATAATTTTAAGTGGATCATAATTAATTTAAGTAGTTGTAAACATGATTATCCAACAAGTACTCAATTCCCTGCCAAAAGTTGCAAGTTTGCAATCTTATCACTCTAGCGGCAACTTTAGCCTACACATTATTATATGAATGACTTATGAAACAGTCGTTTCATGTTGCAGTCTTGTATTTGTTGAAAGAAACAGGTTATGATCACAATTTCTATTATCCACAAGCAATATATAGCGTGTTGCATCCATTCATACTTTCTCATGTGGCTGTTTGCTTGTCATGTTTGCTTATTAATGTAATTTTAAAATATGTGAAGTGGTGATAGATTACTGAGCTGAAGAATATAAAGAAAAGTTTATTACATTTATCAGAAAGATGTTTAATGTACAAATACCAATACATGTGAATTAAGCCTGGTTTGCAACCACCAGGTAATGGTAACCAGAATGGAAACGAGAATGGGAATAAAGGCAGCACGCAAGATTTGGGTTCACAATATCTCGGCAACGAGAACGTTATAGATAAAAATGTTGATAGCAAAATGGAAGTCGATATTGTGCATTGGAAATTAATTTATTTCTAACGAATCATTGATATATTTTCTAGCTTGCAACTAGATAGAGCTCTAGTGGTTATTTCATGGCACGACCGCCTTGATCAGTTTCCACAGTAAGAAGTATAATACGCACAATATGGATCTAACATGCCGTGCCTGGTAATGAGAACAAGAAAGTTAAAATTTGGCCAATCTTTTTTCCTGTTCTCTTATGAACACTCCTATTTTAATACAAGTACTTCAACCATCTTGTTCTAGTTAGTTGTGAACCAACTTTTAATTGGGCAGTCAACTAAGTGAAATACACTTAAGAGAAAATCTAGGAGTTGGATAGCTGTCCTATTTTAGGATTGTCATAAATACACATACTGCTTATAAATGTATAAAAAAGGGACTTTTAGACATGAATAAGAAAGTGTAAACAATGCACAACGTAATCATATTTGAAGTGTAAAGAATTACAGAAGTTAAACAAGAATTCTGTGCCCGTGTTTGGCTAATAGTGCTAAATAAAAAGGAAACATTACAAAATCATATATACTATATAAACTTGAACATTATGATTATGCACATTGAAATTATTTTGCACAATTCTAAAGTAAGAACAAATTAGAAACTAAAAACTTCACTTATCTTAGTATTATTTCTAATTTGTTCTTACTTTAGAATCTTGTTGCTTCACTGTTAATAGCTTCAATTTTTCCTTATTTTGCACAATATTCATCGGGATTAAGATACAAGTACTATTTGGCAAAGCCATGAAGCATGAGTGTTAATATTTCACTTTTGAAAATACTACTTCCATTGCAGATAACATTACTTTCAAGTAGAGATTAGAAGCCTTACTCTTAAGCTGTATGTACAAAAGTGATTATGATACAGGAGTCACACTTCTTACAGGCCTATATTTCCTTGGCTGAGCCATTTGCAGACTTGGGAATTGAAATATGTAATGGAGGAATAATGTTTAACTGGTAAACGGCATCGTACTGGTCCTGAGAATAATTATGTCTACTTTGTTTCAGAATGTGTCAGCAGAAAGCAGTTACCACTGTGTATGGTATGGCCAGTGCCATACAGATGAACAGGGGAGGTCCCAGAACTGTCCAAATTCCACAGCAGCACTTCCAGTGGATGAAGAGAGTAAAAAAATACTCCAAAAATGGTGTCCATATTTTTTTGAAGGTAAGTTCCCTTGTCATCATTCATTTGTTTAACTTGTTACTTTTAGTCCTGTGGTGACCTTCAAAGCACCATCAATTCTTTTGCATCATACGAATGGTGGGTTATGTAGTACACCACTTTTTGGGAACAGCACAGTTCTTGAACCTTTATTTCTGCTTCATAATGAAACATTCCTATGCAGGTTAGAAACACTCGGTGAGAGCTTAAATGGTTATATGCCATCAGTTAGGCATAGAGTAAGTTTAAATTGACATTGAATTAAGATAATACTAAGAATCATGTCTACCTGAAGATACTAAGATGTTTCAATGGCAGAAAGATTAGAAAGAAATGAGTGATTTGTGATACAACATATCATATGTAATTGAAAGTCCGAGAAAAAAAGTTTTAATAAATACAGTATTGAGGTTATCAAATGACATACAAAGACACCACAACTGCTTAAAAATACCAGTTTCACTTCTATTCTTTGAATAAATAAACAACAGGAACTGTAGAAACAATCTATAGTCACAGAGTCAAAAAGGATTTGTTTTTGCGTTCAGGCTGTTGGTTTTGGTATATCCTTTTAGCCATTTTTAATTTCTCCTTAAACAAATGAACTAATGGAAGCATGAAGGGCTAGTTGTCGAGTTTCAGCTTAATCCAACTCTTAGCTAAGCCCTGATGTTTGCTTAAGCTTCACCCTTGAACTTGTTTTGATTCAGTTGCAAGGAAATTCTGTGTTTTACTAGACCAAACATTTCCTGAGATAACTACAGTTGGCAATACATGCACTTTGGAAGCGGAGTTATTAAGGGTAATGTTAATCACTTTTATGAAGAGCTGATAGAAGATGGGTAATTGCATTGTGTAATTTCTGTATGTTATAATCAATATGTAGTTCAAAAAGCATGTGTTAAAATTTTTCTGGAGAAGCTGTTACTAGGCAATTTGATTTGAGGAAAAAGCAATTAGAAGTCAGTGTAGTGAAGGCAGTTAGGGTTCTAGTGTAATCATGTTGACAAGAAAACCATTAGCTCAAGGCATTCCTGGAATTCAGGTCATTGGGGAGTCAAATTTGCTTGCAGAAACACATGCAGACAAAGTTCTGAAAATTAAAAAGTGAATGAAATTCTTAGAATTTAGCAAGTTACAGAGAAACAGTAGCATTTCTGATGGCAATAAGAGGCTAACAATTTGGCAGTGTAGAACAATGGTGGAAAGTCATGATGTAGCTGAGACTTACATTGCTGAAAGAGTGTGTTATTTCTAAAATCTGCACAAGTTCTTTTGTCTTACAGAAGTGTTACACCATGAGGGACATATTCTTATCTACTTGCAAGTTGTTTGAAAGATATTCAGTCATTTTTCTCTGTTAATGTGATTGAAGGTTTCTCATTTCATGCCGTTTTCATTTCCTACTTAGGTAAAAAGGAAGTACAAACCTGCTGTGATATAGCACAGTTGAAGACCATGGATGCTAGTATTCCATTAGCAGAAAACCTGCTAAAACGTTGTCCATCATGCATTAAAAATTTGGTGAGACACATATGTGAGTTTACATGTGCACCAGATCAAAGCAGGTTTATGAGTGTTAATGCTACAAAAGTTGATGGTGAGTATTCATTGTAGTCTATGAAACTGAATGATGTTTGCTTAAACAGTGGTAGTGGTACAGTTGAACCTGCTTTATGCGTAACCCAGTTCTAAGTAATTCATATTTATATGTAAATTGTTGTAGGTCCCAGCAAAATGTAGTTTAGAAACATGTTAATAGAATCTTATTTATAATCTCTAGGGTGTCTCCTCTATGCAGAGGTTACCCTCATCGCTTGGTCACAGCTAAGAGCATGGAGTGCAGATTGGGGGTGGTAGGGGTCAGCACGCTGACTCCCCTGACCGTAAGGTGACTACTTGACCTTTAGGAATGCTGCCTTTCTATCAGGATAGCTCCTCAATTGGCTGAGTGAACCCCGCACCAGACCTCCCAGCAGGGCAAAAATCATGCCAGATCAAACCAGGGTCCTCCGTGCCAGAGGCAGACGCACTACCAACTGCACTACGGAGGCGGTCAGAATCTTATATATATGTAATTCGCTGTCATAGTGTAAAGTTTCAGTGAAACATAACTGAGTCACGTAATTATGAACATATAGCATATACTATCTTAAAAGAAACTGGAGATGTATTTCCCTTATCTCTGTTGAAAAAGATGCAAGCTGAGCGGGCAGCTCTTGGCCATGGAAACGAAAGACAAATTTGCTGGTAGAACCAGTGGATTTTGGCGCAACAGTGTCATAGTAACAAAGTTGTAGCAACAAACGAGAAGTAAAGATAAACATTTTTGGTATCTGGTGTTGCTGTTCAACAGCAGTTCAATCTTTCAGTTCTCAGTTGCTTTAAATCAGCCATGGAGAACAGAAAAAAGAAATGTTATGTATCAGATCAGAAAGCAAAATTTATACAAACTTAATCCAATGAAACCAAAACTTAAATTGCTTCAGACTTAGGAATTGCTTGTACAGTGCTATGCACAGTCATCATTAACAGAAATGCTATTTTGTATGAATTTTCAAATTTTGGTGCAAAATCAACAAAACACAGCTGTCAGCAGGACGGGAGATATGCTTCCATATGGTTCCAGAAGAAATGTTCTGCAGCTCTATGAGTCAGTGGCAACATGGTAGATTTAGCTCAAATTATGAGCCTCATGGATGAGTTCAAGGCTTCATCAAGGTGGTTGCAAGGATTTAAAGATTGTCATGGAATCACAGGGAAAGCAATATGTGGCGAATCTAATGTTGTGGATGACATTACGATGCAACACTGCAAGGAAGAGGTTCTACAGGAATCATAAGCGATTATCAGCCTCAAAACCTCCACAACTATGATGAGATTTATCTATTCTGCAATCTGCTTCAATCAAGACCCAAGCTAAAAAGTGTGACTCATGCCATGGGGAGAAGAAAAGTTCATGCAACAGTTCTTGTCACCAACACAGACAAATCAAACTTCTGCCACTTGTGATAGGAATATCCAAGAATGTGAGGTGTTTTAGGGCGTGGAAACAAAACCTAAGGAATATGAATCCAATAGGGAGTCTTGAATGACTATGATTTTAATGGAACAGTGTTTAAGGAGATGGATATTAGATGAAAAAGAAAAGAAAGAGGATCCTTATTTTTATGAATCAATGTGCAGCACATCCATCTCATAATTTTGGGAAATATTAAGAGTGGAATTTTTTCCTCCTAACTGTACCAGTTGTTTACAGCCATTTGATTTGAGCATCACTGCAAATTTCAAAGTTCAAGTTAGAAAAATGCTGGTTTAACATTTAATAACACTGACTGAAGCAGAAAATGAACATCTCACTGTTATCTTACTACAAGCCTTGGAATTTATTTTGGCTGCTTGGAAGCAATTCTCATCCTCCACAATGTTTCTTTATATCTGATACCTGACAGGAAGAGGCTGTCTCTGATGGTGATGAGGGTACCAGTAGTGAAGTTGTGCCTATAAATGAAGAGATTATTGCTGATGTGTGCCCAAAACATGGTGGTGATCAGGGGAGCGGACCAGCTTCAAGCGACACTGCCAATAATGGGAATGACTCAAATCTTGAAGTACTTAAAGTGAGTGAAGTGTTAAGTGGTTAAGTGCAATAAATATATGTAGGGTGTGCATCAGTGTGAAAAGTTGTAGTGATAAAGCTCAAAGTTTATTAATAAGTGTGCAAAATTAGGTGTATGCACTTAATGCAAGAAAAGTGAAACAAGTCAAGTTAACCAATTTCTTTAAAGTAAGACCAAGTTCAAAATGTTTTCTTTGTACATATCTTTTTGTATGTAAAGTTTTATACTTGTAGGCTCTTTGTATTGCTTTTTCCCCTCTTCTTCTCTCTTCCCCTTCATATAAGCATAAATCAGGTTCAATTGTAGTAGTTTGTTGCCAGTGTTAATCAAAGGTAGGTATGATGTGCTATCTTAAGAAATAAACAATATATTCATAAACGTGACAAGTAACATGGCATTTAATAACATTATTTTAAATATATTTCTGTGCTTATTTAATGAATGGTTTCTTTTAAATATGCAGAGACAGGGAAAACGTTCATCACAGCCATTGATTTGCATATTACTGATGCCTACTTGAATGGTACTTATGATTCATGCAAACAAGTATCAGTGCCATCAACAAACCTTCTGGCACTTGACCTCATGTGTGGATCATGGGGAGCCAGCCGTTGTTCAGCAAAAAAGTAAGTAGGGAAAAATATTTCCCTTACCTCCTCCATTCATTTTGGTTTTTGGATATGTCCTATCTTCAAATTGTTAGAAATTTTGTTATATGAAATGGGTGTGTAGTATTTAAACATTAGGAGTAAAATTTTGGGACATGTTTGCTTCGCTTACTGTGTAATTTAACAAGATATGTTTCAGATTTGAAAATGTTTCAGAAGTGTTCATTTCCATCATCAGCTGTAAGTTGACCAGCAGCATTGGTGTCTTCCTTCTGGTCCCTGGTAGATGGCTTAAGAAATTTGCTATAGATGTCTGGAGTCAAGATTTCAAAGTTCATAATTTTGCACTTGTGTTTTTGGATGAACATTTTCCATACAGTGAGTTCTAGTGGGTGGTTCAGTTCTTTTGGTAGTTCATTTGCACCTATTTCGTGGTTGGTTTCCCAAGAGTGTGCTGCAATTTATATTTTATGTTCCGGATGTACTCTTTCAAAAAACAAGTACAAAAGTATGAACTTTGGAAATCCTGACTCCAGACATCTATACCAAATTCATCATGCCATCTGCCAAGGTCCAGAAGGTACTCCTGCAGTTGACTCACAGCTGGTTATGGAAGTGAGGGCTTTCAAAACAGGTTTTGTCAAATTGGAGTAAGCAAAGCAAAAATGTGAGAAATTCGACTCCTAATTAATGTTTAAATACTGAGCTTGCATTCACTATTACAGAGCTAAAAATGTTGTATGTGGTATTATGGAAACATTTGCATGCTCGGACTACAAATGTTGGTGGTTACCTATAGGTAAGAAAAAAAGTCTCAAAACTGCAGTTGAAAGCTATAAGCCTGATAAAGTGTCTGGAAGGGTTTGAAATGGGAAACCAGGATGATGAAACATTTACCTTGCTCTATATGCTACCATCACTGCATAAAAGTGAAGCATGCTGGAGTTCATTAAAGTTAAGTTGAAGGCAAAGTTGCTAGCTGGGATGGATGACTTGTTTCTTTTATTTAGTGTGGCAAATGCCATACAGCAACACCTAAAAGGCCTAGGCAGGGAACACTAGTACTAGTGGTTGGGAGTTTTTGTATCAGCTGTATAGAGAACCTAGAGAATGAAGTGTTCAGGTTTATGTTCGAGTTTTAAGCAATGATTGCCTTTAAGTACAGGAAAGTATGCAGTATTTTATTGCCAGGACTATAGCCATATAACCATAACCATTATTATTTTGTTTTAATTAATATTAATTATAACACGTAGCCCCTTTTTTGTTTTATTATGCCAGAGAATTGTCTTTATTCCATCTTATAGGGAGCCATAGACATTTGATGATCAAAATCGTTTAGTTAATGTACTCAGAAACTCATTTCAGTGGTTGCTGGAGCCAGAACAATGTGTATCTCATAACAGATTCTGAACAACAGAAAGAAAGAAAATCTACTTACCCATTCAAGACTAATGGAACTCAAAACCAACTATCAGGTAACTTATTTTCAGGTTCCTGTGTTCTTTCAGCCCCTTTGTTTCACTGATTCAGCTTCACCGTTCTCTAGCAATCAATTTCTAGATTCATTTGAACTGCAAAAGAGCATAAAATACATGCCTAATTATGATGTGTATTAATGCGAAATAACCAATGCCTCCTTCATGATTACCAGATTAGTTGCTGCCAGATTTTATGCTGGGAAATTAATCCTGAGGAATTTGTGAGCTATAAAATGCAGTAATATATAATCATTAGAATATGTTTTGAAACACATTTAATTTGCTGTGATTTAATTCACTCATTCATTCTTTTTTGCTTTTGGTTTTTTCGTAAAATTGCTGAATCATTAGTGTCTGAAATGGCCATGAATAGTCGTGCATAAATGGAAATGAATGGTGTGTTATACACTCAGTATTTGTTTTAGAGAATACTTGAAATTTTTACAGAAGTGGTAAAGTGCTTTGTGGTATTTTGCAATGTTATTTCCAATGAACTAAAATATGGAAAACTGCAGATGTTTGTTCAAATTTCTATTTGTATACGATAGACAAATTGCACTTCATTTATTCAAATTGCAATTTGCAATTGCAATTGCAATTCATTTATACAATGCAATTTTTTTCCCCATGCATTATGTTACATTCCAACATGAATATGGAATGGAGGCTCTAGTAACATTTCATTCAGAAACTTGCAGACTGTTGAGTGTGGTAAAGTAAAATCTCAGTCTCAAGTTTTAAGCATGGTTTGAATGGCACACACATTCTATTTAAGCTTTTCTAAGCTGTGACAGATTCTCTGGACCTCATGAGTGAAAAAAAGCTCCTGGTATATGAGGATTAGAGCATAAGTCATGGCAACCATTTTTGTTTTTTTGTTATAAACTCTTAGCTGATTGAACAAATTTGTGAGAAAGTGTGTCTACCAACTGATTGGAACAAAGAATTAATGGTTAAGATACCCAAAAAAGGAAATCTATCGGAATGTGATAATTGGAGGGGAGTAACACTTATTGATTCCCAGTAAAATATTATCAAGAATTATATATAACCGAAATGTAGAAGCAGCAAATAAATTAATAAACAAAGAGCAAGCAGGTTTTCAAACAAACAGATCATGTGTTGACTAAATAAATACTTTAGGAATAATTTGTGAACAGTGTAATTAATTAAGTACTTTATACTTACTGTTCATTGATTTTGAAAAAGCATTTGACTCGCTTAACAGAGATTATATATGGAACACAATGACAAAATTGCATATATGAGGTAAAATCTGTAGAGTAATTAAACTTATGTATGAAAATTATTCTTCCAATGTTAAGCTGACAGAAAACAAAACTACATGTGGAGTGAAACAGGGCTGTATTTTCTCCAAACATAGTTCTGATTGTGATGAATGATACGGAAAGGTCTGTTGGAAGTGCCAGAATAGGTATAAGATGGGAATTAAACGATACCTTGGAGGACCATTTTACTGGTGATATATGCTTGCTCTCCCGTAGTTTTGATGATATGTGATGTAAAACCAGTACCCTATCAGAAGTAATAAAAGGAGCCCATATGAAAATAATTGTAAACAATAACAATGTTGATACTGTTCAAGAATTTAAATATTTGGGTAGCATAATCAATAAGTATGGTGGAGCTCTTGAGGATGTTAAAAACCGAACAAAGAAAACAAATGGTGCAATTTGTCCTGTTATATCCAATCTGGATATGGAATGTTATATCTAGATATACTAAAATCAATTTTCAGTAGTAATGTGAAATCAGTATTATTGTATGGTTGTGAAACATGAAAAACAAGCAAAATTACACAAAATAAATTGTAAACATTTGTTAATGTCTACTAAGAATTCTAAGAATCAGATGGCCAGATGTAATTTCAAATCTAGAATTACGGAAGATAACAAACCAAAAAGAAAAAATACAATAGAAATCAAAAGACGAGAGTGAAATTGGATAGGACCTACACTAAGAAAAGACAAAGTAGTTGAATGAATGGCTCTGGACTGGAATCCTCAAGGTAGAAGAGTGAGAGGAAGACCGAAAAGTACTTGGAAGAGAACAGTTCTTGAAGAAATTACTGATGAATGGAAAACATGGGGAGAAGTAAAGAAGTTAGCTACAAATAGGGTCCGATGGAAGCACTTTATGAATACCCTATGCTCCTCTTTAGGAGATACAGGAGATTGATAGATATTAGTTTTAATGCTAAACATGGCATATGGTTGACTGTCTATAGTCCTTGTGTGCTTATCAGTTACAACTGTCTCCACTGGATATAAGGCAATGCTCCAGTCTCTCGTGAAACAGTTGTAATATGCTATCCCAAAACCGTGGTTGTTTCTGCAACTTCTTTGCCAGTAGGTATCGCAGATTCCTGGTTAGCTTTTTCTTTTTTTTTCAGCGACAACTTCTCTAAGGTGGCTAGAAATGTCATTTTGGTATTGGCACCACTGATATTATTACATTAACATTTGATGTTGACGTATTCTGGAAATGAAAAAGGCTGATCCATCACAGTTCTTTGGGCTCCAACATTTCTTCTTCCACAAAATTAAATCCTGTCTTTTGGAAATGGATACATACACAGGATCAATACTTGATAATGTATTGAGCACATAATGTATGGCATGAAGTACTGTAATGGTAATTTTCTCTGGGTCCATATCATTGTGACGATGGCAGTGCTGAAAAATAAATGAATGGTCTACTGACTACTGCATGTAGTCTCATTGAGCTCTTTCTGTTGCTTAATCTTGGTTTTAAACAAATCATATGATTCCAATGAAACATACCACATCCTAGATGTTTTACCTTCTTATTTGAAGCAAAAGGATACATGAAAGGTAGAACTGGAACTTAAAAATTCAATGCCACAACTGGGATTTGAACCACAGACCTTCCGCTTACCGGGCGGATGCTCTACCACTGAGCTATTGTGACAAACTGCCAGAATGGCAGTAAATTCTCAACCCAGTTGAGAAAAACTTTGCCCACACACGGCTTGTGTGTTTAAAAACACCAACAGTAAGTTTGTTGGCATAAATAAATAATAAAAGGATACATGTCTACACCTGGCAAAATCTTTGCATTTGCATAGTATGTGTTGGGAAGTTTCATATTTTCTTCCTCGTTCCCAACATAAAGGATGGATTTCTCACTATACAGAGATCCAAATATATGGAAACTGCTGCACAGTGTTTTTTCCACTGTGCATACGGAAACACAATAACAGCAGCTGATATACACAAGGTCACAAACATTACTTGTGTTTCTCTGCTCTGCTTACAATCAGGATTGAGCTTACGCATTATAGTGCAGATGCATTATTACCAGTGTGCTTTATTATTTAGTCCTGTTCTTAACCACAAAGTATTATGGTTCAGCATTTGTTTTCTACTGCATAGTGTGTATTTATTTATAATTCGTATGTGTGAACTCAGTCAGCTTGCCAAGTGCAAGTGTGATTTGCAGAAAGATTTCCAGGTGTAAAAGTTCCACGCCATACAACAATCCATAAACTTTACAATAAATTTCAGTCCACAGGAAGAGTTCAGGCTCAGAAATCTAAGAGATGGCATACAGTTCTTGCCGAAGAAACCTTAGATGACATCAGTCATTATTTGGAGACTTCCCCCAAAAATCCCTTAGGCATCTTTCATAACAGGCAGGCATTTCCTATGGCTCTGTGCAAAGAGCTACTAAATTACTGAACTCTAAACCATATAAAATAACTGTGGCACATGCTCTTTAACCAGGTGATCCTGTAATTAGGCGCACATTTTATGAGTGGACTCTCAATAGTGTATACAATGGCGAAATTGACCCACATTTAATATTTTTCATGGACGAGGCTTGGTTCCACCTTCATTGATATGTGGGTACACAAAATAATCACTATTGCAGTTCTGAGAAACCTAATATTGTTTATGAAATACCCCTTCATGATGAAAAAATTGGTGTGTGGTGTGCCGTTACCAGAGAAAGAGTTATAGGCTCAATATTTTTTGAGTCAGCAGTTGACGCCCATACTTAGGTGAATACAATTTTGCCCCCTTTTTTTAGATAATTAACCGACAGGAAGCGTGATTTTGTCTTTTTTCAACAAGACTGCAACAGCCCATACAGCCAATCTTTCAATGAGAACAATTGAAAGTGTGTTCCAGGATAGAATTATTAGTAGAAATTTGTGGCCCCCTTGGTCCCTGGACCTAACCCTCTGCAATTTCTAACTCTGGGGTAACTTAAAGCATAAAGTGTATAAGACAAACCCACACACCCGGGAAGAACTAAAACAAAATATCCATCAGTTAATTGCCAGCATTTCTCAACGTGAACTTGGCAAGTGAAGGGTAGTTTCCTAAGAGGTGCTAAAAATGTATGGATAAGGACAGTGGTCAGTTTCAGCATCTGCTTTAACTATGTTGGTAAATAAAGCCTTTAAAAGTAGTTTTAAAAATGTATGGTTTTATCCATGCTGTTCTATGACAGCGGTAGTTGGCGACGAGCGTAGAGGACATGTACAGACAAACCATAGCATAGTCAGTTCAGTCTTTTGGATCATTCTTTATATGCAAATGTCTAAGCAGTGTGTTGTGGCTCTTAAGATGGTTAATAACTTTGGGCTTAGTTCTAGATATGTTAAATACTATTGTGCATAAATAAAGCTTTTTTTTTTTTACAATCATCTACTGATACAACAATAGCATTTAAGAACTTTTGTCTGAATTTCAGCACTCAGAGCACACAAAGCAGATGTTAAGATGCTACTGGTCATCTATGCTGTTGCATCACAATCATGCTTAGTAGGCAGATTTTATAAGTTCTTGAAATCTTAGGTTATTGCCATGATAGCTCAGTGGTTAGAACAACTGCATGGAAAGCAGAAGGTTTTTCTGTCAAATTTTACTTTCAGAAATCTTTAGGCTGTGCTGTTTGTTGTGATGAAGGAAAAAGAACTATATACTAATTGACCTTATAGTTCGTTAATTATATGTGCCCAGAAATTATACTGTGTGCCTGGAAGTTCAAGTACTTGACTAATTTGTAAGTAACCATTGAGGTGTGTTATCTCTCAACTGAGATGCTGGGTGGTCTAACAGGAAAAATTTGAGTCAGTTGGAGAACTTAATGTTATACCAGGTAGCTCAGTGGTTAGAGCAACCACACAGATAGTGGGAGATATGTTTTCAAATCTTGGCTTTAGCATTGAAATTTTAGTATCATTCTATTTTCAAATTTAAATAATTAAGAAGCAATGTAGTGCATTGATTATCAGGGATATTTTCTATGCTAGTAGACTGATCTAGTGGGTTTCCAGGCTCCTGACATTTCACCAAGGACTGCACTTGGCAAAACGTCGGGAACCTGGAAGTCCACTAGAACACATCAGATTTTTTAGTTCATTTTCCAATAAAATTGTTTTTATAATAGACAAATAATTGGAGATCATTATTCCAACTTCAGGGACTTCACAGGGACTTCTTAGGAAAGTGCCCATGTGCTATTGTTGTACTCGTATATTGGCTTTAAAGTTTGAAATATATTTTTTCGTTTTCCAGATGGTTCACTTACATGGGTGAAGCTAGTGAGGATAACTATTATGTTCCATTTCAAATCAACTATATGGAAACCAATAGTAGTACAGGGGAATTCATTCCTTTAAATCCGCCCATCACACCATGCAACAAGGGACTTAAGGTATGTAGCACTATTCCTAATAATGAAAAAATGGTTTCTGTGTAAACAGTGTGATTTACAGTAAATTAGGAACATGTGTAGAAGCATTATTGTAAAAGTAGTTCTTAATTGAAGTAGACAAATTTCAGGCCTATTCTACACAAGGAGAAAAAATGAAGCATGCATCATTCTGTCCCTGATCACTCTGAGGGAATGAGTATAGTGTCATCTCTGACAGGAAGCATTTTGCAAGTAAATTGTATGAGGCTAGCAATACAAGAAGGGAGACTGGTAAGAAGAACAAGATTGCAGCAGTCTAGAGCAGAGAGAAAGGGATCAATTTAGGAAGGATGTTCCCTGGTGGTCATGTTTAAATCTGGAAAGGCTTATTCAACAAAGATTATGCAAATTCTGACATTAGGTGATGTGACAGCAGTAGTGGAGACATGGTTTTAGTGGTACTGATTGTGGGATGAACCTGAGTGGTGATTTTGATTAATTCAAAAGCAATGGAGTAAAAAAGAGAGGAAAAGTTAGGTTTTGAGGAGGGATTGGGCTTTTGGTATACAAGATTGGAAACTTTGGGTCAGAAGAAGAAAATTGTAGGTTGAGATAAATGGCTGTGAATTTCGTTGCATACTATGCAAAGAGGACCAACACAGGAATGGAAATGGTATGCAACCCACCCAGGGTGTCATGTTCTCATGATCAAAACTGAAAGTAAGTGTCAATGAGTGACTAAACCAGAAGTACAATGTGACAGATTTCATAAGGAGGATTTTAATGCAAGTTTAGGGGATGGACCATTACATTTAATTCAAAATGAACGTAACTCAGGAAATGGAAATTATTACCCCTAGCTGTATTGGGAAGAATTGGCAGTAAAAGGCACAGTAAAGAAAGATTGTATTCAAATGTTGGCATAAGGTCGAATCAAGGGAAGAAGGAAATTGTATGTTTAGTGATACAAGAAAAAACAAATTCGGAAAGGAGTTATCTCAAAAACAATAATACAAGAAATTGGAATGGGCAAGATAGTTATTTGGCAGATAATAGACGAGTGTGGAATAAAGATAAATTAAGAACTGACATTGAATAGTAGAATATATGAAGCAGCGTAAGAAATATGAGTATTTTAAAATATTATAGGAAATTAAAGACAATGAAGTGTGGGGAAAAATGTGAATATTTGCTATATATAAGAAAAAGGAAGAGAACGAATTTATGTGAGGTAGAGCAGGAATAAGACCGCCTCCGTTGAGCAGTGTTAGTGCACCTGCCTCTGATGTGGAGGACCCCGGTGCAATCCCCAGTACCGACATGGGAGGTCTGGCACAGGGTGGATTAAGCCTTGTTAGGTTCCAGAGGGCCCAATTGAGGAGCTACTTGATGGAGAAGTAGTGACCCTTGAAGGACACATAACTAGCCTGAAGGGCTCGGGGCACTAACCACTTTCCACCCTTCAGTACCGCACCCCACTCATGACACCTGTAGTGGGCAGAGGTGGGGGATGCAGCGGCTGGGTGGGAAGCCTTGACCCTGCATGGGTGTTTGCCCTGGGGGTTTAGTTTTAGAACAGGAATAATTGGTTACATGGATTAAATGATCAAAGAAAGGATGTCAGTTATGTGAAAGTTTATATAAAAATCCACATCATGTATACTGGTTTCAGCGAAAGAATTGGTTGTGATGTAAACAATGTTTAAAAATGTATCCTTCCGCTTTTTCGCTCTGATTGGAGCAGTAACGGTGCTACTTAGGTAACCACGTGTTGCTAAGAGAGAAAACCATGTAGAGCCTGGAAATAGCATTGCCTGTCTTTGATCCACCTTCACGTGGTAGTTTAAAATATGCTGCTGATTAGATAACAATTGCGTGTAACACTCTGAACTAAAAACATAATAACAAATATGAATTTAAAATCACTAAGAAAAGAAAGCTTTAACATACCTAATCTGAATCTGAATCTGAAAGAGATTGTATTCCATCTAGATCAGGGTTCTGCTCCTCCCCTCTCCCTTTATCTTTGGTATACCCAGTGGTTGCTAATTAACCTAAAATTATAAATATGATCCCATAGCAGGACCCGCATGTGGTATTCGTGGTGGACGAGTGGTGTCTGGGCGGTTTTTCTCCGGTTTCTCCCAACATCCATTCCACCAATTGCTCCATTATCACCCTTCCAATCATCCATTTCTCCTGCATTTCATGTCATCCTCTTCCTCACTATCATACCTGGTGGTTGGCTGACCACCTGCTTCCAGGTCTTCACTCTGTCTGGTCCAGAGGTCCCTCTGCTCCCCGACAGGCGTCTGACTCTAGCCACTGACTTGTAAGTCCTAGGGGGTGTAAGTCCTACATAAGGGGAGGCTAATCAGGGAAAGAAGAAGCATTAATTTTGTTGCAGTTCTACATGGTACAATAACACGTTAAACATTCCATTGTTACATAATACAGAGAAGATTCAGTAGTTTTTGTTACTATTGAGTGAACTACTTTGTAGCCGATGTACCTTGTAATATGCAGCATCAGCCAATGAACGTACACTTTAATTCTATTTGTAAATCACAACCAATTCTTTCGGTGAAACCAGTATAGTAGAACGTGCAGAGGCTAAAGTATGGAGTTTGGTACGAGAAGTGGAACAACTTTTGGCATTAAAAATAATTATTGAAATCAGTAACAAACATTTTAGAACAGTTTGGCTACTGAGTAGAGATGTTTAGGGAGACATGGTGGAGATAATTGATTAACAAAGGAAGGATTTAATGACATAGGTAATGAAGAAAATTGTGAAACTTGAAATGTTCAGTAAAACAGAATATACACAAGAACCAAAATGGTAGTTTTATAGGAACCAAAATATCAAGCACTTTAAGGTGTTACTGATAATAGTAGTAATAAAACTATACCGGATGGAAGGGAAGTCATTACATTAATTTAAACCAGTGATAGATCTCGATATTTGGAACACAGTTTGTATCTTACGTTTTTGTCTCCGACCATTTCCTACGGAGATATTTGGTTTTCTCGAAAACAAGCTGGCAAGACTGCAGATTGTGTGGGTGTCACTTTCCCTAGCTCAGTACACAAACAAACACAGTAATGGTGCTTCTTGAGAGCACAAACAAATACCCTGCCTTGTCCTTCTGTGTTTACTGCAGGAGTGTAGGCCAATCACAAGTGTTAGCTCCCAAGACATTAAAGTGAAAGTGCCAGACCTGTTTACATGCACAAACCAGTTCAATTCCCCAACCAACCTCAATGCAACGTTGTCGACTTGCTGCACGCGTTAAAAAGCTGTTCGGAGTATTCCTTCACGTTCTTTATGCGATTAATTATATCGTAACCCTGTGTGATGGCACATAATTACTACCGAAGCTATGTCAGAAATAAGTTACTCTATGCAGCTTACTAGTAACAAACTGTTATCTTCGTACAATGCTGTGGAATTCCGCAGTCAAGTTGGATAAAAAACCATTTATTTTTTTGAAATCGGCTGATAAAAGAACAAAATACCATTCAACTTTTTTGTTTGTAATGCTTCTATGAAGCACATATTTGAAGAAATGTAATGACTTCCCTCCCACCCCGTATATTTTTGTAATCAACATTTTGTGTAAATAAATTCATTCATTATTGTATTAGTGATCCCTGCAATGTAAGTACAGTAGAGCGTCGAAAATCTGAACTAATTGATGTTCAGCCATGTTCAAATTATTGATTCATTTGGATTTTTGAACATAAAAAGAATACCAAAACCAATTTTAGGTAAGTATATATGTACTATATGCACTTTATTACCTTTAAACATAGGACAGTGTACTGTATTTTTTAAGACTCAGTGAGTGACAAATGACACTGACTACAGGTATAAAAACACTGAATAGACTTAAAGAGGTCTGTGATATTGTTTTAACCTTGAATGAGCTTCGTTTCTTTGTAGCCAAGTCTTGAACTTGTCGTAGACATGCAAGTGATGCTGTTTTTCTTCATCCTGGTTTTCATCTTTGTCGTCTTGATCTACAGGTTCTCCCTCTCAGTTACGGCAGTCAGAGTTTTGTCCTTGTTCAAAATTAAATAGCCAAAATCATTTTGGTCAATATCTAACCACTCATCAGCATCATCTTTGTCACAATTTTTAAAGTCTTGTATGGCATTTAAGAGTTTAGAAGAGCAATGTCCAACATTTGCGAAAGAGGGGTGTTCGGATTTATATTCTTCCACTTTATGCAGACTGTGCGACTCTTTGACATTTAAACATGCATTGTGTTGCAATGGCGGTTTGGTTATATGTATGTCACATTTGATATACAAAAGCACTTTCAAATCTTATGCGATAAATATCTGTTCAGTAGTGACTTGTTAGGTACTGCTTACATTTAAGAAGTCTATCAATATTTGGTGACAAAGTCGAAGTGCATAGACTTAGAAGATCCACTAAGTGATGTGTAGCCTACTGTGATAGACTTTTAGTATAGTTCAATTTGGAGAAACTCTGCAAATATATGTAGAGCTATAATCATTCTTATACACACTATTCTTACAAATGCTTATTTCTCTAACTACTACATTTTGATTGACATAAGCATGTTCAGAAATTATCTTATAGCTACTTTTCTTGTAGGTGCAAGGGTAATATGGGAACACAGTAGGCTTTAAGCAATAGTGAGATGTTTTAAGAACAGTTTGCTATCTGGGGGCTTTGAAATTACATTCTCTTTGCAAGGCCAAGAGGTAAAAAAAATGAATAACATATCCCTATTAGAGAAAAGTATAAATATGTTGAAATGCAAACAAATAATAAAGAATATTAAGGCTAGAGATTTCTACTGGGCTTAAAAGCCGTGGTCTGCTGGAGTTTTAAGGTCCAGACATTTCGTCCACACCTGCGGTGGACATCATCAGTGGCGTAGTCTGAGTCTTCTCGGTGAAGGTTCAGCTACAACAGAATCATTTATGACTGGAGGTGCCATATTTATATGTGGGCCGCTCACAGGGGATTGGCTGGGCTTGAGCGGGAGGTGTGTGTTAGATGGGCAGGGCTTCTCCATTCTGATTGCTGATTGGTTTACGTGATTTCTCTGCATTAGTGCTTCTTTTGTATGTTTGAGTATCGGATGCCAGATTTTGTTCAATTTTAGAGTTTCTTTCTTCCTGTTAAATTTATGGGGGTGTTTGTAAATTTCTGTGGCTTCATGTTGTAGTCTGGCGTGGTAGTATGGCATAGATAAAAGAACAGTAGTGTCCTTATACTGAATTATGTGTTCGCCGTTGGCCCATATTGCATGTTCTGCAACCGCTGACTTGTCTGTATGTCCCAATCGGCAGCAGGTGCTGTTGTAACTGAACCTTCACCGAGAAGACTCAGACTATGCCACCAATGATGTCCACCGCAGGTGTGGACGAAATGTCTGGACCTCAAAACTCCAGCAGACCACAGCTTTTAAGCCCAGAAGAAATCTCTAGCCTTAATTCTAACTCCGGCCATGAAAGCTTCCGACTACTCAATAAAGAATATGTTAGAAAAAGTTCACTCAAAAGAAAAAATAAGTATTTGACATAAATTGCATGTTCAAATGAGATCCATATTTTGTATTTGTTAAGTTTTTGTCTGTCTTACTGATTACCATTTATGCAAAAGTCACCCAGAATGAAGAGGTGTTCTCCCACATTGCTGGTGTAGAAACATCAGTTAAATCTTTGGATGGGTTCGAATTATTGACATTCAGATTTTTGACGTCCTGCTGTAATGAATATCTGAATGCAGTGCCTCTGTCTTCAGAAGTGTACATGAAATAATTTTTTAGTGCCAGTTAAATGCAATAGATTAAAAGAGTTACATACAAGATATATTGGTCAATATGCATAGTTAATTTGCGAGCAGGTGGGTTCTCTACTGCCATTTTCTGTGTTCTTATAAACATTTTGAAAGGTAGAATCAGAACTGAAAAATTAAAAATCATGGCAAGGATTTAAGCCACAAGCTTCAGCTCTACACGCAGCTTCTTTTAACCACTAGGTACCATGACAACATTCCATTACAACATTCCATTACAACATTAAATTCAGCACCTGACTTGCATTTTGGTGGCAGACCACAAGGGAATCTCAAAATCGATACCATATACCTACCCTATACTCTAATGGTGATACATATAAGGCTAATAAATTATCATTGTCCTTGTCATTAGTCTTATGGACCTTTTTTTTTAATATTTTTATTATGGTTTCCATATGTAAGGGCAGTCAGTATCATTGATTGGCCTTATATATGGAAACTATAACAAAAACCTTAAAGACTCAGAACTTAGGTACTTAAGATTGTAAGTCGCCATTGGAAGATGTGGTCTCAATTTTGAGATTCCCTTGTGCTCTACTGGGAAGAGGAATCAGTTGAGGAATTTAATGACCTACTGGCATGTTGCGATGGTAGCTCAGTGGTTAAGAACAGTCACACAGAGTGGAAGATCTGTGTTTCAAATACCGCCTGAGGCATTTAATTTTTCCATTCTGATTCTGCCTTTCAAAGTTTGCATAAATACGGTTTGTGTGTGCATGTTAGAACAATCAGTTATCACTGATTGGCCTTATATATGGAAAATATATTATGTTTGAACAAGCAAGGGTGCTGGAGTAGTTCACTGGTTTCACTTGCGGGCTAATGTGCTGAGAGTCTGTGGTATAATTCCTGGCTCCTGGGATGCCAAAATTTGTTGGCCCTCTGCAAGCCTTCACTTCTGACTAGCTCATGTGAAGTATCCCCAAGGCCCAATGTGGTTTGGAGTGCATGGTAAAAGTGTTGCCATTTTACCATTATCACCTCCTCGTTGAAGGAATGGACTCTGTCCTCTGGGTGCTTTCAGTTACTAACTGGGGTCCATACATCACTTGGTGGAACAAGACTTTCCAGGAGATCCACTCTATGTGGAACATTATGACCCAACCCGACCCAAAAATGAAAAGAAAGGAAAAAAATATGAAAAAAATTAATCAAGGAAGTTGAAGTAGATTCTATGGAAGCAGATAGTGGGTGCATGTTCTGTAGAGAGTGGCCACCCTAGCAAGACAACTGCATTACAGCATACCAGGTCCAGTAGAGTAGTCAGCAACTTGTAAGAGTGGGTTACAGTGTATTTAGCTAATAAGAATTATATAATTTAACAGTAATTGGACTAATGTGTAATAAGATTATCCAACTGAATATTTGAGTTTTACGTCTAGCTGTTCTCACAAGATAACATAACTAGCACAGCTGAGAATTAGCTCCAAAGCAGTCCATTATGGCACCCTGGATGCTGAGATGATTTTATACCTTCATATAACTACAGGGAGATGGGAAGGAGGAATGCTATAAGGAAATAAGAAAAATCTTAGGAAGCGAGGAAGCATATTAGAAAGTGAAGAAAGTTGCAAGTTTTTATCAAGATAGTGAGGGGCAGTGTGGATTTTGTCTACCTTGTTTTAATCTGTTCCAAAAAAGCTAATAAAAAAAAAGCAAATAAGTGTTACTGATGTATACTGATAGTATGTTTAGGACTACATTCTTTTGTATCGATGGTTTTTTTCATGAAAAAATGAGACATTTATTATATTTCTTTTACTGTTTAAGAGAGACTGAATAATAGATTTAATGTGATATCAGACAACAGTGATTGGGCACCGCCTCTGCTGGTACTGATATATTTGTAGGTTACATAGGGACCATAAAAATGCTATTATAGTAATTCTACACACTGCTTATAACTCTTTCTCCGCTAATAGCACACCAATTTTTTTTTGTCATGAAGGGATACTACATGAACAATATTAGGTTTCTCAGAGCTCCAATAACGATTATTTTGTGTACACACATATCCATGAAAGTGGAACCAAGCCATGTCCGTAGAAAAGATTAAATGTGGGTCTATTTCATCATTGTATAAACTAGAGAGAGTCCACTCACAAAATGTGGGCCTAATTATAGGATCTCCTGGTTAAAGAGCATGGGCCACAATTATTTTATATGGTTTTAACTTAAGCAATTTAGTAGCCCTTTGCACAGAGCAATAGGAAGTGCCTACCTGTTGTGAAAGATGCCTAAGCAATTTTTAGGGGTAATTCTCCAAATGATGACTGATGTTGTCTAATGTTGCTTCTGTAAGAACTGTATGCTGTCTTTCTTAGATTTCTTTGCCTGAATTCATCTTGTGGCCTGAAATTTATTGTAAAATTGTTGGATAGCTGTGCAGTTTGGAACTTTAACACGTGGAAATCTTTCTGCAAATCGTACTTTCACTTGGCAAGCTGACTTGAGTTAACACATACTAATCGTAAATAAATGCACCCTGAGCCATAATACTTTGTGACTAAGTACAGGACAAAATAATAAATCGCTCATAATAACCACATCACATTACCCCCATCTCAATATTGCTCTTCACACTACAGAGCTAAACTGCTTCAGAAGCATGACCTAGTTTACAGCAACAGTGTGTTATGTTTCCACACATCCAGTGGAAAAACACTGCACATATGAGGCTGTTTGCTCTCCTGTTATTATAAAACAGTAAGAGAAAAGTTCAGTTTGTGTGTTGCCACTTTTATGTTTTACAAGATATTCTTAAATTGTTATTCACTTTCTTAATAACATATTTCATAAGTTAACAAGCATTGTCCTGGTATTAGTGTACTTTATTTCCATCACTGTGTGTAATGTAGCAAATAAAAGCTATAATCTTTCTACCATTAAAAGTTAACTATTATGGAAGATGGTCATGATTTTAATTGAAGATGCTTTAAAAGGAATGATTCTGAGAAAATATTGATATATTTGTATTTCTTAGGTTTTGCATAACATACGATACATAATTGTTTTAGTGTTCAGGAATGGTAATTAAGACGATGAACAAACTAATACTAAACTATAGTCACTATCAGTGCATTTGCAAGAAAGTTTATTGTACACTTTAGTATTTCTTATAATACTAATATAGATGGTTTAGTTGTAAATAATGTAAACAGTATTTGTACTAATGCCTCTAAATTTGCATCATGCTAGAGAGGATGAAGAATTCTGAAACATTGATTTCTCAAACTTTGTCATATAACAGTCATTACAATTATGAGAAAGGTAGGCTAACATACAGGACAAGAGACTGGTCAGCTGCATCAGCTGATGAATAACTTCCAAGGAACTATGTCTCTTGAATAGTGTTATCCAGGGATTGTATAGCTTCAATGGGTAAGAAATGTTACTAAAACTTAATGAGCAAATTTTCAGCAGATATAGGACCAGTATTAGTGCATACTGACCGCTGCATTTTTTCTAATTTTGTTTTTTCCCAGTCTGGGGAGCCAGCATGTAGCTGTGTGGATTGTGAGGCAAGCTGCCCAGCACCACCACCTGAACCACCAAGCAAGCAGCCATTCACTATTTTTGGTTTTGATGGCTTCAATGTGACTATGGGAATCATATTTGTTGTTGGCTCATCAGTATTCTTGATTATCACCTTCTGCAGCTGCAAAGGCAACAATATGATAGGTAAAGTGAAATCTTAATGATACTAACAATTTAGATTGCTCATGATAATAGTTGAATGTAATTTAAAGTTAAAGCGTAGCATTATCGTAAGGCAATAGTGTGTTTCATATACTCTGAATAGGTGCAGTGGTGACAATGACGTTCTTTCAGGACAATATATCTGAAACAATAAAGTGTATTGTGTTGCAATTTGTATGTAACCATTGTTTTATTGATGGAAGAACATTGTTAGATGCCACAAGAAGTATGATCATCCACATAGAAAAATTCTGTTTTGGACCATTCAAAATGTATTTATTTATTTATTTATTTTTTTTTTTTTGTGATTAGTGTTTTGTAATGGTGTTAAGGGACTCTGCTGTAGAAGCATTTTTTCAAAACTCGATAGATGCATAAAATGTGTTTGAGAAACTTTTTTTTTCTATGTATTAACAATACAGATTGGTTAGCACTGCAAAGTTTTAATTATTCATTCTCCTTCCTAAAACTGATTCTACACATGGGTTAACAAACAGCGTAGTTTAACTACTGACATTTTGAGGTTTGAAAACTCAAGTTTTTTCAAAAACAGATACATGCTCACAAAACTCAAACTATTTTTACTTGTAAGCTTCATTATAGAATACCCTTTTTTATGGACCTAGAATTATTAAATGCTCACTAGGCATGTTGACGAATGTTTATTTGATGTTTTAATGCTTTATCGTTTTAACTTCATTTTTATTTTGAATATTTGATACAATATTTTGCCAGCCTTAGCAAAAGAAATATATATGATTTCTGACTACACAATTCTTTTTCTTATTATTATATATTAATTTCTTATTCACCTTTGTCTTTTCACAATACATGTACTATAAAACCATCATATTAACATGGTAACTTTTTTACTTCTCAATTACTTTATTTTTTTTACTTTTCTTTACTATTTTTCTCCCATAAACTTTCGCAGTTAACTTTTTTTACTCTAAAAGTTACTTACTGCTCCATAGCAATGATCATGTCATGCCAAGGAGCATTCTACTTTGGATGCTTTCTCCAAAGAGTTTGGCACCAATGTCACAATATTTATATGGACTAGTTGGTATAAACCTAGATAGTAAGTACCAATACATTCAAAATAACAATAATTTCTTTATATACCAAACATATTACATACAATACCAATAAATCACAATTTTATATTCATAAGAATATGAATAAATTAGGTTTAAGCTTTAACTGCTTCTCCTAGCACATCCTTGGGCCCAAATTAACTAATTGTTGATGGGCGTTTAAAGCCCACCTGCCCACCCACTCACCTGCCCTCCCTCACTCACCTCACACAACTCACTCACCTCACACAGCTCATTTACCTCACACAGCTCCCTCACCTCACTCAACTCAACTCAACTCACCTTACCTCACACAGCTCACTTACCTCACACAGCTCACTTGCCTCGCACAACTCACTTACCTCACACAACTCGCTTACCTCACACAACTCGCTTACCTCACGCAACTCCCTTGCCTCACGCAACTCGCTTACCTCACACAACTCGCTTACCTCACACAACTCGCTTACCTCACACAACTCGCTTACCTCACACAACTCGCTTACCTCACACAACTCGCTTACCTCACACAACTCGCTTACCTCACACAACTCGCTTACCTCACACAACTCGCTTACCTCACACAACTCGCTTGCCTCACACAACTCGCTTGCCTCACACAACTCACTCACCTCACACAACTCACTCACCTCACACAGCTCCCTCACCTCACTCAACTCAACTTACCTCACACAGCTCACTTACCTCATACAGCTCACTTATCTTATACAGCTCACTTATCTCATACAGCTCACTCACCTCACACAACTCGCTCACCTCACCTCACACAACTCGCTCACCTCACACAACTCGCTTACCTCACACCACTCATTTACCTCACACAACTCACTCACCTCACACAGCTCCCTCACCTCACTCAACTCAACTCAACTTACCTCACACAGCTCACTTACCTCATACAGCTCACTTATCTCATACAGCTCACTCACCTCACACAACTCGCTCACCTCACACAACTCACTCACCTCACACAGCTCCCTCACCTCACTCAACTCAACTCACCTCACACAGCTCACTTACCTCATACAGCTCACTTCCCTCACACAGCTCACTTACCTCACACAGCTCACTTACCTCACACAGCTCACTTACCTCACACAGCTCACTTACCTCACACAGCTCACTTACCTCACACAGCTCACTTACCTCACACAGCTCACTTACCTCACACAGCTCCCTCACCTCACTCAACTCACTTACCTCACACAGCTCACTTACCTCACACAGCTCACTTACCTCACACAGCTCACTTACCTCACACAACTCACTTACCTCACACAACTCACCTCACACAGCTCACTCACCTCACTCAACTCACTTACCTCACACAGCTCACTTACCTCACACAGCTCACTTACCTCACACAGCTCACTTACCTCACACAACTCACTTACCTCACACAGCTCCCTCACCTCACTCAACTCAACTCAACTCAACTCAACTCAACTCAACTCACCTCACACAGCTCACTTACCTCATACAGCTCACCTCCCACAGCTCACTCACCTCACACAGCTCACTCACCTCACACAGCTCACTCACCTCACACAGCTCACTTACCTCACACAGCTCGCTTACCTCACACAGCTCGCTCACCTCACACAGCTCGCTCACCTCACACAACTCGCTCACCTCACACAGCTCGCTTACCTCACACAGCTCACTTACCTCACACAGCTCACTTACCTCGCACAGCTCACTTACCTCGCACAGCTCACTTACCTCACACAGCTCACTTACCTCACACAGCTCACTTACCTCACACAGCTCACTTACCTCACACAGCTCACTTACCTCACACAGCTCACTTACCTCACACAGCTCACTTACCTCACACAGCTCACTTACCTCACACAGCTCACTTACCTCACACAACTCACCTCATACAGCTCACTTACCTCACACAACTCACTTACCTCATACAGCTCACTTACCTCACACAGCTCACTTACCTCACACAGCTCACTTACCTCATACAGCTCACTTACCTCATGCAGCTCACTTACCTCACACAACTCACCTCATACAGCTCACTTACCTCACACAACTCACTTACCTCATACAGCTCACTTACCTCACACAGCTCACTTACCTCACACAGCTCACTTACCTCACACAGCTCACTTACCTCACACAACTCACTTACCTCACACAGGTCACTTACCTCACACAACTCACCTCATACAGCTCACTTACCTCATACAGCTCACTTACCTCACACAGCTCACTCACCTCACACAGCTCACTCACCTCACACAGCTCACTTACCTCATACAGCTCACTTACCTCACACAGCTCACTCACCTCACACAGCTCACTTACCTCACACATCTCCCTCCCCTCACACAACTCACTTACCTCACACAGCTCACTTACCTCACACAGCTCCCTCACCTCACACAGCTCCCTCACCTCACACAGCTCCCTCACCTCACACAACTCACTTACCTCACACAACTCACTTACCTCACACAGCTCCCTCACCTCACTCAACTCAACTCAAGTTACCTCACACAGCTCACTCACCTCATACAGCTCACTTACCTCACACAGCTCACTCACCTCACACAGCTCATTTACCTCATACAGCTCATTTACCTCACACAGCTCATTTACCTCATACAGCTCCCTCACCTCACACAGCTCCCTCACCTCACACAGCTCCCTCACCTCACACAACTCACTTACCTCACACAGCTCACTTACCTCACACAACTCACTTACCTCACACAGCTCCCTCACCTCACTCAACTCAACTCAAGTTACCTCACACAGCTCACTCACCTCATACAGCTCACTTACCTCACACAGCTCACTCACCTCACACAGCTCATTTACCTCATACAGCTCATTTACCTCACACAGCTCATTTACCTCATACAGCTCATTTACCTCATACAGCTCACTTACCTCACACAGCTCACTTACCTCACACAGCTCACTTACCTCATACAGCTCACTTACCTCACACAGCTCACTTACCTCACACAGCTCACGTACCTCACACAGCTCACTTACCTCACACAGCTCACTTACCTCACACAGCTCACTTACCTCATACAGCTCACTTACCTCACACAACTCACTTACCTCACACAGCTCACTTACCTCACACAGCTCACTCACCTCACACAGCTCACTTACCTCACACAGCTCACTTACCTCACACAGCTCACTTACCTTACACAGCTCACTTACCTCACACAGCTCACTTACCTCACACAGCTCACTTACCTCATACAGCTCACTTACCTCACACAGCTCACTTCACACAACTCACTTACCTCACACAGCTCACTTACCTCACACAGCTCCCTCACCTCACACAACTCACTTACCTCACACAACTCACTTACCTCACACATCTCACTTACCTCACACAGCTCCCTCACCTCACTCAACTCATCTCAACTTACCTCACACAGCTCACTTACCTCACACAGCTCACTTACCTCACACAGCTCACTTACCTCATACAGCTCACTTACCTCACACACCTCACTTACCTCACACAGCTCACTTACCTCATTCAGCTCACTTACCTCATACAGCTCACTTACCTCATACAGCTCACTTACCTCACACAGCTCACTTACCTCATACAGCTCACTGACCTCACACAACTCACTCACCTCACACAACTCGCTCACCTCACACAGCTCATTTACCTCACACAACTCACTCACCTCACACAGCTCACTCACCTCACACAACTCGCTCACCTCACACAGCTCGCTTACCTCACAACTCGCTCACCTCACACAACTCACTCACCTCACACAACTCACTCACCTCACACAGCTCCCTCACCTCCCTCAACTCACTCACCTCACACAGCTCCCTCACCTCACTCAACTTACTCACCTCACACAGCTCCCTCACCTCACTCAACTCACTGACCTCACACAACTCAACTCAACTCACCTCACACAGCTCACTTGCCTCGCACAACTCACTTACCTCACACAACTCAACTCACCTCACACAGCTCACTTGCCTCGCACAACTCACTCACCTCACACAACTCAACTCACCTCACACAACTCGCTTGCCTCACACAGCTCACTTACCTCACACAGGTCCCTCACCTCACTCAACTCACTCAACTCACCTCACACAGCTCACTTGCCTCGCACAACTCACTTACCTCACACAACTCAACTCAACTCACCTCACACAGCTCACTTGCCTCGCACAACTCACTCACCTCACACAACTCACTCACCTCACACAACTCAACTCACCTCACACAACTCAACTCACCTCACACAACTCGCTTGCCACACACAGCTCACTTACCTCACACAGCTCACTTGCCTCGGACAACTCACTTACCTCACACAACTCGCTTACCTCACACAACTCGATTGCCTCACAACTCACTCACCTCACACAACTCACCTCACACAACTCGCTTGCCTCAAACAACTCACTCACCTCACAAAACTCGCTTGCCTCATACAACTCGCTTGCCTCACACAACTCGCTTGCCTCACACAACTCGCTTGCCTCACACAACTCGCTTGCCTCACACAACTCACTCACCTCACACAACTCGCTTGCCTCACACAACTCACTCACCTCACACAACTCACTCACCTCACAACTCACTCACCTCACACAACTCATTTACCTCACACAACTCGCTTGCCTCAAACAACTCACTCACCTCACACACCTCGCTTGCCTCAAACAACTCACTCACCTCACACAACTCACTTACCTCACACATCTCACTTACCTCACACAGCTCCCTCACCTCACTCAACTCATCTCAACTTACCTCACACAGCTCACTTACCTCACACAGCTCACTTACCTCACACAGCTCACTTACCTCACACATCTCCCTCCCCTCACACAACTCACTTACCTCACACAGCTCACTTACCTCACACAGCTCCCTCACCGCACACAGCTCCCTCACCTCACACAGCTCCCTCACCTCACACAACTCACTTACCTCACACAGCTCACTTACCTCACACAACTCACTTACCTCACACAGCTCCCTCACCTCACTCAACTCAACTCAAGTTACCTCACACAGCTCACTCACCTCATACAGCTCACTTACCTCACACAGCTCACTCACCTCACACAGCTCATTTACCTCATACAGCTCATTTACCTCACACAGCTCATTTACCTCATACAGCTCCCTCACCTCACACAGCTCCCTCACCTCACACAGCTCCCTCACCTCACACAGCTCCCTCACCTCACACAACTCACTTACCTCACACAGCTCACTTACCTCACACAACTCACCTCACACAGCTCCCTCACCTCACTCAACTCAACTCAAGTTACCTCACACAGCTCACTCACCTCATACAGCTCACTTACCTCACACAGCTCACTCACCTCACACAGCTCATTTACCTCATACAGCTCATTTACCTCACAATGCTCATTTACCTCATACAGCTCATTTACCTCATACAGCTCACTTACCTCACACAGCTCACTTACCTCACACAGCTCACTTACCTCACACAGCTCACTTACCTCACACAGCTCACTTACCTCACACAGCTCACGTACCTCACACAGCTCACTTACCTCACACAGCTCACTTACCTCACACAGCTCACTTACCTCATACAGCTCACTTACCTCACACAGCTCACTTCACACAACTCACTTACCTCACACAGCTCACTTACCTCACACAGCTCACTCACCTCACACAGCTCACTTACCTCACACAGCTCACTTACCTCACACAGCTCACTTACCTCACACAGCTCACTTACCTTACACAGCTCACTTACCTCACACAGCTCACTTAGCTCACACAGCTCACTTACCTCATACAGCTCACTTACCTCACACAGCTCACTTCACACAACTCACTTACCTCACACAGCTCACTTACCTCACACAGCTCCCTCACCTCACACAACTCACTTACCTCACACAGCTCACTTACCTCACACATCTCACTTACCTCACACAGCTCCCTCACCTCACTCAACTCATCTCAACTTACCTCACACAGCTCACTTACCTCACACAGCTCACTTACCTCACACAGCTCACTTACCTCACACAGCTCACTTACCTCACACAGCTCACTTACCTCACACAGCTCACTTACCTCATACAGCTCACTTACCTCACACACCTCACTTACCTCACACAGCTCACTTACCTCATTCAGCTCACTTACCTCATACAGCTCACTTACCTCACACAGCTCACTTACCTCATACAGCTCACTGACCTCACACAGCTCACTCACCTCACACAACTCACTCACCTCACACAGCTCACTCACCTCACACAGCTCATTTACCTCACACAACTCACTCACCTCACACAGCTCACTCACCTCACACAACTCGCTCACCTCACGCAGCTCATTTACCTCACACAACTCGCTCAACTCACACAACTCACTCACCTCACACAACTCACTCACCTCACACAGCTCCCTCACCTCCCTCAACTCACTCACCTCACACAGCTCCCTCACCTCACTCAACTTACTCACCTCACACAGCTCCCTCACCTCACTCAACTCACTGACCTCACACAACTCAACTCAACTCACCTCACACAGCTCACTTGCCTCGCACAACTCACTTACCTCACACAACTCAACTCACCTCACACAGCTCACTTGCCTCGCACAACTCATTCACCTCACACAACTCAACTCAGCTCACACAACTCGCTTGCCTCACACAGCTCACTTACCTCACACAGGTCCCTCACCTCACTCAACTCACTCAACTCACCTCACACAGCTCACTTGCCTCGCACAACTCACTTACCTCACACAACTCAACTCAACTCACCTCACACAGCTCACTCACCTCACACAACTCAACTCAACTCACCTCACACAACTCGCTTGCCACACACAGCTCACTTACCTCACACAGCTCACTTGCCTCGCACAACTCACTTACCTCACACAACTCGCTTACCTCACACAACTCGATTGCCTCACACAACTCACTCACCTCACACAACTCACCTCACACAACTCGCTTGCCTCAAACAACTCACTCACCTCACAAAACTCGCTTGCCTCATACAACTCGCTTGCCTCACACAACTCGCTTGCCTCACACAACTCGCTTGCCTCACACAACTCGCTTGCCTCACACAACTCGCTTGCCTCACACAACTCGCTTGCCTCACACAACTCACTCACCTCACACAACTCGCTTGCCTCACACAACTCACTCACCTCACACAACTCACTCACCTCACACAACTCACTCACCTCACACAACTCACTCACCTCACACAACTCACTCACCTCACACAACTCATTTACCTCACACAACTCGCTTGCCTCAAACAACTCACTCACCTCACACACCTCGCTTGCCTCAAACAACTCACTCACCTCACACAACTCACTTACCTCACACAACTCGCTCACCTCACACAGCTCGCTCACCTCACACAGCTCGCTCACCTCACACAGCTCGCTCACCTCACTCAACTCACTCACCTCACTCAACTCACCTCACACAGCTCGCTTACCTCACACAACTCGCTTACCTCACTGAACTCGCTCACCTCACTCAACTCGCTCACCTCACACAACTCACCTCACACAGCTCACTTACCTCACTCAACTCACTCACCTCACACAACTCACTCACCTCACACAACTCACCTCACACAGCTCACTCACCTCACACAACTCACTTACCTCACACAACTCCCTTACCTCACACAACTCCCTTACCTCACACAACTCACCTCACACAGCTCACTCACCTCACACAACTCACTTACCTCACACAACTCACTTACCTCACACAACTCCCTTACCTCACACAACTCCCTTACCTCACACAACTCACTCACCTCACACAACTCACCTCACACAGCTGACTCACCTCACCCAACTCACTTAGATCACACAACTCCCTTACCTCACAACCCTCACTTACCTCACACAACTCCCTTACCTCACACAACTCACTCACCTCACACAACTCACCTCACACAGCTCACTCGCCTGTCACAACTCACTTACCTCACACAACTCCCTTACCTCACACAACTCCCTTACCTCACACAACTCACCTCACACAGCTCACTCACCTCACACAACTCACTTACCTCACACAACTCACTTACCTCACACAACTCCCTTACCTCACACAACTCCCTTACCTCACACAACTCACTCACCTCACACAACTCACCTCACACAGCTGACTCACCTCACCCAACTCACTTAGATCACACAACTCCCTTACCTCACAACCCTCACTTACCTCACACAACTCCCTTACCTCACACAACTCACTCACCTCACACAACTCACCTCACACAGCTCACTCGCCTGTCACAACTCACTTACCTCACACAACTCCCTTACCTCACACAGCTCACTCACCTCACACAACTCACTTACCTCACTCAACTCGCTCATCTCGCACAACTCTCACCTCACACAACTCACCTCACACAGCTCACTCACCTCACAACTCACTTACTTCACACAACTCGCTTACCTCACTCAACTCACTCACCTCACACAACTCCCTTACCTCACACAACTCACTCATCTCACACAACTCACCTCACACAACTCACTTACCTCACTCAACTCACTCACCTCACACAACTCACTCACCTCACACAACTCACTCACCTCACACAACTCGCTTACCTCACACAACTCACTTACCTCACACAACTCACTTACCTCACACAGCTCACTTACCTCATACAGCTCACTTACGTCATACAGCTCACTTACCTCATACAGCTCACTTACCTCACACAGCTCACTTACCTCATACAGCTCACTGACCTCACACAGCTCACTCACCTCACACAACTCACTCACCTCACACAGCTCATTTACCTCACACAACTCACTCACCTCACACAGCTCACTCACCTCACACAACTCGCTCACCTCACATAGCTCATTTACCTCACAACTCGCTCACCTCACACAACTCACTCACCTCACACAACTCACTCACCTCACACAGCTCCCTCACCTCCCTCAACTCACTCACCTCACACAGCTCCCTCACCTCACTCAACTTACTCACCTCACACAGCTCCCTCACCTCACTCAACTCACTGACCTCACACAACTCAACTCAACTCACCTCACACAGCTCACTTGCCTCGCACAACTCACTTACCTCACACAACTCAACTCACCTCACACAGCTCACTTGCCTCGCACAACTCACTCACCTCACACAACTCAACTCACCTCACACAACTCGCTTGCCTCACACAGCTCACTTACCTCACACAGGTCCCTCACCTCACTCAACTCACTCAACTCACCTCACACAGCTCACTTGCCTCGCACAATTCACCTCACACAACTCAACTCAACTCATCTCACCTCACACAGCTCACTTGCCTCGCACAACTCACTCACCTCACACAACTCACTCACCTCACACAACTCAACTCAACTCACCTCACACAACTCGCTTGCCACACACAGCTCACTTACCTCACACAGCTCACTTGCCTCGCACAACTCACTTACCTCACACAACTCGCTTACCTCACACAACTCGCTTGCCTCACACAACTCACTCACCTCACACAACTCACCTCACACAACTCGCTTGCCTCAAACAACTCACTCACCTCACAAAACTCGCTTGCCTCATACAACTCGCTTGCCTCACACAACTCGCTTGCCTCACACAACTCGCTTGCCTCACACAACTCACTCACCTCACACAACTCGCTCGCCTCACACAACTCACTCACCTCACACAACTCACTCACCTCACACAACTCACTCACCTCACACAACTCATTTACCTCACACAACTCGCTTGCCTCAAACAACTCACTCACCTCGCACACCTCGCTTGCCTCAAACAACTCACTTACCTCACACAACTCGCTCACCTCACACAGCTCGCTCACCTCACACAGCTCGCTCACCTCACACAGCTCGCTCACCTCACACAGCTCGCTCACCTCACTCAACTCACTCACCTCACACAACTCACCTCACACAGCTCGCTTACCTCACACAACTCGCTTACCTCACTGAACTCGCTCACCTCACTCAACTCGCTCACCTCACACAACTCACTCACCTCACACAACTCACCTCACACAGCTCACTTACCTCACTCAACTCACTCACCTCACACAACTCACTCACCTCACACAACTCACCTCACACAGCTCACTCACCTCACACAACTCACTTACCTCACACAACTCCCTTACCTCACACAACTCCCTTACCTCACACAACTCACCTCACACAGCTCACCTCACACAGCTCACCTCACACAGCTCACTCACCTCACACAACTCACTTACCTCACACAACTCACCTCACACAACTCCCTTACCTCTCACAACTCACTTACCTCACACAACTCACTTACCTCACACAACTCACTTACCTCACACAACTCACTTACCTCACACAACTCACTTACCTCACACAACTCACTTACCTCACACAACTCACTTACCTCACACAACTCACTCACCTCACACAACTACCTTACCTCACACAACTCCCTTACCTCACACAACTCCCTTACCTCACACAACTCCCTTACCTCACACAACTCCCTTACCTCACACAACTCACCTCACACAGCTCACTCACCTCACACAACTCACTTACCTCACACAACTCACTTACCTCACACAACTCACCTCACACAACTCACTCACCTCACACAACTCACTCACCTCACACAACTCACTCACCTCACACAACTCACTTACCTCACACAACTCACTTACCTCACACAACTCCCTTACCTCACACAATTCACCTCACACAGCTCACTCACCTCACACAGCTCACTTACCTGACACAAGTCCCTTACCTCACACAGCTCACTCACCTAACACAACTCACCTCACACAGCTGACTCACCTCACCCAACTCACTTAGCTCACACAACTCCCTTACCTCACAACCCTCACTTACCTCACACAACTCCCTTACCTCACACAACTCACTCACCTCACACAACTCACCTCACACAGCTCACTCACCTGTGACAACTCACTTACCTCACACAACTCCCTTACCTTACACAGCTCACTCACCTCACACAACTCACTTACCTCACTCAACTCGCTCATCTCGCACAACTCTCACCTCACACAACTCACTCACCTCACACAACTCACCTCACACAGCTCACTCACCTCACACAACTCACTTACTTCACACAACTCCCTTACCTCACTCAACTCACTGACCTCACACAACTCCCTTACCTCACACAACTCACTCATCTCACACAACTCACCTCACACAACTCACTTACCTCACTCAACTCACTCACCTCACACAACTCACTTACCTCACTCAACTCGCTCATCTCGCACAACTCTCACCTCACACAACTCACCTCACACAGCTCACTCACCTCACAACTCACTTACTTCACACAACTCGCTTACCTCACTCAACTCACTCACCTCACACAACTCCCTTACCTCACACAACTCACTCATCTCACACAACTCACCTCACACAACTCACTTACCTCACTCAACTCACTCACCTCACACAACTCACTCACCTCACACAACTCACTCACCTCACACAACTCGCTTACCTCACACAACTCACTTACCTCACACAACTCACTTACCTCACACAGCTCACTTACCTCATACAGCTCACTTACGTCATACAGCTCACTTACCTCATACAGCTCACTTACCTCACACAGCTCACTTACCTCATACAGCTCACTGACCTCACACAGCTCACTCACCTCACACAACTCACTCACCTCACACAGCTCATTTACCTCACACAACTCACTCACCTCACACAGCTCACTCACCTCACACAACTCGCTCACCTCACATAGCTCATTTACCTCACAACTCGCTCACCTCACACAACTCACTCACCTCACACAACTCACTCACCTCACACAGCTCCCTCACCTCCCTCAACTCACTCACCTCACACAGCTCCCTCACCTCACTCAACTTACTCACCTCACACAGCTCCCTCACCTCACTCAACTCACTGACCTCACACAACTCAACTCACCTCACACAGCTCACTTGCCTCGCACAACTCACTTACCTCACACAACTCAACTCACCTCACACAGCTCACTTGCCTCGCACAACTCACTCACCTCACACAACTCAACTCACCTCACACAACTCGCTTGCCTCACACAGCTCACTTACCTCACACAGGTCCCTCACCTCACTCAACTCACTCAACTCACCTCACACAGCTCACTTGCCTCGCACAATTCACCTCACACAACTCAACTCAACTCATCTCACCTCACACAGCTCACTTGCCTCGCACAACTCACTCACCTCACACAACTCACTCACCTCACACAACTCAACTCAACTCACCTCACACAACTCGCTTGCCACACACAGCTCACTTACCTCACACAGCTCACTTGCCTCGCACAACTCACTTACCTCACACAACTCGCTTACCTCACACAACTCGCTTGCCTCACACAACTCACTCACCTCACACAACTCACCTCACACAACTCGCTTGCCTCAAACAACTCACTCACCTCACAAAACTCGCTTGCCTCATACAACTCGCTTGCCTCACACAACTCGCTTGCCTCACACAACTCGCTTGCCTCACACAACTCGCTTGCCTCACACAACTCACTCACCTCACACAACTCGCTCGCCTCACACAACTCACTCACCTCACACAACTCACTCACCTCACACAACTCACTCACCTCACACAACTCATTTACCTCACACAACTCGCTTGCCTCAAACAACTCACTCACCTCGCACACCTCGCTTGCCTCAAACAACTCACTCACCTCACACAACTCACTTACCTCACACAACTCGCTCACCTCACACAGCTCGCTCACCTCACACAGCTCGCTCACCTCACACAGCTCGCTCACCTCACACAGCTCGCTCACCTCACACAGCTCGCTCACCTCACTCAACTCACTCACCTCACACAACTCACCTCACACAGCTCGCTTACCTCACACAACTCGCTTACCTCACTGAACTCGCTCACCTCACTCAACTCGCTCACCTCACACAACTCACTCACCTCACACAACTCACCTCACACAGCTCACTTACCTCACTCAACTCACTCACCTCACTCAACTCACTCACCTCACACAACTCACTCACCTCACACAACTCACCTCACACAGCTCACTCACCTCACACAACTCACTTACCTCACACAACTCCCTTACCTCACACAACTCCCTTACCTCACACAACTCACCTCACACAGCTCACCTCACACAGCTCACCTCACACAGCTCACTCACCTCACACAACTCACTTACCTCACACAACTCACCTCACACAACTCACTTACCTCACACAACTCACTTACCTCACACAACTCACTTACCTCACACAACTCACTTACCTCACACAACTCACTTACCTCACACAACTCACTTACCTCACACAACTCACTTACCTCACACAACTCACTCACCTCACACAACTCCCTTACCTCACACAACTCCCTTACCTCACACAACTCCCTTACCTCACACAACTCACTTACCTCACACAACTCACCTCACACAACTCACTCACCTCACACAACTCACTTACCTCACACAACTCACTTACCTCACACAACTCACTTACCTCACACAACTCACTTACCTCACACAACTCACCTCACACAACTCACTCACCTCACACAACTCACTCACCTCACACAACTCACTTACCTCACACAACTCACTTACCTCACACAACTCCCTTACCTCACACAATTCACCTCACACAGCTCACTCACCTCACACAGCTCACTTACCTGACACAAGTCCCTTACCTCACACAGCTCACTCACCTCACACAACTCACCTCACACAGCTGACTCACCTCACCCAACTCACTTAGCTCACACAACTCCCTTACCTCACAACCCTCACTTACCTCACACAACTCCCTTACCTCACACAACTCACTCACCTCACACAACTCACCTCACACAGCTCACTCACCTGTGACAACTCACTTACCTCACACAACTCCCTTACCTTACACAGCTCACTCACCTCACACAACTCACTTACCTCACTCAACTCGCTCATCTCGCACAACTCTCACCTCACACAACTCACTCACCTCACACAACTCACCTCACACAGCTCACTCACCTCACACAACTCACTTACTTCACACAACTCCCTTACCTCACTCAACTCACTGACCTCACACAACTCCCTTACCTCACACAACTCACTCATCTCACACAACTCACCTCACACAACTCACTTACCTCACTCAACTCACTCACCTCACACAACTCACTCACCTCACACAACTCGCTTACCTCACACAACTCACTTACCTCACACAACTCGCTTACCTCACACAGCTCGCTTACCTCACACAACTCGCTTACCTCACACAACTCACTTACCTCACACAACTCGCTTACCTCACACAACTCGCTTACCTCACACAACTCGCTTACCTCACACAGCTCGCTCACCTCACACAGCTCGGTTACCTCACACAGCTCGCTCACCTCACACAGCTCGGTTACCTCACACAGCTCGGTTACCTCACACAGCTCGCTCACCTCACACAGCTCGGTTACCTCACACAGCTCGCTCACCTCACACAGCTCGCTCACCTCACACAGCTCCCTTACCTCACACAGCTCGCTCACCTCACACAGCTCGGTTACCTCACACAGCTCGGTTACCTCACACAGCTCGGTTACCTCACACAGCTCGCTCACCTCACACAGCTCGGTTGCCTCACACAGCTCGGTTGCCTCACACACCTCGCTCACCTCACACAGCTCGCTTACCTCACACAGCTCGCTTACCTCACACAGCTCGCTTACCTCACACAGCTCGCTTACCTCACACAGCTCGCTCACCTCACACAGCTCGCTCACCTCACAAAACTCGCTCACCTCACACAACTCGCTCACCTCACACAGCTCGCTCACCTCACACAGCTCGCTCACCTCACACAGCTCGCTCACCTCACACAGCTCGCTCACCTCACACAACTCACTCACCTCACACAACTCACCTCACACAGCTCGCTTACCTCACAGAACTTGCTCACCTCACACAGCTCGCTCACCTCACACAGCTCGCTCACCTAACACAGGTCGCTCACCTAACACAGGGCGCTCACCTCACACAGGTCGCTCACCTCACACAGGTCGCTCTCCTCACACAGGTCGCTCACCTCACACATGTCGCTCACCTCACACAGCTCGCTCACCTCACTCAACTCACTCACCTCACACAACTCACTTACCTCACACAACTCGCTTACCTCATAGAACTCGCTTACCTCACAGAACTCGCTTACCTCACACAACTCGCTCACCTCACACAGCTCGCTCACCTCACACAGCTCGCTCACCTCACACAGCTCGCTCACCTCACACATGTCGCTCACCTCACACAGCTCGCTCACCTCACACAGCTCACTCGCCTCACTCAACTCACTCACCTCAAACAACTCACCTCACACAGCTCGCTTACCTCACACAACTCGCTCACCTCACTCAACTCGCTCACCTCACACAACTCTCACCTCACACAACTCACCTCACACAACTCTCACCTCACACAACTCACCTCACACAGCTCACTCACCTCACACAGCTCCCTCACCTGACTCAACTCAACTCAACTTACCTCACACAGCTCACTTACCTCATACAGCTCACTCACCTCAGACAACTCGCTCACCTCACACAACTCACTTACCTCACACAGCTCGCTCACCTCATACAGCTCGCTCACCTAACTGGACTCTACTGGCTTAGTAAGAAGTTATGTGAGTAACATATGAAGCTGATGCACCAATTCCAATGCTGTTTGCAGTCGCCTGGCTGGGTACTCATTTTCAAGCTTTACATTTGCTTCCTCCACGGTGAATTCAGCTGCACAAATGGATCACTACTTCCTGTCCTCCATGAGCGCTTGCAGGCCTCCAGAAAAAAAAATTGTAGCAATTGCACTTATGCTCACTCCATAGTTTTAATGTCTTATTTTATAGATAAAATGTCAGGGAATACATGAGTATTTTTTTTTTAGATTTTTAACACCGATTTAAATACTATTTTTGGTTTTACAAAATATAGCATAAAAAAAAAAAAAAAAAACAGCCCAAAATTTGTGTGTAATAATGATTGATCGAAAGTTATTAAAAGTGTTGTATTTAACCTTTCCAGTGCGCCAAACCCCAACTTTCAACTCTGTATGGCCTTAGAGTAACAAGTGATTTTATATTACAGTGCTTGCAGAAATTGCTTAGTTTCTGATAGCTATAACGAAGCAAATAATTTAAAAATACGGAAATAAAAAAATACGGTCTCCTTATTTGATGCCTGTTCATAAAAAAATTTTGAACCTCCTACAAAAATGTCATGTTTTATGGGTGTGCGTTTTGACGTGGATTGACCCATATACAAAGCATGAAGTTATCACTCTCGCGATAGTTGGAAGACTGACCCCCACTTCTCTTTTATGCAAATGGACTGCTCAATGCTATTACGCATCTTTGGTTTGGGAATGGGGGAATGCTGTAAATATCAAGTATCGTATGTTCATTTTTCCTACTAGTTTAGAAGAGATTTCTTCTTTTTCTTTTCCTCTTCCTCTTCCTCCACTTCCTTCTCCTCCTCCTTGTTTCTCCTCTTCCTTGTATCTCCTTCTCTTCTTTCTCCTCTTCCTTCTCCTGTTCCTTCTCCTTCTCCGTCTCTTCCTCCATCTCCTCTTCCTTGTTCCTCATCACTTGTATCATAATCTGAAATATCAGGTTAGTGGAAATTTTCATTCAGCTTATCGTGATATTCCTCATGATAGCTTGTTTTAGATATATATTTTCAGGTTCGTCCTTATGGTTTCAGTACTTAATTCAGATTGTACTTCTGAATTCTTGTTTTTTTTCATCACCTTGTGTTCTGAATTCTCTTTCAGTCTTCATGGTCCTCATTGTCAGTTTTACTGTAAATAACACTATTGCAGAATTTTGAAATAATGCTTTTATGATTTCTAGTCTCATATCATTGTTCTTTGTCGTCTGATCTTGGATGAGGATAGTGAAGGATCAGTTGTCTTACTAGAACTTGATATCTGGAAAGTATCTTCCTTATAGTAGAAGCAGTTCCAGGTTTTAATAAAGGCCCTCTAAAAGTTCAATAAGCAACTTTTTAATAACTGTGTCTGTAATCTGTGTCCTTAAAATGGAAGGAACATAAATGATACTGGGACCAGGCAAGAAATAGCTTCCTTTGCAAAATTGTACCCATATCTCATATCTTTTGGGAGATTTGTCTTTGTTTGGAAACGAGTGAAAATGAGTTCCCTTGTGTATTTCGCATTTCTCATTGCAGTCATATGCACAACATTGAGGCATTTTATTTTTCACAGTATTATGGTGGTATAGTACTAAGCTGACTCAGTAACACCATCATCAAAACACCATCATAAAGTACACTGCTCTTGGAACTTTCAGCAAGAACAATTTATGAAAATATATTAGTACACATGTAGTGGTAACTTGAGTTGTGAAATTTCCCGTGCCTGCAGTGCACTGACAGAACTGATGACATATGACCCGTTATTTCGCTTGCACAGTGATAATGGTATCACAAGGTAAAAAAAGAGCAATCTAACCACTGGATCTTGAAGCCATTTCCTTCATTTAAGAAGTAACATAGTTTTTGCGTTGTGTTCCCCCTTATCGATTTTGGAACTGCCCAAGTCAGTAAAGATCAAGAATAAAAAGCAAAAACCTTGAATAATTTGGATAGTTTATTGCAGTTATGCTACAAAGTGGTGTTAAATTTAAAATCCTTTGTACTAAGTAAGAATGTCAAAATAACCTTGCTTCAAAAAGTTTTGGTTAGTAGAGAAATAATGTATCATAATGCAACTTGCACATTTCCCTCTGCAAATACACACTTCTGCCAGCACACAAAATGACTAGAAGCATTGTGTAGCTGTCAACATTGCTCCCACAATAACCCCAGGCTTTGTTGCCATCAAAAAAGTTGGTATGCTGCCATCCATACTTCATTGGTGACCACGTCAATCATCCTGAAGATCGAGTTCGCTAATTTTATTTCCGCCTTCCAATTTTGCATTTGTTGATACGAACCACCTGGGTGGCACAAACTATTTTTCTCCTGTTGATGTATTTGTAGTCCATTGAGAATATGCACACCTTACAACAATAAGTGAGCCAATCAACTATTGTTTTGCAACTTATATTTGTGTCTCTAATAGTACATTGGATAATGGTTTGTTTGTATGAAAATGTGTGGCCATAGCTAAATGTAACTAGGAGTACTTAGGGAGGCGGTAACCTTGAATTCTCAAATCAATTACCCTTAACAATGGACTCCAAAAACTGTTCATGCCCTTGTCTACATGAACATAGCTCATATCTGTGTTCCTGTTTTGTAATGGGGTGAAGGGCAGCATCACACTGGGCATAACATGTGGGTTCTTAAAGGGGAACGAAACACAAAAATACTGTTTCATTTGCCACATTAGTTGATTTGTCGTTGAGAATAGATATCAATGCAGACAGTTTCATGATCTTGAGGTGAGTGGTTTTCATGAATTGTGTGACGTCATGGGCTCAACTGAACTGGTGTTTTAAATAGCTAACATGGCTCATGTGTTACTACCTACTAGGTGAGAAACAGCAGTCTAACAGCTGCTTTGAAAATGAGTGAATGTGGCATCTGCTCTTATCAGTTTGAACCAAAAAAAGTATGATTTTGAAGATTTAAACCACTCTGATAACTGCAATTATTACAATTAGGTTTATTAAAAAAATTAAGGCCTACTTACATTTTAACTATAAAGAATGCTAAAATTTAGCTTCATTGAAAACATAAGCAAATTCAAATAATGAAGCAGAACTGTCAGCTGTGGAGTTAGGATGAATCACAATTATCCATGAGGAATTACTGTGAAGTTATCTGGACTTATTTGATTTTACAGTGCCTTAAAATGAGTTTGGAGATAGGGTCTGTAGGTTGAAGGTTTTCATACCAGATGGTAGAAAAATCCAGTTCTTGAATGTTTTGGAACTATGAGGTGTTCTTGTGTGGCTCATGTGCTGGAGTACAAGCTGCTCTCAGGGTAATTGCAGGTTCTGCAAATACCAGTCAGGTGTTACCAGTAGAACCCATTGTGATACTTTTATTTGCTAACATTGTTAAGTAATTCTAACATTTATTACAGCTTTTACTTGTAACATTGTCAAACTGCCTGAAGCTTTAATAAGTGGTACTGACCATATCATTTAGCAGCTTATTGCATACTTATTGAAATCCCTGAAAGAGCAACAAGAAATAAGAAGGAAGTTGATTATTGCAGAGCTTTCTGAGGGACATTTCGGAATTAAGTCACATTTTTGTTCACATGATGTTTACTATCATGTTCACATTACATCAATGCTTACAGCAGCTATGGAAAGCTATGTGTATTTAAAAGTTATCAATTAACCGTGCACTGTGGTTGCAAATTTCTTTCTGCTTTAATCTTATCAAAATTAAGGAAAAGGAAACAGTACAAAGTATTTGTTTCCTTTAAGGTATAGAAAACAAGTGACATTGTTTGCAAGTTTAAAAAACACAAAGTTACTATTACATGTATGGGTAAGAAGAACACGATCATATGACTTGACTTTGCAGCATATTTACAATAAACTGAAGTTAAGTATATTTTTGTCTTGTTTATGTTTGATGGTAGCTCTGTGCATTATATAAGGTCATGGATTATAAATGTGCCATTGGGGTATTTCTCATTCAAGGTGTGGTTATTTGGAATATAAGTGTTATTTATTAGGAACCTTAATCTGATAACATTAAATCTGTCCAGATGTATAACCATGGAAATGCATAACAAAGTATCGAAGAGTGACTGTTTGGAAGTTAATTTTTAATTTAAGGCTTGTCAGCACATGCATTTTGTGCATTAACACTGGGTTTTAAGATTTGAAATGCTGGTCTTTGGGGTGAAGTGTGTCATCTGTAAGAACGTGGCATTGGTTATGATTGCTCATTCAGGTGATGGATGTCTTAAGCATGGATATGTTACTGTTTGGTTTTAAGTTTTTTGCTCTCTTTTTTAACAACATTGGTAATTGGTTATTGGTTCTAATCTTCATGTTTTGGTAGAACAGTTAAATAATATTCTATGACTTGAAGCTTTCGTGGCAGTGATATGAAAATAATTTCTCTCGGGCTATTAGTCTCGACGTCATTCCCTGAAAGTGAGAGACTAGTTAGTTCTTGAAAACTCGAAAATCCTTCCAGAATTTACCTGGCTTATAGACTGAGAGAAGTTATTTAGGTAATGTTAGTTTAACATGAATAGCTACTAGGGTAAGAATAGGGTAACCTAATGTTAAACAAAAGAACATAAAAGTAACCTCAAAATAATTTTTTCTTTCTTTTTTGCAGCGAATGTTAATTGAATAAATGGTAAATGCTTTTCAGAAAAAATTGAGTATTGTTTTACAATTAGTGTGCTATCAGTAGAGCTGGGATTTTTATGTAGTATCACTAAGCAAAATAGGTACATAAATATGTAGTGAAAAATAGTGAAATATGTAGTAAAATATGTAGAATGCGAAAAATATGTAATATCAAATATTTAATTCCAACTTATCATTTTCTTAGTTACAACACTCGAATCATATTTATACATTGTTTTATAGCACAGTGAACAATTATGTATTTTTCAGTGTTTTCTCCGGTCATTGAAAGATGTTTGTCAGTGAGAATATTCTGATAGATCTTTCCACATTACATGATGTAACTGGGGCAAATTCGAGAAAAAGAATTTTTCCAGGAGAAATGCCCTTGGGTGGATCATCATCATCTCAATTTAGAATTTGGCATACACTATGAAATGTGATTTCTCTTGAACACGTTTTGCAATTTACTTAATACACTTGCACCAGTTTCTCCATGCACAGCACTTAGTTTTTCAGTACCAATTTCTATGATAGTGATAGAATCTTACATAAGCAGTCCTTATGTTTCTAAACTAGTTGAAATTGCTCCTGATTTAGACAGTCACTGAAGGCAGCCTGGGGTTCACAAATAGGTGCAGCACTTTCAGAATCAAAATAATCTACAACAGTCTAGATGCTCACTATAGAAATTACTACTTCTGTGTTTTCCACCGTGTTAATACTGGTTTCGGAGGCAGTGTTATCTGTGGTAATTGCTGCTTGTAAGAGAGCACTCGTGGAGATTTCAGAAAAACCATTTTTGTTGCTGAAATCATCCTATTCACTTGCAGAAACTTAGCTCTGATACCTTCGGCAACATGTTGCAGTCCATGGGCCAAGGAGGTAAACTAGAGCATATTGGGATAAAACCTTTTCAGAGCAGTTGCAGCTTTAAGCATATATGCTGATGTATCTGAATCCATCACTAATACTTTCTCGTCTTGCACATCAGTTGTCCACAGAACTTCTAATTACTCATTGACAAATCTCGCAATAGTTCATAAAGTCCAGCTCTTTACAGTAGATCAAACATGGTTTCGAGGTGCTGTCAGGTATATGTACAAATAGGAAACTGCTAAAATATGTCATTTTATGTAATATCACTAAAAATATGTAATATACTCACAAATATGTAAAAATATATAAAATGAAATTCAGTTATATTAATCCAAACATAATGTTTGTAAACTTTTCCCAGCATCTAAATAGCAAGGAAAAAATTGGTAATTGCATAGAAATCTCAGCTTTAGCTATCAGTGATAGTTTAAAATGAAAGTGTCATACTGTGGATGTAAAAGATCAAGCATATTCCTTTACTTACATAAGGTTAGCACAGCTCTCCATTAAAGTTTTGGGGAGACAGATCTACATTAAAAAAGAAAATTCTATGCTTTTGAGAATGTGTACCATCTACTCTTAAATAATAATAATTGGAGGATAATCCTGTAAATTTAGCAGTGTATATACTTTTGGTAATTCCTGGTAAATATCTGTAGTGTCCAACTTCCCTGACTTCTGTGTGCAAGGTCATGAGTTTGAACGTCATAATTTTACACCATCTTTCAGTCTTCTTTGTTCTTCATGTATGGGCTTTGTTTTCTTTGTTCGTGTAGACTAGAAAAGCACAGATGAAATACAATCTGAATTATAAGCTTGTTAACTTTCATGCACTGTTGCTATTCATGGTTTGAAAAATCTTCAGCTTTTCGGTTATGTTTGTAACAACTGTTGCAGTTAAAAGATTTGGAAATACAGTGAAGCTGTGTACTTTGTACAGTGTAAAACAGTTTATAACAATATAAAATGTTTTGGGGAAGTTTTATTTACAATGTTAATGCTACAAGTTTGCCATTTGTTTTCTTGGTGGTTTCATTTGTCATTTTGTCATAAAAGAAATCATTGCAGGCTAACAATATGACCTATATAAAACCTTCATTTGGATGCACAGCATCTGTGAAGCATGCTGCTTGTTAGTGGAAGTGAGATATTCATAGCCCCTTACATTCAGGGGCATAGATTTCTTATGCAGATGATTACAATAAGCACATGTCTATGCCATAGATGATAGAAATGATGTCCTTGTGCCTAAATCCATCTCTCACAGCTTCTAAGAAAGTTTGTATTAACATTAATTAATTTTTCATTGCCACATAAATAAAACCATTCTTCATCAGTGAAAAAGTTAAATTTCGGTCAGTAGAGTGGTCATTAACATCTATTGCACAAATTAACACTTCTCACTTTATTGTATGGTTGCAATTCTTGAACTAGTTTTATTACAGACTTCTAATTTAAAAAATTCAGGGGTGTTCAAAATAGAGGTTTCCAAAATACCTGATTACATTGGTCAATATATTTGTGAAGGTGTCTTACAGAAAGTATTGTTATAACACATTTTGGACCAACTCTTTCATGTAAAATATTAAGGATCAGCAGCTTTCTTGTCCCAAATGTTTTTTTTATGCCATTCAGTTCCATGTTTACTACATAGAACATCTGCAGAAACCTGGGGCGCTGATGACCTGGAAGTTGAGCGCCCTTAAACCAAATCAATCAATCAATCAATCAATCTGCCGAAACCACAAACACCTGAAAGCTTTCGTCAACTTGGACATCTTCATTTGTACTATTATTTTCACTCTTTCAACTTCAACATCACTACCACATGCACCAATGGTGTCATCTGTATATAAAGCAGTAGGATCTTCCTTATTTGGAATCCATTTATTTATTGCATCTTCTGCACTGAAATCCCTAGCTTTATCCTCATCTGGATCAGTGCTAAACAATTATTTTCTAATGTAATCTTCCTTTACTTCAATGCTTAATCTATTGTTTTCAGATTTAGAGAGTTCCTAAATATCTTGCATGGTCACCACATTTGGGGTTTAATGTAGCAAAGCTTACACTAAAGTAATTCATGAGTAGAGCCCGGATTTTTATGTAATTACATATTTTAAATCCTGCATAATATTTCAATGAGAAGTAAAAATGTTGGCAAATTACGTCATTTGGGACTCCCTTACAAATTTTTATTTTACATTTTCTTACATATTTTGCACATTTCTACATATTTTAACGATGTTACATAAAACGTACATATTTTCTGGGTTTCGTTAAAATTTTATTATTTTTTTAAAAAAAATATTGTAGTCTCATTATAAACTACTGTTTTCACGAGTTTTGCTGAAAGCAGCATAAATCAATCTGCAGAATAGGATGCAAGTTAAATTAAGAATGCGATAATAACCACCTCGCCTCGTTCTGATTGTTATCCATTTATACCAAAGCAGGTGCCGTTCGACAATGTTGACCTCCAGTGTCACGTTTCTTGTAGTGCTTTGGGCATTTACAATTGATTGTTACCATTGTCGCGGTAGTCGGCATCTTGTAATAGCTGCAAGGAAACAAAGTGAGCCGCTGGACAACCATCAATATAGCGAGGTGATAATACTCTAGTTAGTTTCTCGCAAGTCTTGGTAAAATGGCATCAGTTGCGTCCTCGCTATCCTGCAAGTTGAATTCATGAGTGCAATTAGATAGCACCTTTACAACCGATGGAAAAGTAATAGTCTGCCAAGCCTGCGGTAAAAGAATTGGGTGTTCCATGAAATCTCAATTGGAACAACATATCAAAAGATCCGAAAGTGGCAAGCTCCTGTGCTTACATCAAAAGTAACCGGCTGGTTGCCTAGCACCATCAAGACATCAGGTTTCCTTCTTCAGGAATCTATGGATTTAATGGAACGTGCACCACAGAAACTTGGTGTAGTTGCAGGAAGGAAGGCAGGTGAAAAATTCAAAGCTGTGCTAAACAGGAATCCAGGATACTCTACGCTTGTATACCTATGTGTCTAAAGTGCTAAATGGTGACTGTCGATTTACCAAAACATTTCTCTGAAAATCAGATTCCTATGCTAAAATAATCTCCTGTTACTTTGTGTGACGTGGAGAGAAGCTTCTCTGCTTATAAGAACATTTTATCTGATAGGAGGCAAACAATGACCCCTGAAAATATGGAAAAGTATATGGTTATTCTCTGTACGTTGAAAGAAGGAAAAGACTCAAAATGAAAATGTCTGGTTGTTCATTGTATCTCAAGAGATAGAAAACTGAAAATGCATCTTCATTATAAAATTTAATTATTCTGAATTGATTGTTTCACTCATTGATAACTTGGTTCAGTATTTCAACATTGCTTTACCGTCTAAAATTTAAGTAAAATAATTATGTGAAATGAGTAATTTTAATAAATATAATCCAAAACACATTTTTTATTCTGTAATTACCTACTTGAAAATAAATTTTAGGTAAATTCTGCATAAAGCAAAACATTTTCCCTATAATTAATTCTATATTTGGTAAATTTTAACTCAGTTAATTTACGTACTTACAGACCCATCAAATTACAAAATTCTGGGTAATTTGCAGTCTGCATTTAGATTTGAGGTGGTAGTCTTAGCATTTAGATTATTACATAATTTGACATATTTTGTTGATATTACATATTTCATTACATAATTTGACATATTTTGTTGATATTACATATTTCATTACATATTTTAATCTTTTTGTTACATAAATATGTACATATTTCGCACCTTGATATTACATAAAAATCCGGGCTCTATTCATGAGTATTGAACACTTAATAGCAAGCACCAGTTAGAAACACATTGTCATAACATTTTGCACATATTTGAAGTCCAAGTGTGACTTGTACAGCAATAAACTCTTTAGGTTACTGGGGTAACCTGTATCAAAAAACTTTAAGAATGAGGTTTAAGATAAGTGCTAATAAAGGATATTTCATATTTTAATAAAAAATGTTATCACACATACAGGGCTATCGAATCGGTTTTCACCGATGCACAGCCTTTTGCCTGTGTGAGTTGCCGCAGCTGTATCTGTAGCAACAAAAATTCCCCACGAAAACATGCTCCTGCTTGCCGCCGCTATGCTCCCCCCACTTCTCCCTGTAGAAATGCACTCAGTGATTTTTCGTCACCATGGACAGGCGACTGACCTTGGTGCAGCGTATTTTTATTTGTAAAACTTATTATAAATATGAATCTGCACGTCGTGTTCGCATAGAGTATATTCAGAAGTTTCCTGGTGAAGTCCCGCCGTCCAGACGTGGAATTCACAACATTGTAAACAAATTTGAAAGCCGTGGTTCTGTGGCAAACAAACAACCCAAGCGTAAACGTACATTTTTAACAGAAGAAAAACTTGACGAAGTCTTGAACGTACACCAACAAAATCACTCCCAAAATTAGCACAACAGGTGGGGGTTTCAGTGACTTCTGCACACAGCAACAAAATTATTAAAACTGTAACCTTATAAGTGTACACGTGTCCAGTGCTTAAAACAAGGCGACCCCATAGCTCGAATGCATTATTGTGAATGGTTTCTTTCATCAGTGAATGATGGTTTAATCGATCCACAGCTTCTGTTCTTTTCAGATGAGGTGTGGTTTCATCTAAATGGTCTGTGAACACTCATAACAGTCAGTATTGGGCATCTCAAAATCCACATCACGTTCAGGAAATCCCTCATTATGATCTGAAAGTTGGAGTTTGGTGTGCTGTTAGCACTAGACGCATAATTGGTCCAATATTTTACGACCAGACTGTAAATAAAGAGAGGTACCGAAATGACATTTTGACCCCATTTTTTCGTGAACTGACAGAAGCGAAATCATATGAGTGGTTCCAACAAGATTCTGCTATTGCTCATACAGCTGAGGACTCCATTAATAAAATTAGGGAAGTGTTTGAAGATAGAGTGATTAGGGCTGGTGTATGGCCCTCTCGCTCCCCTGATCTAACAGTGTGTGACTTTTACTTGTGGGGTAACCTGAAAGACAAAGTTTACGAGAAAAATCCTCACACATTGGAAGAACTAAAACAAAATATTAGAAATGAAATCAGAGTCATTACAGTGGCCCAACTTAATTGTGTGAATCAGAATGTGTTTTCCCAATATAATGCCTGTATAGCGGAGGAGGGACAACATTACCAGCATTTTCTATAAGGTATGATTTTTATACATGTTTTACGTGCGGTTTGTTAGTAGCGGCAAACCTGGCTGCGGCAACTTCAAACTCACACAGGCTAAAGGCTGTGCAGTGTTGAACTGATTCAAAAGCCCTGTAGTAAGGAATTTTACATATGACTTTTTACATATTAACCTTTAACTGGGGATCTGGGGTGCCCACAGCACCCCAGATATAAAAGTTGACTCACATTTATAAGCTTAACTCTTTTCTACATAGTCACCATCCAGGTTTACACGTTTTTCTCAGTATTCTTTGAGCCTTATGAGTACTGTCATTGTAGAAATCTACAGATTGTGCCTTAAATCATTATTCCACTTCACGAATGATGTCATTTGTGTTGTCAAATTGGTGACTTTATAACAGACTTTTCATTTCTGGGAACAAGAAAGTCACTTGGTAGGCCAGCCAGAGAATAAGGCGGGTGCAAGACCTCAAATCCATATGCCCTTGTTTTGTCAACTGCAACTTGGGTGAGCTGATGCATTGGCAGCTAGGAGATGGAGCGTCTATGGAGAGCATGCCACAGCACTTCTATATCAGCATTTTATGAGGGCTATCCCAGAAGCACCCAACCTAACAAAGAAAGCACAACAATTTTGGTAAAAGACATCTTTAATCTTTATTTCTCTACATAGTCTCCTTTCAGCTGGATGTACTTTTCCCAGCAATGCTCACTAGCTTTGATACACTGTTTAAAGTGGAACCGTTGAGGTGTTCAAAATAGCTATAAACTGCAGACTCTACCTCTGTTGTTGGCAGATCTTATACCAGGCATTTCTTCAAGTGTGGAAACCGAAAATAATCAGAGGGGCCTTAGTCTGGTGAATAGGGTGTATGAGGAAGCAATTCAAACTTTAACTCATTGATGGCGATAATGGATATGTGAACTGGTGCATTGTCTTGATGAAACAAAATTTTGTTTTTTGCTAAATGTGGCAGTTTTTGCTTGATTTCATCAAACACTGAAACAAGTTCGCATAATACACACCATTGATTGCTTTTCCTTTTTATCGATAATCAATGAAAATTGTCCCATGTGCATCCCAAAACATTGACACCATGACCTTGCCCGCAGATGAAACTGTCTTTGCTTTAAGGCTAGAGATTTCTTCCGGGCTTAAAAGTCGTGGTCTGCTGGAGTTTTGAGGTTCAGATGTTTCATCCACACCTGCAGTGGACAGCATTGGTGGCGTGGTCTGAGTCTTCTCTGTGAAGGTTCAGTTACAACAGAATCGTTCATGACTGGAGGTGCTGTATTTATATCTGGGCTGCTTACAGGGGATTGGCTGGGCTTGAGCGGGAGGTGTGTGTTAGATGGGCAGGGCTTCTCCGCTCTGATTGCTGAATGGTTTACGTGATTTCTCTGCATTAGTGCTTCTTTTTTATATTCAAGTATCAGATGCCAGGTTTTGTTCAATTTTAGAGTTTCTTCCTTCCTGTTATCTATATGTCAGGTGAGGTACTCCTGGTACAAACCTAGTACAATGCCTAGAAGATCACTATAGTATGTGCCAGTGATGGTTTTACCCTTTTCTACGTTGTCAGGGTGATTCCATGACAGTCATAAAACCTGAGACCATAAACCTTGCCAGATGACTTTTCACCCATGTCTTTTTGGTAGGTGGGGGATCAGCACTACCACTTCCTGATCATGGTTTTGGTCTCTGGATCATATAGAAAGATACAAGTTTCATCCATGGTTATCAGTCGATCAAAAAAGAATCCTCTTCATCCTGTTCCAACAGCATCAACGGTTGTTGTAGAAAGTCATGCTGTGTTCGTTCCTGGAAGGATGTGTGCAAATGTGGCACCCACGTTGCAGACACCTTAGATATGTGCAGTATGTCATGAATAATTTTCCACATGCTACCATGACCGAAACCAGTTTCATTCATGATCATTTGGGTGATTGCTCTTCTGTCATTCAGGATTAAGCACTCCACTTTCTTCACTGTGACCACATCATCCATTAACGATGGTCTTCCAGATCTTAACTCATTTGTGAAGGACATGAAACCAATTTGAATATTCTTTTTCTACCTCACAATAGTGTCAACAAGATTTCCATAAATGGCCATCATCTCATGAGCTCTCTAGGCACTATTACCCTTCAAATGCAGAAACTTTATCCTGCTGAGAACCTCAGTCTTTTCCATCTTATACTTTAGTTGCTTCAGGCACTACATGTAAAAAAACTATGAACTGATTTTATCAGCATCATAAACTTAGGAACCAATGATAAAGTGACAAAGTTTTATCAATATACCATAACTTCCAGGCGATAATTAGAACTTTGATACCCCGTCATATGTGATTTGAATAACTGTTTTAAAAATCAACTTTCTTAGTAGAAACTATTGCTACTAAACAATAAATTCACAATTACCATCAGGTTATTTTCAGTTTTATAAAATAATTGAAAAATATGTTACTGTACTCATTCGCCTAAACATACCTTGCCTAACATTGCAATACACCATGGTCATCTTCAAGCTATGAAAAGTGAAGGAACAGAAATTGTCAGCTAACGCTGTTTATAATTTGACAATCTTCTCTACTTCCACAGATGTTATAGGTGCACATTTGAAAAACACTGTCGCTGCCTGTTATATCCTTTTCACCAATGTCAATTCTGAACCTTTCTCCTGACAAAATACTGGCAGCTTGACAAACTATTTGATACCCTTTATTTCTGACAACACAAATTTTAATTCCTGCCTAATGTTGTCCCCAGTCTGACCTTTTACATTTTGTATTATTTCTTGAGTAATTCTGTTTAACTCGGTTGACTTATCTAATGGCATGCCACTTTCTTCTGGGCAAATTATGGTTACTGTCAAAAATGCAACTTTGATTTAATGAAGGCCAACTGACCTTTAATTTGAGCATCAGAAAACAGATCCTGTGTGCTCCCAATTGCATTAGAATTTGCCCTCTCAAAGCTATTCACCACCTATCTGAAAATTTACTGGTATATACATGCAGTTAGTCATGCACTCCAGTGTGTTAAAATTGGTGCAGTGGGCAAAGTTATGTTAGGGACTTGGTCTTTGAAATACATGGTTCAGATTGGTGCTTTCAAAAATATTTTCTTTACTATGAAAATTAGCATATCTACTTTTGGAGATGTTGATTGACTTATTCCACGATTCGACAAAAAGCAAGGCTCAAACACATAATGTGCACCACCTTACTGTAAAATGATTGGATCAATTTTGTTACCTGCACCATGTAACGGGGTCCTTTCTCTATTCAGAAGTGGAGCCCATGCCATGTACTCCACTACGTCACAATAAACACATGGTTTTTACAAACAATTTTCATATGAGTGTGATTAACCACCTCCAAAATCTCTTGATCAGAAGTATTTGTCCAGCACTAGTAGTTTCTAGGGCACCTATCATTACTTTGGCTACAGAACACCCTTCTGAATTGGTTGTCTCCTCAATTGTTATATACATCTTTTTGCAATTCACACAATCACGTATTCAGTTTAACTTGTCCTCATTACATTTTTGTAGGTAGTTTTTACGCAAAGTTGATTCCTCTGGAATTGTATGATCAGTGTGGCATTCAGAAAATTGTGTAATTTGGAATTGCATAATGTTTCTAATGGAATATTTGTTCTAACATGTGCTTCACATAATTCTTCATTAAAGGAATGTGATTTGTTACTTGATGTCAAAGTGGTTTCTTTTAATAGTAATTGGGGCACTTGTCTTTTTCCACATTTTCAAGAGCTCGCAAATATTTTTCCCACACAACACTCCCTGGATTGATGTGTCATTCACTGAAATTCATTGGATTTATGCTGATCTGTGTTAAATCAGATGACTACCTCACAAAGTTACTATTTTGTAAAAAAAAAAAAAAGTTATATAAAATGAACTTCTAACCATGTATTATTTAAAGATGTCCAGTAAATTCATGATAAAGATGATGACCTAAAATGCATTTAAATGTAAATAAATGACTTCATTACCAAAATATGGAAAAAATGCATTTTGATGACCTATAAAAATGACATGTCCAATGTGTTTGTTCCAGAGTGCACTTAATTAACAATAAGGATCATCTCTGACTAATAAGATGAAAGATAAGTTTTCTTTCAAATCCAATGGCTGTTTATTATATAAAGTAATCACCAAGGAAGTAATTCAAAGAATGCTTCTTTCCAAAAATGTACAAGGAAAGTTGAAGTGGTGGGAAACAGGAGAAACAAAATCTATTGAGGACTGTCTAGAGCAGGCCTGCACAGGGTTTCCGCTCCCGAAGCCGGCTCGCGAGCGGAGTACAGTTACTGGCAGCGCTCTTATTTACGAGTGGACAGAGAGGAGGGGTATCATGCAGTGCGTACTACTCGGCTACACTTTAAGGAAGACGCCACGGTTTTGTTTGCTATCTTAAGTCTAGGGATCTGCGCGGAGTGAGGGAACGCGAGGGGAAAGGCGATACTGGGAATGTACTGTCGTACAATGAAAACAGTGTTCACCTGCTGATGTCTTCACATTAGCAACTTATCCTTTCTTTCCCGGCTCAATAAATATTATGCGAAAGAGCGTCATCAAAGGGAAGATTTTTGGTGGTAATTATTTCAAAAATTTGCATTAATAACTTAAGTTAGCGCTGTTTTCTGTTGAATATTATACTAAAACTTCGCATTAATTTCCCACAAAACAGACTCTCGGATAGCGATTTGGCATCCCGTCTTAGAATCTGTCTTTGTAAGCCAAATTTTGAAAAGTGTGTGAATTGAAAAATATGCTGAGTGACTGATCCTACAAATGTGTAACATGTATTTTACTTAGGTTTTCAGTAAGATTGTCTTAAATTCATTATGCAAACGCTTAACACTAAAATACGTATATTTAAGGACAGTAGTTTTCAAACAACTTGCATGTAGTCCTTTTCTTTAATTTTGGAGGAAATCGCCAACCCCTGTTACTAATAATGTTTCGTTTTATTTCACTTATTTGAAGTTAATACAATTCTGTTATTATGTTTAATCAAAATAGCTAAGATTATTCATTTAAGGTATAATAGGATTTGAAAGCTGCTATTTACTTTTTGTATAAATATAGATTATATCTAATACAAGTTCGTATTAAAAGCACTATTATTAATACTGTGTAATTATTCTCTTATTTATTTATTTATTTATTTATCCATTCATTCAAAATAGATTGACATTTTTACATCTGGGATTGAAAAGTAATAAAAACATCTATTCTTTAAGAGGCATGTAAGTGCGTAAGTGGTGTACTTTGCAGTTTGAGAATGCTAACCCAAGGACTAGGGTAGGTTTAATAGTATCTATAATTCAGCCTAATCATCAGAAGGTTGCAACTATTTTAATCAACTTTAATAACTACATCAAGTAGTTTTCTATTTACGTGTGAGATGTACTGTTCCCCTTCGTAGATCCAACTTGTATCTGTGCTATGTATCCTTGTAGGCAATTCTGAAGCAAAAAAATGTATAAGGTGTACGCACTCCAAGAAAGGTTTTATTCGTGGACGCGACCAACTTGCAAGTAAACAGGTGTCAATTGATAAAGCTTCTAGTGTTGATATGTATTACGTCATGTTTGGCCCGCTGCATATAGCACAGTTGAGCCCCGAAGTGCCTGTGACCTTGACACCATCACACAGTCAGCGCTCTACAAGCTGTCATTGTGGCTCGTCCGCTCGTACCGAGCGTTTGCGCTCAAAGAGTGCTGTTTGTGCACCCATGGTCTAGAGAGTAAACATTGCTATAATGAATGATTAGAAGGTAAAAAATACCTCTGGAGAAAGAAAAATGCCCAAAAAATAATTGTTGTAAAAAATAATATATACAAAATATGTTAGTGCTAAAAACATATGTTAAGTGAAACCTAATTTTAGCCAAGAAGAATGGTTGGGCTATTTTTCTACTTTATATGCCTGTAGAAATTGTATGGCTGGTAGGGTAATCCTAGAAATAGAAAACAAATTCAGATAGACTGCGTCTGTGGTCTGGTGGTTACTATGCTTGCTTCCAAATCCAAATATCCTAGATTTGAGTCCCAGTTGGAGGGTAAGAATTTTTCTTAACCAGAATTATTCCATATCCCCCCTACAGTCTGGTAGTATGAATGAGAGTGTGAATGGATGTATAAATTCAAAGACAATCAAGTGATTAACACACACAGTAAGTGAGTGAAGAGGAATTATTACATGAGGAATTATTATTCCAAAGGGAAGGCCAGTGATATGACTTATGTTATAGATGGCATATAAACCGTTAAGATAGACATTTTGGTGTAAGGCTATAACAGAGGAAGACATAATGAATTAGATTAAAAAGTGACAAGATACAAAGCAACAGGAATAAGTGGTATACCAGGAAAATTCCATAACAATGGTACAGAGTTATGAGTAGTTAAGATGTTAACATCTTTATTTAACTAAATGAAAAGTAAAAGATACACACCAGGAAGCCAAAGAAAAGCAATCATACAACCAATATGTAAATGTAAAGGGGACATAGATAAAAATTAAGGAGGTATAGTCCTATTGTCAAAAGTGGGGAAAGTTTTCACAGGGATTTTAGCAGACAGATTGCAAGAATGGCTAGAGGAATTCATATTCCTTCAAAATTTCAAATGGGGGTTTAGGAAAGAAGGCAATCTATTGACAATGTATTTGTTATAAAATCATTAGTGGATAAGTATCTGTAGAATAAGTAAGGAAAATGGTACCCGCCATTTATTGACTTGGAGAAAGCCTTTGACCAAATAGAGGAGACTTTGATGTATAAATTATTATAGAATTATATAAGTAATCAAATGACGTCCATCAAAAGACTACCTTTTGTATAAAATTTGAGGAAGTGATGATAACCAGAGAAATATATAAAGAAAAAAAGGGCTAAAATGAGGATGCAAGTTAATTCCAGTTTTGTTTAATTTGTTTATTAATAAATTAAAACAAAGCAACAGTAATTTCTTGCCTGCAATGAATAATGTACAGATCCCTGGTCTGTTTTTCACAGATGAATTAGTAGTGGATTGTGTTGAAGAATGAAAATGCCAACACTTTCTGTTACACATGTGATGTTGGAATATTTGATTATGTGTGTTGGTATGACTGACAATAAAGATAGAAATATGGGTGGAAGGAGTTTTCATTTTACTAGAAGTTTGAGTGTTATGCACACAAAAGTTATTCTCAGATTGCATGACAGAGAGGACTTGATTAATAGATTAGTATGGCATGTGGAAGTGGCCAACTACTTCTGATATTCTGCAAGTTAAAGGTTTCCCTGACTTCCAATGACCATACTTCCAATAATACTAAAGTGCACCTCATTTGGAAACAGATGTACTGTTTAGATTAACAATATATCAGATTAATCTGAATATATTAGAAAGAAAGGATTTTATGATGCTGCACCTTTCCAAAAAATAGCTTGTTTTCTTACAGACAATATATGCATTTGGGAACATGAAGTGAAGCAAAATGAGCACAGTTTGTTGCACCTTTTTGCACTTTTTTGTGGGATTCCTACATTTTGCACCTTTTCCCTTCTATTCCATGCTTCAGCACCCCCCCCCCACCCCCTGTTATCTGAATTTTTACTAAATTACACAGAATGTTTCTCTTTTTTTGAACAGAATTTTAAGATTTTGTTTAATCAGAGGTCTTCAATGGTCAATAAATATTAACATATAATTTATGAAAACCACCAATAATTATTCATGCCCTGTAACAATGGCCAACCTCAGCAACCATAGTCAACCTTGGTAACGGTGGTCAACTTACAGCTGTGAAATCAAATGGAATTTAAGCAATAATGCTGAAACAGTTGAAACCTAAATTCAGTTAGCGCTGGCATGGATATAACAGTTCCTAACTGTTGGCTGTGTACTGTCTTGTTGGCCATGGTAGTGTTTTACCAGAACAAATTTTTTACAACAAAATCATGCGGAAGGTTAAGAAGTGTGGACATTCAGAAGAATCAAGACTTAGTTTATTGAAACCGAGGCATCATTCTGCATTGTGCCATCTTCGATGACAAGCATCAAAGAAACAATAAACCAGCTCATTCAGAGCAACAAGCATTTAAGGAACATTGAACTGTGCAAACTGAAACCTAAGCAAACTCATTGGGTACATACTTTTGCTTCAGGATCTGAAAAAGCAGCAGTCATTGAATTGAGTTTAGTGTGGATCTTGCTATGGGATTAATCCAGTTAGGAATTCCAGTCCACAAGGTGAACAATCCTGCATTCAAAACATTTCTTGATAAGTATGTACAGCCACTGAATAAATAATTGAGCACATTAGGAGAGCAGAATCTAAGTCCCACATCATGTTGCAGTGCGGTTTACACAAGTTGATATTTCCAACATGCAGTCTGAGTTTATTGATAGTCTGTTCCATATGTTATCGTCTTTTGGGCACACAAATAGGTAGTTTGTTTCACTTCTCCTATCTTTATCAGTAACAAATACAAACGCAAGTGGTGATTCAAGAGAAACCTATTGTGTATCTGACAGACAGTAACATATGGAACAAACTTCAATAAACTTAGGCTGCACGTTGAAAATATTGACTTCTGACTTCTGTAAACCATGCTGCAACACAACTTGACTCGGAAATATTCTGCTCCCCTAATGTGCTCAGTCATTTTTTACATGGCTGTATATGCAAAGGTTAATACTGGATGAGAGTACTCTGAGAAAAAGTTACATACAGTCAATTTTAGAACATAGAGAAAATAAAAGAGGTAGTTGACATGAGGTGGAATTAATTTTAGATGAAACTACTGATGAGCTGCAAAGATATATTTTGAATGTATTGGTTTTTGCATTACCTGGCAAATGGGTAAAACCTATGGTTTTTAAAATCTACACCTGTGGACAAAAACAATGAGTCATCTGGAATGCCAATTAATCTAAGTCCTACACAGCACACTGCCTTGTTGACACCATATGCAATACAGTTGTATAGTGGCAGCAACAAGTTATCACAAGTGCCAAATCTTAATATTACTAACCCATATGATCAATGTGTTGTGTAGGACTTAGACGAATTAGGCATTCCAGACACGAATATATATATATATATTCTTTTTTTCCCACGGGTATACCAACTTGAGAAGACAGATGCCTGCACGATAATGCATTCATTCAGTGACTCATGTATGAATCTGTGGCCAGGGGATACACAATATGGAAAAATCAGGCTTATGGTGACTGATCAAGTATGCTACATGCTTTCAGCTTTCCAACAATTGAACGGCGTGTGCCCCAGCCTTAGTCGTGTAACTTGTATTGCACATGACTTAACATTGTGTTTGCAAAAGTATCAGGGAGAATTATGGCACGGTAAATGACCATTGGTGATCTGAAGGTTCTCATAAAGGCTCCCAGTCATAAAGTTTTGCATCAAGAAATGACTGGGCTCCACCTGCCAGTTTCCATCATCACCAGGTTGGACACTTGAGTAAGATGCACAGTTTTCTTGTGCGAAAACTTTGATAAAATCAAACTCTTCATATGTGCTCTAGACTTGGTGGATGCAGCAGTCATCAAGCAGACACAACAATTAGTGAACAACAAAGACCTAGAGTTGGATTTTTTTACAGTTTATGGTTACAAATATCTGCCTGAAATGATTCAGGGTTTGGAAGAAAGTATGGAGGAGGAGGAACAGTGGAGGAAGTTGAGGAGTGTTAGGAACAGCCTTGATGGATTTGCAAAAGATAAATTCAAATTAAATTTGAAGAACAATCCAGATGTGGAAACCTTCGCAACTTTGAACTTCCTTTACTGGTGCTGACATATGCTCCATCAGTTTCTGTAGATGTTGAGCAAAGTTTTTCTACATATAAGAAGCTATTGAGCTCAAAGTGCCACTTGATAAATTAACACAAACACTTACGAATGCCACTTCTCCTAATGGCATAGAATAGTAGAGATCGTCTTCAAAATTCATTTGGTGAATTGAGTTTAGATGATGCCATACACAATCACATAGCATACAACGAATACAAAACTGATGTACCTCATTGTGAGGAATACATAGATTCTGTCAAATGTGCTATCTAGCAGGATTCATGATGGATGAAGAAGAAGGTCGACAGCTCTTTAGCCAATGTTTCAGTGATAGTTGCACCCCCAAGCACAAACAAAAACACAACCTCTGAGCAATTACGTCATTCTGTAAAACTGCCATCCATCAGGCTGGAGCTCTTCTTCAGAGATATGGTCTTAATTTTGGGAGCAATTTAAACTCTCAATTAACAAAAATCCTACATTGCCCACCATTCACAAGTACATAGTTTTGCATGGATTGCTGGAGAATGGACCAGAATGACTAGTTGAGGGGATTGCAGTCATAGCAGATATTTAGAAGGGAATGAAGAAAATCCTTCAAATATGCTATGGAGATAAGAACTGAATAGTACAAGCACAGCTTATATAAAACCCTACTCCAGAAGCACTAAACACCACAGTTATCAAGTGTAAACTTTGCGCATGGCATTATGCGCACTGGGTAAAAATCTCAAGGATTGTGGCTACATGTTAAATCCAAAAATATTGCATGCCACATCAGATGACATGTTGATGGTGGATCATCCATGCAAAGTTATGACTTTTGGAAGGTGGTATACTAGAATTAATGGCATTTCTTAATGAAGAGGTTGAAGGAGCTCTCAACACTCAGAAAATAAGAGATGATTTGTGTTGCTTGAAGGGCGTTACAGCAACTATTGCAGACCGTCATGTCTATGTAAAGCCAGCAAAGGAAATTAGAAAATGCAAGGTTGCCCCAACTCCGAACTGTATATTTTGTAAATAAATCTGTCTGTGGACTCAAGACTAAGCATATCGCCAACCTTATGCTTAACTACATTCAAAAGAGACAGGCAGAACCAGCATTGTCACTTGAGACACCAGGAAACGTCTATCTTCTACCTCATCATGCTGTCGAAAAGAAAAAAGGAATAACTATAAAATGGAGGCTAATTTTTTTATGCCTCTTCACATTAATGTTTACTCTTAATTGGCAAATGATGCCCTGCGGATAGTACTTGTTACCGATATACTTGGTGTATTATGGAGGTTTCACTTACAACAAAATGCTATTTTCTGTTGCATTACCCAAGCATTTTTACAGTTATGCTTACATGACAATGACAGGGATTTGGCCTGATTCCTGTAGTATAGCATGGAAAAGGACAAGTCAGGAGACTGGATATCTTTGGAGAAAGTTATATCACACGGCTATGGCATTGCATTTTTCAGTCCTAATTCCACCTCTTAAACATTGCCCACACACGGCTTGTGTGTTTAAAAACACCAGCAGTAAGCTTGTTAGCATAAATAAATAATAATTATATCACACCACTTTACCAGTCTTTCTTTTGGACTCACTAATAGCCCATTTCTGTTAACAACTCTGCAAGAACTACCATCACTATTACAAAAGCTACCCCACAGCAATCAAGTTTCTTAAAAAGGATCAGCGTGACGTCAGCATGTAACGGTTTGTACCAAGATCGACCAAGGTCAGTTTACCTTGAAAATGGCACAGAGAAGGTGCTGAAACATGTTAGTTGTGTAATGAGTACCACTCAATTTTATTGAAGTGAAGTTATTAGTCTCATCATACCTTATGATTTTGTTGGATTATATTGCCTTACTGTTAATAGCTTCAGGTGTGTATAAGAATTTGTAGAACACACTTCGGTTTAAGGCACACATAGGGATTCCCCCTCCACATTGCAATTCCACCTCTGCATTGCAATGCAAGATATTCTTGATCTCAGCAAAATAATGATCACTAGATGCCACATTCTTAGAACCACACCCAAGTGGATGAGGATAAGTTATGTTGTTTTTGATCAAATTCCTGGTGGACAAGGAAGCGTGACCGGATGCATTCGCGATGCAACAGCCCATTCCTTAGCCACTAAAGCCATTGCAGAAGTCATAGTACTTGGTATTGAATGTTCTGTTTGGTGGAATGAATTCTATGTGCACAATCCCCTTGGTATCAAAGAAAATGAGGAGCATGCTCTTGACTTAACCCTTCACTTGTCTTACCTGTTTTGATCTTGAAGATGGGCTCTTCCACTGAGAGGATATTTGTTCTAAATGAGGGTTCTATCCATAAATCCAGGTCATGTAGTCTGCGATGACCCTGAACAACAAGGTTGCATCATCTGATATGATCGAATGAAACTCCCTATAAGCTCCAATACGCTGCACTTTCTGATCAGCAGACAGGATCCTTGGCTCAAATTTTTCAGTGACACATTGGGTCATATGAATAAAGCAGAGCACATCCTCCTCCTTCACCATTTAGAAGGAAATCCTCCCTGTTTATTCATAAACGTTGAGCAAAAGGTCCTGCACAAGGTGGGGCAAGAGGAAATAGAAGCAGGAGCTTGTGCTACCTCAAGGTTAGATAACTGTATGAAGAAAGTGAAGGATATGCTTTGAAAATCAGAGGGTTGGCCAGTAGCAGACTCTGCTTTGTCAAGATCATAGTTGTAGTTCAACTACTGTTTAGAACAGGCAGCGGCTGGTACACTACTTTAGGGCAGTGGGGTAGTAGATGGGGCAAGAGCTTGGTTGCCAAGCAGCGATTGGTGACATCACAGCAGTGGGTAGCAGTGGGGTTTCAATGTTTGGTACAGCAATACATGTATATGCATTCTTGGTGAAGCTATGGCTGACGCTGAACAATTTGAAAGACTTCCAGGACTTGCAAGGTCTAGAAACACAATTTGACATATTTGCTATACCATCCGCAATAAACGTTGATCCAGTTCCTGCAGACTTACAGTTAGAAATTAACAGAACTGAAATGCAAGTATAATAACAAAGTGGATTTAACAATCTCTTCCCTGTTTATGATTTCTATGCCTGCATAATCATGCAGCTAAAATCTTGTTAATGTTCGGTACTACTTATATGTGTGAGCAGCTCTTCTCCGTTTTAAAATTTGGAAAACACAGACATCAAGTAACCTCTCTGATGGAAATCTTAATGTAGTGCTTAGAATTAAGGCAGCACAAAATATCACCCCAAATATCCATAGGCTGGTAAACAGTAAGCTAACCAACAAAAATTAAAACATTTAACTTAAGTGCCAATTTAATGTTCCCGTATTTTATAATTTATATAAGTTACTTGTTCATAATTTCTCAGCAGTTAGACCTTTAACTAGTTTAATTGTATTATCTGTCTTTGGTTTTTATATTATGAAATATAATGTTGTTCCAGTTGCGTTTAAGAGCTCATCAGTTAAATGCAGAAAAGCCATTTGTTTAATGTTTTGCTGATAACTTATTTATATAAACTACTTCAATTCATGAAGTAGATAAATAGAAATGAAAGTATTCTGCTGCAAGTGTAACACAGAACCATGTGTGATAAAATGTCTGACAAATTGGATTAAATTTGTCTGTAATACATATACACTCACATTGTAATGCTATAAATAGAATATTGGTTCACTATTAATAGACTCAGGTTAATTAGATCTGCTGTATGGTTAGTTACGTCATCAATAAAGCACACCACTGATGTAACCCAAGAGCTGCACTGAGGCCCTACGCTAGCAACAAGCCAGAGCAAGGCTCAATCAGGGAAACCCTGCCAGTGCCTGAGTTAGAATGTTATGAAACATTAGAGATGTTCCCTCAGTGAAATTGTTAAGTCTTTATATAGATTCATTGAACAAAATTTTTAATGCGCTGCTCTTTATTTTCTTGCAGAAACACATGAAACTAGGACTGGTGCTCTTACATGTGAACAAAAAACAGTGTTTTTACGATATTATATCTGATACAGGATTTCAGCAAAAAAAAATTTCACCAGAGTACTGGAGGTAAAACTGTCACCTTGTATCCAAAAAAGAGTAGCGACAAAACTAGTACTTGGATTAATTTTCCACTGACACCTCAGGATACTGCTGCGGCAAAAACTTAATGGTTGGAAAAAAAATAAGTTTCCATCTGTTATCACTGTCTTGGACTGCACTTATGTGTGTATTTCCAAACATGCAGCCCATGTAAATGAATACATTAACAGAAAAAGCTACACCACCAATGTTCAAGCTACCTATAATGCAAGGGAATGCTTCCTTAATATTGTAGCAGAATGGCCAGATTCCAGAATATGCAAGAAAGCTGATGTTCATGCAGTGCTATGTGAAATGTAAAGCATTGTGCTTTAGGATAATGAAGGCTACTGCTTACAACTAGTAGACGTAAAACATGAGCTTCCACAGACTGAAGCATAAAGGGTCATTGTTGAATGTGCGTTGGACAACTAAAAAGATGATTTCCAATTCTACAATTAGTTTTCAGAGTTGCTATTTCAAATGTTTCAATCATCATATGCTATGCAGTGATGTAAAATATAGCAAAATATTTGCTCGATGATGACGATTTTACTACAGAAGAATGCCAAGGAGACATCCTAACCAAAAGATGGGAAAAAAGGGAAGGACTTAAAACTTTTAACACACTTATGAATTCTAAAATATATTGCATGTTAATTTATTTTATTTGTTTCTTCATGTAACGTTATTCACTGCTATTTTATGAACTAATTATACCATTACATATTGGATAGTACAAAAAAGAATAGAAGTGTTTGAAAACATACAGATTGCTCATTGCTACTTATACACTAAACCTTTAAACAAAAATGTCATTCATATGGTAACACTGAAAAAGTCACAAAACAAAAAATTCATACAGCTCCCTCTCCCAAGTGCTGAGAATTATTGGTTTATTCCCAGTTTTACCACTGTCTTTTCTTCTTCAATCTTGTCCTCATATTTGTTTTTCAATAGCTGATTAGGCATTATCTGCAAACCAAAGTTTATAACATACAGTTTAGCTGTTCCAGCAATTGCAGCATCTTTCTTCCTTTCGGTCTGCGGTATTTGCAACTTTTCCAAAGTTTTCAGATATTGTTTTAAACTTGAAACTAAAAATAATCATAATGATATCTTCAATTGGCCCAACCATTTGTTGGTATTGGATGATGCCATGGCGTAAATATGCAGCAGCATCTGGACTCAATATCTGTTTATACTATGTTGAATCACCTCTGTCTTAGAGTATAAACATGTTGCAGTATCAGGTAAACTGTGTATTGCACATGTACACACAATGATAATTAGAAGCATAACCTTCTGATATTAGAAGCATAAGGTTGGAGTATAAGGTTAGATTATTCATACCGAGAGAAGGAAATCCTCTGTCCACTACCTCTTACTTCCATGCTTTGCTCTGAAGTAACTGAAGTTGTATTCATACGGACCAATGCATGCCCAATTCATCAGTCAAAAGTCATTGACATGTGCCATAACAAATTCTCACTTCATCAGGAATGTCATGAAATGTTCCAACATTGATCCTCAGAAATGAGTTGTTGAATGTTGTGCAGCTGCTATGTGGTTGTTTTCAGTGAATGTATGTATGGCTGGCCCTGCATTGAGCATGCCCCCAAACGTAGTTTAATCATTACAGAGTTCCATAGTACTTTCCCTGAGATTTGCACAGATTTTGAAGCACACCATTTAAAATCTCAATGCAGCCAGTTACATGAAACTCATGTTGACCTAGGAGTTGAACACCCTTGAACATATCTGCATACCGACATACCAGATATGTATCATTCCAGAATACTGCTGCCTCTGATGTCAAGGTGTGTGTGCATGCGTGCATGCAGGGGCATAGGGCGGGTGTGGGTGCGTGCAGATGTATGTCTGCGGGTGCACACATGTGTGTGACCTAAGTTGCTGCAAAAATCTTGTTTGAATCTGAAGGCATCAATTGCTTGTATTGGCTCATCAGGCTTCTGCAGCTGCTCATTTGTACTTTGAGAATTATGTAAATAAAACCTAATTTTTGGAAAATTACTTTCATAGAGCTAACTTGCAACAATGTGTAAGTGGTCTTAAAATTTTGTTCTACATTGTGTAAATTTGTTACATGCACGCAAAGGTATATTTCTTTAGAAATATATTTTGACATGAAAGTGTTTTACTGCATTAAATTACAGAAGGAAACAAAGGCACAAACAAATTGTTCACCAGGTTTCCAGTGTGACAAGTAGGAATGTTAATCATTGCAGTACAGTACAGTACTACAAAGTACTACATATACTTTTCCTGATGTAGATTACTTGCACCAGGAATGTTAAGCTTTGTACTTTATCAATCATTTTGCGTTGCTCTTGAGGTTGAAAGAAAAGCACTGGGCTTGACTGGTTAATGATCCCCTGGGGTGATGCATGATGAGTGGAAACAAAACACTGAGTGTGAGGGGTCATACATAGATAGGAAAAAGGCTGAGCACCAAAACCGGTTTTGAGCACTATGCTGTCCTCTAGTACTAAGGATACAACCTTGTAGTCTTTGATGGGTCTGTTGATATTTGGATAAATTATCATTGCATTAGTTGTCAATAAAGCAGTGGATGACAAATTCACTAATCTATCTTAGAATCCTGCCTTGAACTCCTAAAATTTTTAATTGTTTGAATAATTTTTATGTTCAAATACTGAAGTTATCTTCATTTTTTTGTTCAGGGCAAAGATCTTGGCTAAAATTAAAAATTTGTTTGTTGAAGTGTTCTAAGTTCAGTTGAAATTGTTGTTTCTAGTTGTTTTAATTTGTTAAGCAAAAAGGACTGAGTAAAGGCTTTTATTATTAATAGGCAGACCCTTAAAAAGACCCTGATATTTGAAGGCTTGAAGGAACCAACATTGATGAAAACCTAGCATCCATCCTTTGCATGTTGCAGCTGTTAGTAGTCAGTGATAATTTATCAGGCTGAAGAGAGGTTGCTATTAACCGAGAAGGGAGACATAAATTGCTTTTTTAATTTTTGGGCTTAAAGGAACTAATCTGGACAAGAACCTAATATCTGATTCCTGTTGGTAATCATGTGATGAACTAAAGAAAAAGGCCACTCATTGATATTAAATTGCTTGTTTGGCAAATAACTGGCCTTCACTATATTTCTTTCTTTCTATATCAGATTCCCACTATAACCTTTGCTATTCATTCTTCCTTGTCTCGGCTCTTGTTTCCTTGAACCAATAATGGTAACAGAGTATTCAAAGGGGTAATTTCATTTACTTACCTCTCTGCTCTTCCTTCTGTGTAGGATGATGTATCTGCCAATTATATGGTGTCCATTAATAGATACGAGTAATTACAACTATGTTTAGAATACTTTCTAGGAGTAAAAGGTCTTTAGCCTTTGATCCATTTCCATGCATTGTGCCAAAATAAACCATTTGCAGTGCTATATTTGGCAGCATAGCACCACCAAAGCACATTTGGCAGTGCCTCCCATGACATGGCTTTCATAAGAATGAAGTAAACAACAATGCTGTCACTTTGTTGAAAGGGTGTGCTGTTTAAAGTGTTTACATTTGAACATGTCTACACTGATATGATCACAAATGACTGAAACAGCTTCTGTACTAGAAGTATGCTGTAAAGTAAAATAGATGTTCAGAGTTAGATATTAACAAGCACTTTACATGAAAAAGGAGAAATGAAATGAAATGTGGGCATAAATTGAAGGCAAATTACTCTGAAATGGCACTTTCCATTTTGGCATGTGTATTCTCATTTGCACATTTAAGATTGTTTCGAAAATTGAAAAAGCATTACATTTTACAATCAATACCACCAGTATTTCAAGAACAAATTTTTGATTGTAATGCATTAGTTATTGGAAAATCCTTTTCATGGTTCAGTATCGTTGTGATTTAGATATTGCACATTTATATGTTAAGTGCATTTGTTTGCACTGCAGTCATGTCAATATTACAATTAGGTAAGGAACTTCAACTACAGGACCAAATGACCTAGTAGTCGACAAGCCTTTAAACCTCACTCGCTCGGTCACACTCACTCACTCACTCACTCACTCACTCACTCACTCACTCACTCACTCACTCACTCACTCACTCACTCACTCACTCACTCACTCACTCACTCACACTATCCAAGCGATGAGTGTTTTTCCAGATTTTTCAGAATCAGGAGTATTTGAGTAGTGTTCGTGGTCCTCTGTTCTGGTGTAGCAACTTAAGTTTCCCATTTCTGCACTAAACAGAGACATCACCATGAAGGTTCTGCTGGACAATTTAAATTGTCTGTATTATTCTGATATGCCTAAGGCTTTTGACTGTGAGCCATTATCTAGTTCCACTATTGAACATTTACAATTATTATGCCTTCCTCAGAAATAAGTAAATATATGGGTAACAAATTCAAGTTAATGACATACAGATGAACTGATACACATTAGATTTAATATCACTGTTTTTCTTTAAGCCCATATTAAACGTTTGGTGCCCTAACTGAAAATAAAAATTAGAGAATGTACATAAGAGAGTCGTCCAGGTAAAAATCTTTTAATCTTGGAATTTGTGGATCACTTTGTTGGGAAAGATACTGAAGGTGCAAATGTATTTTGTCACTGGGCATTGTTCTTCTTCAGGAAATAGGTTTGCAAATAAACAGTATAAATCTATACCAAATTGGTTAAAATCATTGTGTCAACATCAGACTTCTCTTTATTACATTTAGTTGGAAGCCACATTACAAATCTGAACAAACTGGTAGGAAGCATTGGCCTAGAGTAATAAATAAAAAAACTGCCAGTTAGAATTATCATTGTTATGTTAAGTGCATCCTAATAAAATCTTCAACTTAGTGTTATTTCTTAACTTCATATACATCATATTTCTTAATGTCATAATTGTGGCTTTCAGAATTGGCCTTAGTCTCTCCACAGAGAACATCTAAATGGTGACTAGCATATTTTACTAGGGTTTTTCTGAGGTTTTAAAGATTTTAATTTGTCAGAATGTTTGAATAACAAGATTTTGTTCTATACTAATTGCTACACTGGAAAACAAATTGACAGAAATTTACAGTTTTTAACTAAATTAGGTTTAGCATCCCTATGCCTTTGCTTCATGTTTGCAGGTTGTGAGAGAATTTAGCATGTTTAATGCCTGAAGAGCTGGAGTGTAGGGGTACCTATTTTATGTGACACAAGGAGATGCCAGAACCATGTGCACTTTTTAAATATAAATTTCCAGCATATCTACGTGAAACTACCCCACCTACTATAGTCACTTCTGTTAAATAGATCACTTTTCTTTATTAATTGAAGATTTGCCATGCACAATTTGTTGGCTTTTTTTTGTGACACCTTGTAGTTAAATTATGGAGATTTACTGGGGTGTGATTCAAGGTGTCACAGTGACTATTGATAAGAGAAGTTATCTTTAAATGCATGCATTGTAAGTCTACTTACCCCATGCGTGTATAAAATGCTTTTTTTTTTTTTTTTTTTTTTTTTTTTTAATAGCATTTATAACAATTTGAGAGTAACTCCCTGGTGCTTAGTTGTAATACAATATACAGCAGACTTTCTGGTATCCTTTAGCCATTACTCTTAGCTATATTCATTCGTCACTTGCAGAACCTTGCGGATAATACTAGAGGGATTGTGTATAAAGTAAAAGAAACAGCAATGATATTTTTATCTGGTTAGGAGTTCCCTGGTTTCCTGTTAATATTTGGAAAGGAGCATCTACAGAAAAGCTCGTTCTTGAAAGAGGGAGAGATGAGCTAAAAATTGTATTATGTCCAAACTATCAGAGATAAAGCTTCCTGCAAAATAATATTCTAATTATGTATTAGGAATGTCTTAACTTTCACGTATGCTGCTGATTAGGTTTACACATAAAATTCTGCAGCTAGTGCATGAATGGTTTCTGCAATTGGAGCACTGGTGTTCTGAAAGTTTCACTTTTACCTGCAACTATATACGTATGTTTCATACCTGTGTGTAACTGCTGATTGCCTGTCTCCATAATGGTAAATGAGAGAAAAGAAAGGATTGAATAGCAAAACAAGTGTGATGAGAATTCTGTAGTTAAAATGTAGGTGTTCTAAAACATTTCATGTTTCAGTAAGATGGTTTTGTTGGCTTGCATATTTTCTCCATACATTTGTTGATCTTCTTTATGTATGTAATTTTAATATGAAGGCATCTAAGATAGCAGATAATGTGCTTATCTACTATCTAAGATAATAGGTAATGTGCTTCTGCTGCAGTCATAAGGTCTCTCTTACAGCAAATCTTGTTCGTGGTGAAGATGCAGATGATGTTAGAAAATCCATTGGACAGCGACTGGCTGGTATTAACCAATCTCGAATAGCTCTGGGTGCTGATGAAGAAGAAAGTCCCTTGCAATCAAAGAGATCTAGTAGGTTTAGATTTATAAGCCAATTATTATAAATAATGTACAGTCAATTTAAAAGTGCATGCATATTTTTCAATTGCAGCTTCATTGCTTTCACATACTGCTTTGCTGCATGTTGCATGTTGTGTGTCGAGTCTTACATGTTGGGTATCTTCTAAGCAGAAAATTAAACAGATTTTGTATGTTAGAGAAAGGTAGTATATTTGTAAGTAACTTTATGCACAGTTCTTGTTTTGGGCATAGTTGATTTTGGTCATAGTCGATACAATAAGACACCTGTCATTCTGACTGCCAACTTCAGAAGACGAATACCCTCAGTGTGGCGGTAGAAAACTGATCTTAGTAGTCCTCTGAAGATGTGCCCAGAGTGATGGGGAAATGTCACCATGGCCAAAAGGCTTAAGATCTTGTTTCTGTTGGATTAATGCTAAAACATAATTAAAGGCTGTTCACAAGTGATCAAGGTTGCACTTCAAATCAGTGTCTGCAGTACAAAACAGGAAGGGGATGGAAACTTAAGAGAATGACTGTTTTAAAACTGACTTGGGGTTGACATGTTGAAAGGGAATGTCAAACCCATCTATTGTTTCTGCTAAATGGAGAAAAAGGTTGCTTAATTACAATATTTTCACTTGAGTTAACTGAAGGAAAAATTTGAATATAAATTTGAAGCATTGAAATAAAGCAGTAGGAGTTAGCTTGGCCTCCTACCAGTGGAGAAAGTTGTTACTCATCTATTTACAGTCTAAGGGAGAGAGACTTTAGTAATGGAAAGAAACTAAGCATGGAGGGAAAATAAGAATAGGCAATAATGGATCTCTCTGTAAGCGTTAAAATTGAAGAGGTAAGGTCACAGATATTGGCACAATGCTTATGAAACCATGATTTTGCAGTTACCATGCTACATTTTCTTGCTTTGAATATAGGACAGTGAGATCAGCTATGTGTTATATTTTTAGTCCTGCTTACGCAATATCACTGTTTTGAATCCATCTAAATGTGCATAAACTGATGAAATGTCTCTCTTCTTATAAAGTAATGTTAAGCTAAGTACAGATACCTTGAACTTAGTTTAAAATCTTAATTCTCATCTTTTTAGGTGTAGGATTTTATTATGCTTATTCTGAAATGAGGAGTATCCCCAGTTTTGCAGCTAACAAATGTCTGCTCAACAGTATATTGTAATGTGCAATTTTATATTGAAATAAATTATTTTGAATTTTTTTAAATGTTTGATGTTGGTCAGGCTCTAATGACCTAGTTGTCGACGGGCCCTTAAACCCAACTCACTCACTCAATGTTGGTGATAGAGGGGACAGAGTATTAGAACATTTTGAGTGGCCTCTCTTAGAAGCCTGCATGTAGGCCCTAGGAATCCTTTATGCATTTTAGGCTGGGTATTTAATCATATCCAATAGTCCTGATAAAACAGACCACATCTTTGATGTCTGCTCTTCTTATATCCTCAAGTTCCACGAAAAAGGAGCCTAAAGATACAAATCCAATCTGGGAGGTTTCATGTTCCCTCCCATATTTCCTACTTAAAGGATCTTGTGCAAGATGCCAACAACTGCTCTGAGCTTAGATTTGACTAGATTTAAAAGAATCTTACTCTGTTTACTGCTTGGTCCCAAAAAGAAATTGTGGTCTCGCTTGGCAGTAGTTTGTTTACTCCAAAACTCAAGATGGGACCTACCAGCTAGCTGGACTATTTGCCACTTCTTGAAGACACGCCACAGAAGGACTCGAGTCCTATAAAATTAAACATAGTGTCCCTCTTAGCAAGTGTGTGTGCCATTTCATTGGGTGGTGTGAATAAAAGTTGAGCCAAGACTCAAAACTCATGTTTGACTCACTTTGATGTGAATGAAAACATGTAACCAGAGATTTGGCACTACGTCCTTGAGTGGAAGATAAAGTGCCCTCAGTCAGCAAGTGAAAGGTGGGAGTTCTTGTGAATAAAAAGCAACTCTCACTTTCTTCTTGAAATTGAGAGTGGAGTTTTTCTGATCCTGGCTGTGAGTAGAACGGTGCACACATGCCAAGAGTGTATGCAAGAAAACAAAAACTCTAAAAATTACATACAGAAAGTCCTGTAGAGAACTGCAAATCAATTGACAGGTTTAGCATAGATAATGTTGAATGGATGATAAATAGTTCCCGTGGTGAATATAATCTGAGGCATGCACTCATATGACTTTCTCTACTCACTCTTGTATAAACTGTTCTTATAAATGCATATTCTTTTCTCTCCTTCATGTTAATCAAGATACCATTTTGTAGAAATGGTTTTATTGCATATTTCCTTGTAAGTACAATGGGAATACACTAGGCTTTAAGTGATAGAACTTTTAAGAGATGGTTGCTGTGTGATGACCTTGAAATTATGTTCTATTTGCATGCTCAGGACACAAAAGAGCAAATAACTTTCGAGTTTGAAGAAGGATAAATATTTGAAAATTCAAGCCAATAAGGACTATCTCAAAAATGGTTAACTAAATAAGAAAAAAAATATTTGGCATAAATATGTGCTTAATGAGATGTACATTTTTTTTGAGTTGTAAGGTTTTCTCTTACCATTTATGCAAAATTCAACCACAATGAAGATGACTTCTGAGTTCTCAGAAAATCCAATACATGCATTCATTTCTCATGAAAATATCTTAAATATATGGTATTTTAATAGTCTTCATTTTGAGTTATGCTGCACAGACACACACACATTCGGACACACAATCACGTTCGGACACACACACACGTTCGGACATATAAAGACGTTCGGACACACACACACACACGTTCAGACATACAAACACGTTCGGTCACACACGCACATTCGGACACTCATTCGAATGCACAAATATGTTTGGACACACACATTCAAATGCACAAATACGTTTGGACACACACATTCGGATGCACAAATACGTTTGGACACACACATTCGGATGCACAAATACGTTTGGACACACACATTCGGATGCACAAATACGTTTGGACACACACATTCGGATGCACAAATACGTTTGGACACACACATTCGGATGCACAAATACGTTTGGACACACACATTCGGATGCACAAATACGTTTGGACACACACATTCGGATGCACAAATACGTTTGGACACACACACATGTTCGGACACACACACATGTTCGGACACACACACATGTTCGGACACACACACATGTTCGGACACACACACACATGTTCGGACACACACACATGTTCGGACACACACACATGTTCGGACACACACACATGTTCGGACACACACACATGTTCGGACACACACACATGTTCGGACACACACATGTTCGGACACACACACATGTTCGGACACACACACATGTTCGGACACACACACATGTTCGGACACACACACATGTTCGGACACACACACATGTTCGGACACACACACATGTTCGGACACACACACATGTTCGGACACACACACATGTTCGGACACACATGTTCGGACACACACACATGTTCGGACACACACACATGTTCGGACACACACACATGTTCGGACACACACACATGTTCGGACACACACACATGTTCGGACACACACACATGTTCGGACACACACACATGTTCGGACACACACACATGTTCGGACACACACACACATGTTCGCGGACACACACACACATGTTCGGACACACACACACATGTTCGCGGACACACACACACACACATGTTCGCGGACACACACACACATGTTCGGACACACACACACACACATGTTCGGACACACACACACACACACACACACACACACACACACACACACACACACACACACACACACACACACACACACACACACACACACACACACACACACACACACACACACACACACACACACACACACACACACACACACACACACACACACACACACACACACACACACACACACACACACACACACACACACACACACACACACACACACACACACACACACACACACACACACACACACACACACACACACACACACACACACACACACACACACACACACACACACACACACACACACACACACACACACACACACACACACACACACACACACACACACACACACACACACACACACACACACACACACACACACACACACACACACACACACACACACACACACACACACACACACACACACACACACACACACACACACACACACACACACACACACACACACACACACACACACACACACACACACACACACACACACACACACACACACACACACACACACACACACACACACACACACACACACACACACACACACACACACACACACACACACACACACACACACACACACACACACACACACACACACACACACACACACACACACACACACACACACACACACACACACACACACACACACACACACACACACACACACACACACACACACACACACACACACACACACACACACACACACACACACACACACACACACACACACACACACACACACACACACACACACACACACACACACACACACACACACACACACACACACACACACACACACACACACACACACACACACACACACACACACACACACACACACACACACACACACACACACACACACACACACACACACACACACACACACACACACACACACACACACACACACACACACACACACACACACACACACACACACACACACACACACACACACACACACACACACACACACACACACACACACACACACACACACACACACACACACACACACACACACACACACACACACACACACACACACACACACACACACACACACACACACACACACACACACACACACACACACACACACACACACACACACACACACACACACACACACACACACACACACACACACACACACACACACACACATTCCTGCACTTGCACACCTTTTGCAGATTTAGAGGAGCTCAAAACAGTTCCACTGAAATGTCTTGAGTTAAATTTTTGAATGGAATGCAATACCTTCTTTACCTATGTATGTGGTAGAGAAATTAAAAATGAGGTGATGCGTTATCTAGTGAGTCTAATATTTGAGTGACATGGGTTTTCAAATTTTCTGTAGAATATTGCAATATTGTCATTAGACAGTCACAAACTGCGTTTTTGCAGACAAGTGTAATAGGTCTGAGATCACTGTGAATCTGTGAATGCATTAAGGCAGGATTACTACATTGAAAACATTAGCAAAACCATATGTTTTTCTCGAATAAAGAACATAAAAACGACATTTGATGCTAGCTGTTTGTCAAATTTGGTGTTAAGGAATGCACTAAAATGTAGGAAATCTTGAGAGAGAATGAGATGTCAGCAAAGGGTTACTATTGGGTGACATGTAAATAAAGTTGGAGACAAAAATTGGGATAGTGAAAATAAACTGTTCTGGGCCACTTCTGAGCAAATTGACAGCAAATATCAAAGACTTCAGTGAGGACTTCAATACCTGGAAATGACTGACAGACTGAGAAGATTGACAAGCACATATACAACACAAAGGAATTGAACACTTTGAAGGGGTGATCTGAATGGAAGAGAAGCTGGATAACTGCAGAAACAGAAAGTACCAGTGAAAGCACATTTCTGCCAGGAAACTTCATCAGAATAAACAAGTCTGATTAAAAAAGAATTATGTAGTTCATGCTATTTCTGGAAGACCCGAATTAAACACAACATAGTGTAGTATGGGCGATTGAAGTTCAAAGACCTTGTTTTAATTCTTGCATTCAGTACTAAAATTTTTTACAAATAATTTTATATTGAAGTTTATACCTGGCTTTTGCCATGAACTGTTTTTAAGTGCACTGACGACTATGTAGTTAAACACCCATAAACCTGCATCTATCTCTATCCAAGTACCAAAACATTGGTAAAATGTAGGCTAGGAATTTGTATATTATTTATTACTGGCAGGAGGTTATTCTTATGAATTATATTCTGTAATATATCAAGGAGTAAATTGAAAAGGAAAAACCGAAGCTATTGACAGTGAAGCAATATAAATTAACAAATATAAAAAATATTTAGAGACTAGTTCACTTACCTTTAGTAAGTTGTGAATACTTCAAATGATGGACCAGTTTCGTGAGTCAGTTACTCGCATAATCAGTATCACTTAAAATCTTCGCAAAAGTTAAAGGCATATGGAGGCAGGCTGTACTGCAGACTCCAGTGAATCCTAAGCTTGTCCCTCCTACCAGCGCTGCCGAATGTGGTACACGCATCTCACACGCTCTTATGTACAGAACCTCTGCCAGTACATGCATTACACTTGGCAACAGTGCTCTGCTTGAGCATTGGCCAGCGTTCACATGCCTTTAACTTTTGCGAGCAGTATAGTTGGCAACATTTTGCTTATCTTATTATGAGCTTCTTATAGGCTCATGTCCCTTTCTTCTCTGTTTACCCCATTTATACACCTTTGATTCCCACAGAAGCAAGGAGGACTAGAACTCGGAAGAAACTCATGACAAGATAAGCAAAATTTCACGAATTAACTTCCAAATAATGTGGCCTTACTTGGAAGTGGAGAACACCGACGAAGATGCAGACCATGAAAGCCTATACATTTACCTTCCTGATCTTCTTTTCCCATGGCCTAAAAATGTATATTTTTGCTATGTGGATTAAGAAGTTTAACCATGATAAAAGAACCGAAAATACAGTTTCTAAAGAAACTGAGGTTGGTTTCTGTTAGGAAACTATCAGAATTAATTCCAAAGATGCACAGCATTATACAGAGCATGATATACCAAAGCCCGCTCAGAGCCAAGTTTGTAATCAATTTGACATAGTCATGAAGTGTATAGGGTCGTCTCCTTAGTACGGTGGTAGCTTTGTTGCTTACCAATTAGGGAGCCTGGTTCGATTCCTGGTAGCGGAGTAGGGATTTTCTGCCACTGAGAGACCTGGTCCGGGGTGCACTTAGCCTCATTAGGTCCCTGGGGGTCCAACTGAGGAGCCATTTGATTGAAAAGTAGCAGCCCTTGGTTGAGAAGACCACATAATCAGCTGCAGGGACCAGAGCCTTGACCACATCCCACCTCCAGTACTGCACCCCACTCATGATGCCTGTGGTGAGCAGAGGTTGAGGACGCAGTGGTCAGACAGTAGACCTTGGCCCAGACGGGCTGTTGTGCCATGGGATTACGTTTTATGAAGTGTATAGAGAATGGTGCATGTAATATGAAAATGATTTTGTTTAAGGGGAACATTTTGAAATCAAAGTATTTTGATCAAACAGGAAAGACCATTCTGATACCTCTTATTCTTATAAAGAAGCTGCATATCACAAAATGAATATAATATTCAAATAAGGAAGCAGCCTATTGAGCAAAAAGTATGCTCTGTTTCGGATGGCATGGTAATTGCCACAGTGGTCATCTGGAGTATCTTGCATTGTCCTAAATTTATACTTGATAAGTGGTATTATAGCTAAAAACTGGGTATACATAACTATAATATATGCATTAAAAATCAGGAAGTCCATCTTGACATCTGACACGGAGATAAAGATAGTATCTCTTCAGAGGAACTAGTGTTATGCATTATTGATATTTTGGGGAAAGAAAAGCAAAACAAAGCGTAATTAAATTGTGGGAAGTTTAAAGATTGAGCAATTGAACAAATAATTTAGGAAAAAGAACATCCAGTATGGAGGTAGGCAGCATCCACTCCACTTAATTCTTATTTTCTCAAAATATATATACTCCCACATACTATTGAGTAGGTACCAAAGATAAAAGGAATTCACAGCCATACCTAATCAAGTATCTTGATTATTAAATTTTTAAAAATAGAATCCAAGTACTTTCCAAAACAGAGCCCAACAACATTTCTTAGGTGTGACAGAAAAGTTGGAGTTCCAATAGTCGTCAATATTATGGGATTAGTTTTTCAAGTATGTAAAGTTAAATAAGGCAATTAAGGGCAACATGTTCTACAACATTGAAAAGGATTTTATACAGGCAGATATAATCTGAATAGTGAACTCATAAAAACTGAAGTCAAAGTATGATTCTCTGCAGAACTTGAAGAATTTTATGCATAAGGAAAAATTGTACGAGTACAACTGCTAATTTGCAAATAATGGTAGGTGCATGTGTTGAACTGAAGTTGGAAATATTATTACACAAAACACAGCATCAGTTCTAAAGCAATCCAAAATCCTAAGAGTTTGTTTATTATTAAGATGTATTCTTTTTAACTGCACAAATATAAATTATGTAATGCTTAACTGTTCAGTATATTGCTTTAATAAAATAAGCATTTTGGTGTTTGTATGGATCATTCATCAGGACAGGATTTATTGGTTCCTCCATGAAAGAATAGACTCGGCCGCACGGTAAAGCAGAGGCAGTGTCATTCCACTATGTGCCAAGTTGATATAATTTACGTCAAACTGTTGTGCACATTGGTAATGGTTTCTGAAAAGCATTGTGTGAATTATATTATTATACCGTGTGTTGTGGGACTGATCGCACTGTCCCACGGCGGCACCGCACCACCGCACCAGACAAGGACCTGCGTGTTCTCCATTAGAGTTATGCGTAAAGGACTGGCAAGTGACAGGTAAGGAGCACTACTGTACTAACTTCCATTAGGCTTATCTGAATCACAACAAATGTTGAAATTGATGACCTTCAACGTGAACACATTCCCTATATGTCCGAAAACAGTTCTAGTTTACTCGCAGAAGTTCATGTTGACTGATTGCCTGTATTTCTCTCATATTGTCCCTCAATTCTTGTAACATATGCAGATTTGATGCTTACACATTATTCTTTAGCATTCCCCATGAATAAAAATCATTAAGACGTTTAGCACCAGCGATTAACATTTCCAAGACGTCAGCTTTTGTGGCAGCGAAACTCCTGAAACTGTAAAGTTAATGCTTTACAAGCACAAGATCCTGTAAGTAGTGTTAATTATTGTAATAGGTTTTAGCAGTCCTTTCCTAATGACGACATAGACCCGCTTTTAATGTTCTTCACTGATGACGTGTGGGTTTTATCTTCAAGGTCGCATTTCTACTCGGAACAATTGATACTGGACTACCAAAAATCACCATATTATTCAAGAAGTTCCTCACCACGCGTAGAATATCAGTCTCATATTTAAAACACAACAGTTGATTCACACATTTATGTAGTCTATTTTAAATATTTTTTTCTGCAACTAACAAGTAATGAAAGATTGACTTGTTTCAGCAGGATTCATATATAGCACACACTGCTGGTAATTCTGTACATAATGGCAAAGTGGATATGGTAACAGAATAATTATTGGAGGATTGTGAGCAGCTTGTTCCCTTCACCTATCCCAATGTAATTTTTATTAATGGGGAGTGTTAGAGAATAAAGTGTAAGCATTAAATCTGCACACATTACAAGAATTGAAGGGCAAAATCACAAGAGAAATACAGGCAATCAGTCAACATGAACTTTTGCGAGTAAACCGGAATTGTTTTCGGAGATATAGAGAATGTGCTCACATTGAAGATCATCAGTTTCAACATCTGTTGTGATTCAGGTAAGTCTAATGCAAATTAGCACAGTAGTTAGTGTTCCGTACCCATTACTTGCTGGTCCTTTACACATAACTCTGGTGGAAAGCGTGCAGGTCCTTGCCTGATGAGCCGCTGCGGGGCGGTCCTGTCAGTCTGAGAACGCACAGTAGTAAACTGTGCTCAAGGGGTTGTTCTGGTGCTTTTTTTATCCTCTCTTAAAAACATTAAGCAACCACATTGTCTTCTTTGAGCCACAACAGTGATATATTGGTAGTCTTAATAATGTGAAGAATGTAAAAGCTTATTTTAATAACTTCCAACTGCAAAATATGTAGTTAAAGCAATGCATTGTGAAAAATTATAAAGACATTAATTTAATAGCATGTCAAATGATAGTTATTTACCAAATTTTTTAGGTAAATGTAGAATATCAGCTTCCTACTGGAATAAAATAAACTTAATTTTATTCACTTTGGAAGATGATACTTCGAAAGCAGTGCAATTGCTTTGTTACATCAGATATATGCTTAATAATGACATTGTGAGGATGTTTAATTGAAAAAGACTGTGCCAACTTGAATAACTGGATAACTGGTGCAGGAGCTTGAAGTTGCATGGGGTTTGGATGGAGAGCTTGCAGTCACTGATGTGCAGTGGTGGCTAAATTGGAAATGTTTCCAGTGTTAATTGAACTCAAGTTTTGTTCGCAGGGAAGCCTCGATGTGTATGTTATCTGTATTATAATGGTGTATTCTGAATGGCAGACTCTTATTAATAAACTTATTATTTCATGGGGTATCAAGTACAAACACATTATATTCTCAAGCTTGCTGGTTCTCATGGTGTAAGATGCTTATAAGGATCCTTGAATTACAACAGGAAGTCTGTTACTGAAGACAAAGTTAACATACTTTCATTCCTTAGTATGAATTATGGATAAATATGTAGGCATCTTTCAGAAATCTTCTCATGAATGAATGTTTTATTTCCTATTTCATAGTTACAATCATCAATTACAGGAATTCCTTTATAATTAATTAGTCTGACATCTACCTATATAGAGTCCATTACAATCATTTGTTATTTGTGTAATAGACCCCACACTTTTTAGATTTGCTTATTGTGTTTTTCTTCATCTTTTTTGACTATCCTGATTTATTTATTTTTTACTCTTCCTAAATATTCTCCTATCATTTGAATCCTTTTGGGCCTTGTGATAGTCATAATTTTAATTACAATAGTTTCCTTGTACAGTTTGTCCCATTCTGCTTTCCGTATACCTTCCCTCCAATCCTTTACCCCATCACATTCTAATAAACTATGGAATATTCCTTCTGGCTCCTTACACATCTTTCTTCATTATCTTCTCTGAAACCTTTTAAAAAACAATGCTCCTGATTGCATTCGGGCAAATCTTCCCTCTCAGATATACTACAAAATCTACATATTTCTCCTTCCCCCCATTCTTTTTTAACTATTCTGTGTAATTTCAGAGAACTATTCTCTAAAACTAGCCCAAGTCTCTTGCATCTCTATATCTTCCCCTCTGTGCCTATATTCTGTCCAAAATCCTACCCTATGTTGAACTCCCATTTTCCAGATCTCCCTCATCCCAGTTGCTTGTAAAATTTCGTGTACTTTGCCTGACCAACTGTTGAGTTTTATTGCTTCCATATGAAATCTCATACACGCTTTTAGAACCATACACTCTCCTAGCTTTAAACACCTATACCGATATTTTAAAATTTTCATCACCAAAACTTTCCTTCCTACTCTTCTTAACTCTTCCAAGGCTGTGCCTTTTGGTGAAACTTTGGGTAGCCCCAATACCTCTCTACAAAACATTCTACATATTTCATTGATTTTGTGCCAACCTTCTGAGGAATCTCAAACCTCCACTCCATTGTTTCCAGTACCACCTCGTATGTCCTCTTGCCATTTTAATGGCAAACTTGGAATTAATTTTAAACATGTTCTGGTGGCTCTCATTGCTACTTTACTCTTGTACCCTTACTTATGGTACCCATTCTCCATTGCTTGACAATATAGCCCCCAATTTCGTTAACCACTTCCAGTAACTCTACATTTAAGAACCATTTCTCATCCCTTCTTAACTTATATCCTTTTTTAAATACTACTATTTTCGACTTTGTAACATTCATCCATCTTTAGCCCAAATTCTACATAAAGTCAATTTCATTTATAGCACATTGCAGGTCAATTAATATAGTAGATGCAACTATAAGATCATCTGCAAAAAGAAGTCCAGGTACTTCTTTCTTACCTACCATCGTGCCATGTGAATTGTTCTTAAAAATTCTTTTCATAATGTTATCAATAAAGGACTGAAATAAGACTGCGCTCAATATACAACTTTGTCTCAAACCTATCTTTCTGTTCTACCATCTTTGTAATCCCATTTCCTGAACACTTAATACAGAACTCCATCATACAACTTTTGAACTTCTGCAATCAACTTGTCGCTTACCGAAAATTTTCTCATAACCAAATGAGTTAAATTTCTTCATGGTTGGTTATTCTTTAATTTTCTACAGTACTGATGACAGTTGAAAAGAAAGTGAGTTTGTAGATCACCAGTGTAAAACAGAAAATGTGTACCATTTCCATTGCTAGAACCTTATGGTAGCAGCAAAATATAAAGGCAGCTGGCTCAACACAAAATCCAATCCTAGATTTGTCACTCCTTGCAGTATTGTGTAGTTAAACACACTGTGAAATTAGGCTGTACAGCTGGTGATATAAATATCATTTGCACCCACAAAAATGTATTTGTTCAACAAGAAAAATAATAGTAATAGTAAACTATCAGGTGCCTTTAAATTTTGTGGCTACCATAGTATAAAATGATCTTAACATCATAAAAGTATGTGAAGACTGAGTTCTTGTCTTTAAATTTCGAAGCCACAGTTTAAAAATGATTTTCTACCAAATAACTTTTCATAGATATGTTGATTCTTCTACCATGGTATTGAAAAATAGCTTTCATCAAGGGGCTCTAATGACCTAGCTGTCGACAGGCCCTAAAACCCTAATCACTCACTCACCCGCTTTAATCAAATGATGGTTAATGGTGCTAAATTTAAACAAAATTTGATGCTGAAGGTGTGGTTCATTTGTTGGCATTATTGCCAGTGAAAAATGAGTAGAGTGACTACACATAAAGGATTTAAGGCATTATAATTTATTTTGCTTCTGTGTACTTGAGAAATGTTGTTGGCACCAACGGAAATAAAAAACGAATATGCACATTAACTTGATATAAGTGCTATTTTTGTACTTAAGCTCACCAGTATATGTATATCCAAAATGAACAGCTGTGTAATGATTGATCCATCTCATTAACGTAAGTAGTAGTTACAGTTTATTTTTATTTTCTCAGCCACATACAGAGCAGGTAGAAAAGGTACCTATTGCATTCCACCTAAAGTTAGATATCGAGTTTTCACAGGAATACATGTTTTGAGGCCACCTGAATCCAAAAGAAAAACATCTTTGGAAGAGGTTCTGTGCATGTGTGGAGGAGGGACAGACACTCTGGCAAAAATCAAATAAATACCAAACTTGATATTTAAGTTCAGTACCATCTAAAGAACAAAGGTTTCCAAAAGAATTACCACACCCCAAACTACCCGTTTCATGGAAGATTTTTTGAAAATTTTTGATTTTCTTAAAAATGGCTTTAATGCTTTGATTATAATACCATATGTTAAATATACTTAAATGACGAAATACAAATGTATACCTTGAATTTGCTGGGAATAGCCTGTGAAATCCACTCCATTTGGAAGGAATTTTGTATAATCTTGTATAACTGGTAAATGTTAAGTGATGGACAAAAACATAATGTGCATTCAAATTATTCTATATTTACTCATTCTTGTAAAGTCCTGTCGATATTGAGTTTTCTATTTTAATGTGATTCCAACAACACTGTAATCAACTCCAGTATTTATTAATATTCAATAGGCAAACAAGTCTCTAGGAAGTAATATCAGAAACATTTAAACTACATGTGAAAGAAACAGGAAACAAATGGTGAACAAGGTAAGATCTTTCCAATTTAAAAACATTGAACAGTTGAATGAAAGCTCTGATACAAACAGGACCAAGGCATTTATAAATCTGTAAGAAACAGAAAAAACCATTTTTGCAGACATAAAATTCATCAAACGTTGCTTACAGAAAAAAGGAACACCCAAATTCATCAGAAGATGGTTAACCAGAACAGTGGTAATATGTGACAAAAAGCTACTGAAAAAACGGTTTTAGAAATAGGGATTATTTCAAAACTGAAGAGATGAGGGACCCCCTTGTATGAAAATGCCAATTTAATTGAATAGGTTAAGGAGAAAATAAATAGTGTACCGGAAGAAATCTTAGATAAGGTGAGGGTAAAATTGCAGAATGTGCTCCAAAAGAATCCAGGTCTGCTGTTCTTAATGCAGCAGCAGACATTCTCACTGGAAAAAGTAGCGACCTAGAACATGCAGTTTTAGTTCAACTTGCAGCCATGCTCAAGTTCATTCCTGTTACGACAATTGACAAACAGCAGAGTTTCACCACTGAAAGTATGCTTGTTATCTATTGTGCGGCAGATTATTGGGAAATGTGAAAATGTAAAACCAAGCAACACTTACAAACTATAAAACTGAAGTGAACTTAAGAGTATGTTTGTTACTGACTTTCTCGGTCATTGACTTCATTAACTCTTTTGATTTTGTATTTTTTTTAACATAGCTTAACATGAAAGAGCTTTGGTGATTAAAGTATCTTATTTTATTGATGTTGTATGCATGCTTTGTATAACTGATGTAATTTTAGTGAGCCATTAATAAAATGTTTGAATTGCTTTGACATTGATTTTCAAAGTAGTTTTAGAGCCTAATTTACAACTTACAGAACCTAAACAAGGTGTTGTAAGTGCCTAATTTAGGCACCTAAACTAAGTTTTTAGGACACAAATCTGCAGTCTAGCTACTACTACTGTTCTTTTCCTAAGGGCCAGATGCATTGTAAAACTGAAGTACTTGAATTCAGTGTAAAAATAAAGTTTGTAAACATGAATTTTAAGTCTCACATTTAAAGAAGGGAGATTTGTAGTTATTCTCCTTCTGCTTGGTATTGGTATGACACAATTACACAGAAGTAATTACTCATCACATAAGCAAAGGTTTTTGGGTCAGAGCATTTATTTCATGAAACCTGGTACTTTAAATATTAAAACTACAAGCACTATTACAGTAAAGTGTTAATGTTTGAGTTAGATTTTTTTAATCATTTGAGTCACTGTTTTTACACTCACTTTCACCTTAAAATGTTGGAAAAACTGAAACATTTTCAAGATAATTTGATCTCAACCTCATCTGTTGTGTCTAGAAACTAATAAATGTTAAGACATGTTGTAACACCAACAATGAACCAGTAAATACAAACTGATATGTAGGTATGCATGACATTCTTATGCATAGCCATATTAGTGAGGAATCTATGACGTCAGATCAAATTATTGCTTGAACCTTCAACTTCAACTGTGGATGTACATATAAATGTAGAAAGCTTGAGTTTTCTCAGAAATGAATTTCAAAATATCTTCTGTTTAAATTTGTTTTCAGCCGAAAATGCATTTTTTTATGTTAATAGGACCTTTAAGTATTTGGTTAAAATAGAAATGTTCAGAGTTGCTACCAAAGAATGAGTTAAGTGAACATTTTCATAGGCTTCAGTTCACAAGAACAGAAGAAGAAAGCAGTCACTAAAATAAACCTGTTTTCCTGGGTTTCCATTCATGTCATTTCTGTTATGACTGGAAACCTAAAAGAAGCATTCTGCATCATACCAGAAAACTCTAAGTATGAGAATATTGTTAGTTGATAAAATTAGTAAACCAGTCTTTATTATGCATGTGGCATTTTGAACTGAGCCATCTTGTTGATGTGGTTGAAGTTATGTGAATGGGTTGATGTGAATAATGGTCAACTAGGTATATGAAATATCCATTAAACATTATTAAAACTTGTTGCATGTCATACTGTTATAAGAATCATGGACTTTTTATGTGTTATGCTGTCTATTTCTGCTCTGCTGTGTGTTTAATGTCCTCAGGGTACTTGTAGAATTGTTGTAAAATACACTAATGCAGCTGAATGAAAAGGTAAAAATTGTTTCTCATATATTCTGTATTTTCTGTATGTAGATTTTGCCTTAATCGGAATGGTCATTTACCACTTGTGATTCAGTTCAAAGTGTAAAGAAGTTTAGTAAGTTGTGAGAGCTAGCCGGTTTAGATGTGTTTAAATTTAATGCTTTTACTGATAAAATATTGTGGCAGATAACATTTTGAAGAAAAGCTTTACTAGCAAAACATAACTTTCAATCAGAAAAACTTGTAGTATAGATATTGCTATCATATCCAAATATTTGTTGTGGTCAAGTGTAGTAATATAAAATATATGAAATGGAATGGTCAGTTTATAGGTATGAAGTGAAGTTGAAAAAGTGAATTGCTTATCTTTAAATATTAATTTCTATTACATTGCTAAGTTACATTTTTGGTTCATACAGAAAGTAATAGCTGAGAATAACACAGCAAATGAAAGTGATCACTGCAAGCAGAATACAATTCTTACTTTGCCCTGTTTGTACATCTTAGCAGTGGTATGTTTCATAAACCACAATATTCAGAAAATCTTACCCAAATAATACTATTGTTGAGCATACTACTAGAAACCGTAATAAGCCCTCTCAGCTAGAACAACTAGGAAGTAGCCAATTTTGCATATTGGCATCCATATGTATGACTGAGTTGCTATGGCTGCGCAATGGCCGAGTGGTTAGACCATTTACCTCTCACCAAAGTGGCCCGGGTTCATGGGTGTCAGCAGACCTTTTTTCAGGGGAGGGGAAGCATATTGGAAGAGTGCAATCAAACAATATTAATTCATTATTCTGTGGTCAAAAATGTAAAAGATATGACTTATTTGTTGCAGATAACCGTATTAGTATGTACTATATAGAAATTGTTCTTTACATCAAAATTAAAACAATAGTCTAATAGTAATTGACTGCAGATTAATTCATTGTCCCCTCCTCTCCCCTTCACGATGCCCATGCCTGAGTTCAATCCTAGGTGACTGCATGTGGGATTTGTAGTGCACAAGGCGACACAGGGGTGGGTTTCCGCCAGGTTCTCTAGTTTCTCCCACCATCTGATTCCACCGGTGCTCCATCTTCATTCCATATATCATCAGTGTTATAAACACTATCCCTGCCACCAAAAAAAAAAGTGATTTACAAATCTTCAATAGCTGTCAAGACACTCAAATAGATTCAGAAAGAAGGCTAAGAAGTTCTTAATTGATTAGGATTTTCGTGCTACGGAAGATTTCAATGAGTGCTTTATTCGGAGTTTGTAAACAATGTATATATGCTAATTTTAAATGTATAGTGTATTGTAAATTTAGCATAGATTTGACAAAGTCATGCAATTGTACACAATTTCCAAATGGTGAAAAAGGAATATGAATACAATTCATTTATGTGTTCTGTAAATGTTCACCCATTTTCTTGAGTCATAACAATTGAGAGGAACAATTGCAGTATTCAACTTTGAAATCCACCAAAACTTCAAAAAGAGTAGATTTCAGAGGGGGGGAAAATATGCACAGTTAAAATGAAAAACCAAAATTGAAATAAAAATTGCAAATATGATAAATAAACATGAATCCTAAAATGGCTGTAAATTAAAGAAAGCACCAATGTGAATTTTGCACAACTGTTGTGGCTTCTGAGTAACATTTCAATTTTATAATGTTGATTCTAGTAGAATATTTAGAAAATATTTGTTTGTACTTGATAAAATGCAAAAATTCAAATAGATTTGTATTACATCTCAGATTACTACATTTTAGGTATTACTTGAGTATGTTTATTTTCCTCAAGGAGTACATTGTGCCTGGTGCTCTGGCCCTTTGGCTTTTGTTTAGCCCTTATTCTTTTCCTTTTCCCATTATCTGTCCTTCTCTAATTGAGGCCCTTAGAATAGCAAGGGCGTATGCGTCAAAAGCTAGTTTTGAGAAATATGCGATTAAAGTTTCACTATGCAGTACATATTAAATCATCTATAGAGGGATTAAAAATTGCTCAGATATGAATCTAATGCATTAATACTGCTAATTAGGAATGTAAAATGTTGTTTGGCACGTATTTAAGATTTCAGAAGGTTAATTTCATCAACAATATAATTCAGATAACATATGCTTTCATGCGCGTTATAACCAAAACGCTTACTTGTAAAGTTAGCATTTTGCAAGCAATACTTTAATGTTGGTAAATATTTGTTCTATTACTAACAAACAATACTTCTAAAGTGAATATAAAGAAGTTAACAAAAAGTATGGCTAGATCACCGAAGATGTTTAACCGTGAGCTGTGTCGTGAGGAACCAGAGTATGTTAGTAATGTGAAGTATCGTCATCCGTGCTGCCTCTTCTTCTACCTCTGGTGTGTGCCTTTACTACATGTTTGGTTTTTTAACTTACGTGTTCTTTATCTGTATTCATCTTCTTCTTGGCCATATGCATTTTCCATTGGTTTTACTGCATGCAGCGATTTCTGGGAGGACTTATGTGGTGAGAAATAAAATCACTGTGTCACTCATAGTGCTTAATAAAAGTAAATCACTACGCTAAATGCACTAAAGGTTTGTTCAATGGTATTGTTAGTAAACAACACAACTCTAAAAACATAATGCTAAACCGAGAGCTGCAAGCCACTAAAACCTGTTAGAGCTTTCTTTAAAAGCAACAGACTGAACTAAAGAAATAACCCGTACAGGCAGAAGTACATCCAGGCAAAAACTATTTACAAAACTGCAAAAATGTTTGAAAGGTTAAGGAGTAACTATTTATGAGGGGTAAAGGTCTGAAAATAAACAGTACCCTCTCTTAAGTGATTTATTGATGCATTCTCTTTAAGAGCAACTGTCACAGCATAGCGGCCGGCTCCGGCCAGCAGGTTGGCTTATATGCCTTTGCTATTCTCGAGATTCGGCTGAAGCATGTAAGGTCTAAAACCGCGCTGTATTCAAATGGAGAATTTGTTAATATTCAGGGTGTATCAACCATTCACACTTCACAGGCATTAAAGAGTAGGCTTCATACTATATTTGCAAGAAAAACAAAAGATTCGTACTTTGGCGCTTACGCCCTTGCTATTCTAAGCACCTCAATTGACCTTCCTCTTGTCCATTATACTCTTTTTTCCTCATTCCTCTTTACTTTCCTTAACTATTTTTCCTTGGACTTCCTTGAATACTCCTTTGTAGTTTTGCTACTTTTTTTCTCCCTTAGCTGTTTAAATTTTGTGGCTACCATTTCTTTATCCAATTTGCCACACTTCAAATCCTAAACATCCTCTTTCCACTTTTTGCCTCTATAACACACACTTCCAGTTCTGTCCCTCTTAACCTCCTAGGATTTTTACCCCATTTTCATCCATGCTAATCCTTCACTTTGCTGTGTGCTGTCATATTATGTATACACATACGAACATAATTATTCATACAGCTACCAATAAAAAGATAAATGTTTTATTTTGAACCTTTCTACACTTAAAAATGCAAGCATTTGTCACATATATGAACTTCAAACATTTTATTAGCATACTGACATTACGTTTAGTGTCTTACAAAATATGAGTTTTTTCTTAACGGTTGTATTTTATGCGGGACATAAGTATTTGTATAGCAATGGTAAATACAGAACAAATGGTTATCTGATAACTAGGGCTCGGAAGTTCATGCCCTAAAAACACTGAAATATGCATGCAAATATGCTCTTAAAAAATTGAAAATATGCCAAGAAATATGCACTATTGAATTAAAACGATTGATGTCCCTTTGCAGTAGACAAGGCGAGTTAGTATAAATAATAAATAAAGTTACTATATTCCTTAGAGGTTGAAGCAGAAATGATCCTGCTGCTAGTATTAACTGCTAAATTGCAGTTCACAACCAACACTTTGTACAAATTTTCAACTGTAAAACATCGTTTGTTGTCTCGCAAAACACTTGTAACGTGAAACATTCTCTACACGTCACAATATGTTATTGGGGCATATTTAAATGATGTTAACTGCTTCACAGAGAGAGTGAAGTCTCTTGGTGTGACAAATGGTTTTCTTTCAATGATATCTCGAATATCGCACATCTGTTTATAACCAGAATTTTTTGAAATTACATAATTCACTTTCTCTTTCACTTTTTGTCCTATGCTACTAGGAACCGAACTTAGACCACATATTGTTTTTTCAAAGACAGTAAGTGATTCATGCGAAGGAGATCCTACAGCTTCCAATGCCATTATGGCTGTTGGTAAGAAAGAAAAATGGGCAGATATGAAACTAAGATCCTTCTTTAACCCAGTGCCTGACCGAATATTTTGCACAGTTTCTACTGATGAGGCATCTTTCAAGTCCAATGAATTAACAACCTCTTCAACTATTTCTATGTGCTCAGCATAATATAAAACTGCATCGACCATGTTCCCCATCGAGTTAACACTGGTGCAGGAGGAAGTCGGATATTAGGTGCTGTTGATCTAAACAACTTAACTCTTTTAGGAGATTTAACAAAAATTCTCTTTGTACAGGACACAAATCTATCTACCAATGGGAAAGAATTACGTATGTCTCAGAAATGCGATGAAGAGCATGTGCCTAACAAGTTATATGAATTAAGTTAGGAAAACTATCTTTCAGAGTTTGTCCTGATTTTACCATATAAGGACCTGCATCAGTAACAAATAAAAGTAACCGGGCGTATTTGATTCCACATGGCCATAGTAATTTCAAAGAGTCCCTCACAAACTGGGTTACAGTTACATTGTCAGTGGCCGACAATTCCCACACATTAAGAAGATCAGGTGTAGTCTTTTGTTCATTATTTAAAGCACCCACGATTATATTAGTAATTGAACGGCACTCAGAATCAGGGGTTTCATCAACAGACAACCACACAAACTGATCCACTAATTAATTTTGTATATTTGGCAATGTGTTATTGTAACAATGTCCTACCTAAGTCTTACGCAGTGTACTTTCTTCAGGCACATGTTGTCGAGTGTACTTGGCAAGAAAGTTCTTAAATGTCGGATTATTAATTTTGAACAAGGGAATATCAGCAGCTAAAAATTCTTGGCATAAGTAATAGGAAAATCCAGTAACCCTACTTCCTAAACACTCTACTAGCTGTTTTTGAGCAGGTTCTTTGTTTGCGAGTTTTCTGATTAAATTCTCCTTATGTTTTGCTGTGTTTATGTGCTGAACTATTTGAAATCTTTTCTCACTCCCTACATTTTTCTCACACACTCCACAAAACAGTACCCTATTATCTGTAGATATTAAGTCACACGAAAACCCTTTCTGTAAGTTAATTAATCTAGCATTCGAAGTTGGTTTCATTTTCGGCATTTAAAGACCTTTTTAACATTTTATAGGCATAATTTAATTTGGTGGGACCCAGTTCACAACACTGTTATGTTTGAAGACTACGACACAACTACTGGTGAGCAGGCAAGCGATGCTATAATCGTGCTGCTCAAAACGTTGACCTGCACTTTATATTTGTTAATATAAACCTCTCAGATAACGCACTGATTATTCTCTAGGCACATACATATAATGAAAGGGTGGAAACGGGATTCACTGCATCACAACATGACTCGGCATTAGTTCTCGCCACCTCGCGAGTTGCATCATCATGTGCAATACTACCAATGTGAAAAATATTATACAGATGGAAAAAAATAATTAAAAACCATAAAAAATCATTAAAATATGCAATATAGGGGCTATAATATTGAAATCTTCGTGACTTGCATCATCATGCGCAATACTACCAATATGAAAAATATTATCCAGATGGAAAAAATAATAAACAACCATAAAAATCATTAAAATATGCAATATAGGGGCTATAATATTGAAATAATATGCATTTATCAAAATCAAGAAAATATGCAGTTATATGCACCATAAAATCATGTCCAAATAACTGAAAATTCCATAATTCGTGCACATAATGTAAAAGCATACATTTTTAACTCCTGTGGAAAAACATGCAAATGCATGAACTTCCTAGCCCTACTGATAACCAGAACGTGTCTGTCACATATTGCTGCAGTGCTGTATGCTAGTCATGTTGTATGGAGTGACTGATGAGCTGTAGAAAGTCAAAATGGGCTGCAAAGGAAAGGAAACACATGATTTTTTTCTATTTATTTAAGTAGAAACAATCATATACTGAAATATCTCTCATCGTAAGAAGCCGTTCAACAGTGCAGTGTCATTAAACATTTTAAGGAAACCTGTATGCTAACAAATGAAGAGAGATTGGGCCACCCACAGACTAAATTTTAGCGAACAAAGGTAGTTGATAAAGCAGGTGAAGAAGAACCATCAAATTGACTTTTTTGAAATTGCTGCATAAGTAAAAGAACAGTATGGGAAGCATGCAAATTCCAGGGCAATAAGACGACTCATCGATCATACTGGGTATTCCAGGGTACCAAGAAAGAAGCCATATATCAGAAAAAGTCATAAAAGCAGCCTGGTGCTTGCAAAGGAATACATAGGAAAGGACAATGCATTCTGGGAAAGAGCTTTAATTTTGGATGAAAATATTTCATAATGATGGCCAAATGTTAATGTGGAGAAAGCCGAATACAGCACTGGATATTCAAAATTTACAAGCAACAGTTAAGCATGAAGGTTATGGTGTTATGGTCCGGAGATGCATGGCTACTTCTGGTGTAGGGGAATTAGTTTTCATTGAGGGGAAACATCGACAGTTATGGCTTCACTGACATTTTGAAAGGCAATTCGAAGAAGTGTGCAGAGAAGTTGAATTTAGGTGACAATTACTACAATGACCCTAAACATACTGCAGAGATTGTCCATTTGTGGTTGCTATATAATACTCCATGTACACTAAAAACATCTGCACAATCTCCGGATCTCAATCCCTTTGAGCAGCTATAGAGAGAGCTGGAAGACAGAATAAGAAAACACCATACATCCAGCAAACCTCAGCTAAAGCAGCTACTTGTGACAGAATGTCATACGATTGGTGCAGAAACAACTAGAAAACTTGTCCAACCAGTGCCCAAATAGCTGAGAGAAGTAATTTATAGAAGAGGTTGATGTACAAAATATTAGGAAGATTTCTGTTTCAATTTTCTGTTTGGATTTCGAACAAATGCAGTTATAATGGTTCATAAGTTTTATGTAAGAATGGTAACCACAAATAAAATAAACCTCATAAATATTGTTCAATGTTTGGTCATCAATACACTGTAGGACACTGGGTCGTGACATTTTTGGGGGTGAAAGTGCGTATTCACTTTGACTTGTAGTTCCTCCATTTGCTGGAGAGGACATTCCAGAGCTGCCAGAACTCCCATACCCATGTGCAGTTTGTTCTCTGCCGTCAGACTCACAATCACTATGCATATCCAATGTATCAGTATGTATTTCTATTAATCACTGTAGTATTTATGTATTCTGTTGTCTCATAACATCTATGCAAGCGGCTCATCCTTCACTCCAATTACATACTCATTATCTGGTGCGTAAGTTCGACGTACCTTTCTGCACAGCAGGTTAACAACATTGACAGGATCAGATGGCTTCAGCCTACTTATGTTTGATGCAAGTACATGCATTTTGCTACTTGCAGCGGTCACGCCCATACTGTCTGCTGGCCTGCTGATCTCAAGGTCGCAGATTCAACTCCGGTCCAGACCGACGGTTTTTAAGTGTGCTTAAAAACGACAGCTCCTAGCCAGTCGATTTACTGGCATGTAAAAGAACTCCTGTGCGACGAAATTCCGGCACACTGGTGACACTGATGTGATCCTGGCAATTGGCAGCGTCGTTAAACAACAAAATAATTTAATCCTCATACTGTCTGTCCAGCTACGGTGCAGTGAAGCTAGTACACTGACCTTCATGGGGCACTAGTGGCTGCACACAGTTTTACAGATGAATGACTTTGATAGCTATTCAAACTTGTACAGCGCTATATTTTAAGTGCGATTCCAATCAGGTTTAGCCGTTCAAGCTGGGGTACTTCCCTTGTTAGCGATTCTTTTAAAGTTAGGTAGATTTTAAAGTTTTTCAGCTGTTGCATGGATAGAGTATGTAGTTTTAAGGTCAGATGTAACAACCACTTTTTAGACATTCGACTATCTCTATCCCCTTTGTATCTATGACAAAATGTGTAATGTAGCGATTTCTGCAAAGCTTTATCTTGATTAAAATGAAGTTGATAGAAAAATAAACTCCAATGAAAATAGTTTGTATATGCATTAATAAACTGTGGAGGATAGAAAGTCATGGAAATGTAACATACAAGGTTTTCTCCTGTAGTTGCCGTATATCCTATCTCTGTTCACTAGCTATTCTTGTTGAAAATTATCTTCTGTTGTTTCGTACTATCTTGAATATATCTGCACCTTCTCTTTGAAGATACCTGTACCAATATTTCAGAGTTCTAAGTCAGCAGCAGAAGGAGATGGATGTGTCTTGTGACAGTGGTCATAAGTGAGAGGAAGAAGGTAACAAGGAACATGGCAGCCGGGGAAACAACCGATGTGATAAGAGAATTGATTGAATTGGAAAGATTATTAGTAAGAAACACAGGTACAGAAATGGTTGATAGAGAGTGGTTTAATAGAAATGTGGAGGAAGTTAAGAACAAGATGATGAACATTAGAAGAGTGGAAGAAATGGAAGATAATAACAGACGGTACAAACTAGTAATTACAGGAATTGAGGAAAGAACAGGAAGGGATGCAAGAAGAGAGATACGAGAACTTTTAGGAAGAAGATTAGGGATGGAAGTAAGATGCTATGAAATTTGCGAAGCTTTCAGATTTGGCAACAGAAGAGGAAGAAGAACTATCTTACTGAAATTCATTAGCACGTAATTGGCCTCAGATGTAATAAAACAAGCCAAAAAACTGAGAGGGATGGACATCTACATCAACAGGGATTTAACCTATAACCAAAGAGAAATACTGAGAAGATTAATAGAACAAAGAAGATTGGCACATATGCAAGGAAAAGTGGCATACATTAGAAATTTGCAGCTATGGATCAATGGAAAAATGACAGAAGGGACATCAGAGTGAAAAAACGAGGAGGTGGACAAAAAGAAAACAATGAGCCAGGAAAACAATTGACACGAAGAGCTTGGATCAACAGAATATAACACCAACTGAGGAGGTGAACGATCAGGAAATGCAAACTCTTCAAAATATACTAGCAACATGTGTGTTGTGCAGTATAGCACGGGTGGGAGAAATGACCTTGAGTGAAGCTCCAGCTGAGATAGGAAGTGATGGAAAGGGGGGGGGGGGGGAGGATGAGAAGAACAAGAAGAAAAGGTTGAAAGGAGTGAATTAATAAGTGAGTTTATTAGGGTATGGAATATTGAGTGCAAGGGAGCAATTCCAAAGAAAATTAGAAAAAATACGAGCAAAAAAGGTGACAGCAGTGGATGTGTGTAAGCGGGAAGGCAAAGAAACAGCTGTTAAGTATGGTCGTGAAAAGGGAGGAGATCAGAAAGCTAGCTATCATGTGTGGAAAGACAAGAACAAACAAGCAACTGGTACACCCCGCCGTGTGACGAGACAGAGCAAATGGTTTTGAAGCTGTTAGGAGTTAAAGAAGGAGGGAAGATAGGTTAAGTCAGAGGAAGTGTATGTGAAATAGAGTACAGGGGGAGTTAAAAAAAAAAAAGAAAAAAAAAGAGGGATTTAATACAAATAGAAACGAAAGAGAAAGACTATAAATAAAGAACAGATAAATGTAATTGTTTAAATAAAAGAATAATAATATGAGTATTTTAAACATGTCCGGTGATAAATTCAATTGTATGTGTTGCAAAGAGACAGCTCCAAGATAAAAGGGCTAGTGCCCAATTCAAGGATAACTCAAAATGTATAAGATTAGAACGAAATAAAATATATCATATCATACCATACCAATATTTCATGACTCTTTCCATAGTTACTTTCTTCTCTGTTCTTCCTAATTCTACCAATGGCAATTCTTTTGTTACAGGCATGATTAGTCCCTAAAGTTATTTGCAAAACAACTATTGTAATATAAGTAAAATAATAGATTCACTTTTTACAGTAATTCTGAAGCCCTCCATGAATCTACTCATACAGCATTCTTTATTCTACCAATGAACTCTAGTTTAAGGGGACTTTTGATTCAAGCAAATGTGTGAGCATAATAAGAGATTTCTGTGGGTATATCAGTTTAGGCACTAGGTAATGTGTATCTGAATGGCTCAGTTGGTTAGGCATTGGACTACTAATCCAAACGTGGTCCAGAATGATGGTTTTTAGTGTACTTAAAGAGCAACAGCTCCATGCCTGTAGATTTATTGGCATGAAAATGAACTCCTGTAGGGCGAGTTTCCGCTTCATTAGTGGCACTGATATGATCGTGGCAATTAACAATGTTGCTAACGAACAATATACAGTTGAACCTGATTTATGCGTATATCAAGGGGAAGAGGGAAGATTACTTATAACTCAGAATTACTTACAAATGAGATTTTTATAATGCATCATATTTTCTTCAAAAGCAATACAGTGGGCCTACGGTGCAAAATCTTACAAACAACAAAGATATGTATAGAGGGGGGGGAAATTTTTTTTTAACTTGGTCCTGCTTTAAAAAAAAGATCAGTTAATTTGGGCTGTTTCACTTTTCTTGCATTAAGTGCATAACCTCACTATGCAAACTTATTATTGAACTTAAAGCTTTTTCACTACAACTTTTTGCACTGATGTAACACCTACACACATTCATTGGACTTAACACTTCACTCACTATAGGTGTTTCAAGATTTGAGCCATCAACCCCATTACTGTGAGTGTCGCATGAAGCTGGTCCGCCTTCTTGATTACCACCGTGTTTCTGGCACACATTAGCAATAACCTCCATAACCTGTAGTTCCCCACACACAGTTAGATTGTTATCAAAATGAACAAATGTATAGAAATTTCACCCTCTGGCAGAGCTAGCTCATTTATGGGCACAATTTCATCACTGCTGGTACCATCACCATCATCAGAGACAGCCTCTTCCTGTAAAATATCCGATTTGAAGAAACAGTGTTTGATTATAGAGGACGACACCTGCTTCCAGGCAGCGGAAATAAATTCCATGGCTTGTAGTAAATTAATGGCAAGGTTTTTTCCTGCATCAGTGAGTGTTATTAAATGTTGAACCAACATTTTTCAATAATGAGCTTTGAAGTTTGCAATGATGTCCAAATCAAGTGGGTGTATATCACTGATACAGTTAGAAGGAAAAATTCCACTCGAACACTTTCCAAAGTTATTTGAGGTGGATGTGCTGCACTCAATCCATAAAAAGGATCTTTTTCTGTTTCCTTTACATTCTAATGTCCAGTTTCTTTAACCACTCTTCCATTAAAATCATAAGATATTCAAGACTTCCTATTGGATTCAAGTTCTGTAGGTTTTGTTTTTACACCCTTAAAACATCTTGCATTCTTGGATTTTCGTGTCACAAGCGGGAGAAGTTTGTCTGATTTGTCTGCGTTGGCAGCAAGAAGAACTGTTATGAATTTTACTTTTCTTCTCTCCATGGCATGAGTCACCCTTCTCAGCAAATGTCTTGCTGGGAAGGAGATTGTAGAATAGGCCAGTCACATCACAGTTGTAGATGTTTTAAGGCTGATAATTGCTTATGATTCCTGGTAGAACCTCTTCTTTCCAGTGTTCCACTGTAATGTCATCCACAGCATTGGACTTGCCGCAAATTGTTTTACCTGTGATTCCATGATCTTTAAACCCTTGTAACCATCTTGATAAAGCCTTGAAACCAACTGTAATGTTCATAATTTTAGCTAAATCCATCGCTTTTGTTTTCAGCATGTCACCACTGATTGGTAGATAGCCCATTTCTTCAGAAACCATGTGAAGTGTCATTTCCAAATCAGCATGTCTCCCTTCCTGCTGACGGCTGTGTTTTGTTGATTTTGCATCCAATTTTAAAAACTTATTCAAAATAGCATTTCTGGTACTAATCACTGTACGTAGCATGGTATAAGCAATTCCTGATTCTGAGGCAATTTCGGTTTTGGTTTTGCGTGGATTAACTTCCACCTCTCATATGAATTTCACTTTCTGGTCTAGTATGTAACATTTCCTTTTTCTCCATTGTTGATTAAAAGCAAGTGAGAACTGAAAGACAAAATCTCTGTTCAACAGTAAACACCAGGTCCAAAAAGATTTGTTTACTTCTCATTTGTTGCTACGACATTGTTGCATCAGAAGCTGCCTGCTCAGATTGGATCTTTCTCAACAGAGATAAGGCAAATATGACTTGAGTGGACCCGAGTTTGTTTTAGGATAATGTATGCCATATGCTCATTATAATTATGCACAACTCAGTTGTATTTCACTGAAATTTAATACATATAACTGTAAATTACATATGAATGCATTATGTATAAATAAGGTTTTATTAACATATTTGTAAATTACATTTTGTTGGGACCTACAAAAATTTACATATAAATATGAATTACATAGAACTGGGTTATGTATAAAGCAAGTTCAACGGTACTTCTTTTGTTTTCATTGGATAGCCATAACATTATGAGGCAAGATTTACTGGCATTTTTTTCTCAAACCAAAGTTTAACTGTCAACTTATAATAAACAGTACATACACCATGCCGTGGGATATGGGGAGGTTGTTAGTCTGTGAGATTTAATTTGTCAAGTTAGAAAGAGACAAACACCTTCTCATTGTCTCTGTGTATTTATGGTGATGGGTATTTGTAAATCGGCATGCAGCCATTTAACAGACAGCAGAGGGTTGGGAGGGGGAGAGTGTACTTTTCAAGAATTTAGAGAGAGCAAGTAAAATACCCTGAAGACAAGGGCAGAACCAAACCAGACAAGTTAAACCTCACAGACTTTAAGGTATGACCACAGGTATGCTTCTCTTTTAGCATCCCAGGTATTTTCAGAAAGTCTAAAGAACTTACATTTTTCAAGTCCCTGCTGCAAAATATATTAATGCTTTTAAGAAATAAATTTTCTTTTTATTCTTATGTGTATTTAAGTTTAATCCTTTCCCACCTGGAGGAAAAAAGTGACAAGTTCTTTTTAATGACAGTGAAAATTATTTTGAGCAAAAATAACAAAATTTGTTGTACACAAAACTAGAGTTTAGTCAAGGAAATGGTTGATATTTCATATGTAATGCAAAAAGCATTGTTCATGCTGAAGAGAGATTTTCAAATAGTTAAACCAATTAGCAAAATGTTATTGATCACAACTCTATTTCCTTTATAGGTGTAGCAAGTAATGAAGAAGGTAGTCTGACACGAAAGCATGTGACTGGATCACCATCAATTTTTGAAAAGCTAGGTGCTGGAACTGAGAAACTTCTGGAAAGATTCTTTATTTGGTGGGGAACAGGTATGTTGAACAGAAATTAGTTTCCTCTTCATTTACCATAATTGCATGTGTGAAGGGAACTTCAGAAGAAATAATTTCTAAATAGGTTTACATTATGTTCTTGCTTCCAAATATTATAGAAGTTTCTAAATAACTATTTCAATATGTTTTAAATGGTACAGAGTTAAGTAATTTGTTACCATGTTTAACTAGTAAAGAAAAATGAACTAGTTAATAACATTCATCATATTGTGTGGAGTGGCAAAAATTTGTTCATGTGCACTGCAGCAAAAGGCATCAGTGTTGTTTACAGACTCACATAACTGTTCACAGCATTGCTGATGCCTTTATATTGAAGCCTGTACTGAAAGGGGGGGGGGGGGGGGGTCAAATAAATAAGTTATTTCAATCTGACATGAATAAGGGTAGCATCTTGGAATCGAGAAAGGGACAGAATCAACATTACCTCAGCGTGGTATATAATTTTCTCTCTCTACAATGTACTGTGTACATGGTATTAACAGGAACAAAATGGGGTGTTGGTTACGCCATTTCATTTAATACTCTATTGTAAGATAGTTTTAAATAATTTTGTTTCAATATTACAGCACTTGGAATAAGTTACTTCGATCTGACATGAATAAGGGTAGCATCTTGGGATCAAGAAAGGGACAGAATCAACATTACCCCAGCATGGTATATAATTGTCTCTCTACAATGTACTGTGTACATGGTAGTAACAGGAACAAAATGGGGTGTTGGTTACGCCATTTCATTTAATACTCTATTGTAAGATAGTTTTAAATAATTTTGTTTCAATATTACATCGCTTGGAAGCTTTTTACTTGTGTTTTTTCCTTAAAAAGACAAAAATAAGGATTATCTAGTATATGAAATGGGTTACTTGCATCTATCATCTGACACAAATCTAGGAAAAACTCAGCCTGTTTGTTAGAAAGGAGATTACACATTGTTGGAGTATCTTTTACACTCTTTGTTACATGTTTATTTTCTATGTGATTCGTAGTCTGTTTATATTATATAGTTTGTCACTGCTATCTTCATGACAGAGTTTACATTTAATATATTTCTCACTCACTAAAATAATCAGCACCAAGTTCTTCTACAAAAATATGCGACTTCAATCCTTTAATCTTCCCATCCTTTCCCCTTAATAGAAATAGTGATTTGTAATATATTTTACCTTACGTGAATAATTTAGTAGTTTTTCATTCAAATAGCTTTTATGTGAGGATATTCCCAGTTTGAATTGAAAATCGGTTGTGATCATTTTGTATTTATGAATAACAAAGGCATTTGACAAAATGGTAAATTAATATCCTTGTTCACTAATCAGCTACATATTAATACTGTGTTTTACGGACTAATTAGTATCCTACCTTTTAAGCAATTTTTCTGAATAAGATTTTTAACATATATCATTAGAGTGCAAAGCCAGACAAAAAGAATGTTTTTATTGTTTGTAAAGCCGAACTGACCTTCAAAATCCCAGAAAATCATCAGAACTTACTTCTTATTTGCTCTCTTTATATATAAGATGGTCTTAACTGCCATCAAGAGTGTTACTTATACCACATTTCTTGAGAGCTATAACAAAAATGTATCAATGCATCAACCTACTCCACCTGTAAACGTCGGTCTGGGTGGTTCTGTGGTTAGACGCTGTCCTAGTGATTCCAAGGTCGCAGGTTCAAATCTGGCCCAGACCGATGGTTTTTAAGTGTGCTTAAAAAACAACTGCTCCATGTCAGTAGATTTAATGGCATGTAAAATAACTCCTGCTGGACAAAATTCCGGCACACCAGCGATGCTGATGTGATCCTGGCAATTGACAGCATTGTTAAACAAGATATTTATTTTATTTATTTATTTATTTATTTATATTTATTTACCACCCGTAAAATCTGTTTAGATATACTGTAGCACTAGCTTACGAGCATGTATTGATGTTCCTCATTTTTTGCAGTTATGCCTTACTTCCCTGCCAAATGCAGATTTTTTTTGGTGGACTGAAGTGCTTCTCAGCTACTCTGTTTCCATGTTTATCTGCAAATGTTATTTCTTTCAGTTTTAATTTTCATCTTAGAGTCGTCTGACTTGAAATTTTGCACATTGGTCAAGCATTGATGATAATACAATAATTTCATAATTTTATCCTAAGATCCTGACCAAGATCATCAGGATAAACAAAATTAATTAGCTAAATTTATCAATGTAACAGAATCTTTCAACGTAGCTGGCATAATCTAAATGCCCATGACAAAACTAGCTACAAGCAGAAATATTGTGCTGTTACTTATGACACAAATCACTTTCAATTCAGGCTCACTGCGTGGTCCATTGCTGCTGCCAGTTGAATCCAGTGTTGCCAGTTAGCGATAGATTTCCTGCTGCAATGGATGTATGGATATTTTTAAGACTGGTGGGAGTTTTAAATCTGTACTGCACATTTTAGTATCAGTTTGGAGTATAAGATGCACCTATATTTTGGAAGTGATTTCTCAAAGAAAAAAAGTGTCTTATTATCCATAAAATATTTACTTGTTGGTATTGCCTTTGTTTTTAAAGCAGTAACTTTTGAAGGCAGGCAAAAAAATGTTTATTTTTCTACAAAGTACAAATCAGCGCACTAAATCCTGGGTTTTTATGTAATATCAAATTGAGAAACATAATAAAATGAATGCAAATATAAATATATAATAAATAATTTAAAATTTTATTAAAAGTTTATACTATGATTTACTTTGCTAAATATTTATTCTTTGCAACACCGTATTTATCTTATTGCGCCACAGTACACCTCAATAATTATTTTAACTTATTATTAATTTTTTTAGTCAGATAATCATGTATTTCACTTGCACAATTTTCATAGTATTTTGTGAACATTTCAAATATACGTAAAACACATAGACTAAGTTATTTGAATAAAACATATAAAAAAGCAGTGTCTTCATTAACAATAATTGAAGAAACAAAGAATGAGTGTGTAATACAGATGTATTATTTCCTGGCACACAATTGAAAATTTTTCCACATTTTCTGGTACAAATGGCAGTCTTCTGTCAAAATCTTTTTGTATGCAGAAAAGCATCTTTCAGCGTTGTTAGATCTCATAGAACTGTAGTTGAATAGTACCATTTATATATTTACCATTTATATATTTCCTGGATGCTGCGAATCTTCACCATTCAGGATCTTGCATATAGTGAGGAAATCAGAGTATCGTGGGCTTCTATCAGTTACTTTCTGGAAGTTTTGAGAATCATTGATCTGTCATTGTTTTTTGCTTCACATCTTCAATATCCATATATTTCTGCAGGTCAAGTCCTGAAAAATTTCAGTCATGTAATCTTCTCTGAAAGCCAACCAAAATTGCTTGTAATGTTTACAGTAGAACTTTCTTGAAAGCACTTGAGCTTCATTTACTGAGAGGGCTGATAGTGGGGGGAACATTTCTACTACAGATGTGGCAGATTTAAAATATTCAGTGTTAAGGTTCAAGGCTTGTATCCAAGTTCCCCACTTCTTAACTAAGGACTCTGGAGGCAGAGATAGGTTAGGCAGCTGCTCTTTGTAGCAGTGTACTCTGTGAGGGGCATTCACAAAATCTTTTTATATGGATGAAGTAAGTTCATTAACTTCAGGGACATTGGTTCTTATTTCTTTGGCTACATGCTGCAGAACACGAGCAAAGCATGTGAAATATACTAGGTTCAGGTAGAGCACTTGATGGTATTGCAGCTTTCAACACAATTGTTACAGCGTTGAACATAAACACCATTCACTGATTGAGAGGTAGAATTGGAACACCAACAGTAAGTTTGTTGGCATAAGTAAATAATAATTACCACTTACTGATGTTGGGGTCTACTTGGGTCACAATGTCTTTGAACCGTTGTTAATGAATCTGAAATTTTTTGAGTGATTCGTATGTTCCAGGGGTTAGGAAGCAATCAGAATTGGTTTGATGGGAGTTTCAGCATGTAATTTTTTTAATAATGAGGTTTGCTATATAATGACACATGTTTATATTATCATCCGCCACTGTGATCTATTTGCAAAACCTTCTGTTTTGCTCTTTATTCTTCCCATTGTTTCTTGAGGTATTTCATTAGTAGTATAGACTCGTAAACTCATCTGGAACTGGTTGCTGACAGCATGTCTCTAAGAAAGAGTGTTATTCCATTACTTGAAGTTTATATTATGATATATCTGTAGTTATGGTGTCAGGTATTAAAAATGTTACCATATTTCGGTCTGCACAGCTTGGACCTTCAACTGCTTCCCACTATGGGCTGGTCATTTACTGTTCAGAGATCGTAGAAGAGGTGGGGATGGAGGGAGAGTGTGCCATCACTACTATCTCCTTCCCTGGTGTAAAAATAATAAATCATTGTTACAATTCACATGGGTATGGCTGAATGTAGGGTGAGAAAAATCATTGTCTAGCTAATACAAGTGCATGCAATTACTTAAAACAAACCTAAATAATATTTGATGCTGTTGTCTAGCTGATGTAAGGAAACATGCAATATTATTTAAATCCATTCCATTTCATCTTTTTCATTTTATTTTCACCGAACTACTGGGACGTTACCGGAGTTACACTCCGGTATTTACTGATGGTTCCCAGTTGGGTGGTGCTACATGATGTAGTTTCGTCTATAATGGTGAGACACATCAGTACCGCCTCCCGGACTACAGTTCTGTTTATACTGCCGAGCTGCGTGCTATATTTTACTGCTTACTTTTTATTTCCAACTTAGTCCCTGGAGGCTTTATCATATGCTCTGACTCACTGGGTGCAGTGGAGACCCTGCAGCAGTTCCTCTGCACATCCACACTCGTTTTTAAAATTCAGACACTCATATCTCAATTGCTCCCACGCGGATACCAGTTAGTGTTTACATGGATCCCAGGCCATACGGGCATTCCGGGTAATGAAGCTGTGGATGCGGCAGCTAAATCTGTATGCCGTCTGCCGCAGTCTTCTACCGACACTACACCTTATAAGGATGCTCAGCGGTACTTTCGTTGCCAGCTTCTATCGGTTTGGCAGCAGTCTTGGGAAGCGTTGGCTGGCACACAGCTGCGGATAATTAAAGACAGCGTGCAACCCTGGCTGACCGCCTACAGGGATTCCAGGCGGGCTGAAGTTATTCCGCCTGAGGATAGGTCACACACGAGCCACTCACGGCCATCTTCTGTGTGGTGACCCGGCACCTGTCTGCCCGACATGCGATGTTCGCCTCACCGTCGCACACGTGCTCTTGGATTGTCCAAGACACGCTCGTGCGCGCCAGTCGATTGGTCTGGGATCTACAGTAGCCTCAGTTTTGGGTGACAACCCGGTTTCTGTGGCCAAGACTGTGGTTCGTTTCTCAGATTGGTTTTGCTACGCAAGTGTAAGATATTTTTAATTCTTTTCTGAGGTTTTAACCCTGTTTTTAACTCCTGATACATTTTACCTTTTAATGTTTTAACAATTTTGTATTATAGTTTTTTAGCTTTCAACTTTTACCTCTTTTTAGTACGTTGCTCTTTAGGGTTTTATTTTATCGTGCTAATTTGTAGGCTGATATTTTTAGCTGTTTACGGTTTTTAGTTGTCATTTTAAGGTTCTACTTTTAGCCAGAAAAGTTTGAGTGTTTTTAGATTTTAAATTTTGACCTAGGGCCCAAATGACCTAGCTGTCGACGGGCCTTAAACCCCACTCACTCACTCACTCACTCACTCACTCACTCACTCACTCACTCACTCACTCACTCACTCACTCACTCACTCACTCACTCACTCACTCACTCACTCACTCACTCACTCACTCACTCACTCACTCACTCACTCACTCACTCACTCACTCACTCTTTTTCATTTTAAGTGTCCAAATTGGCTGTGTCATAGCCTCCAGAACTGTCCTCTGAATCATTTTTATCAAGCCGTGTTATCAGCTGATGTACACACTTGTCCACAATTACATCTCTTTCAATATATTTCTTTTCAATTTCCTTCACATGTTCACAGCAATTTATCCACTTTTAAACTGTGTATTCATTAAACAACTTTTCCACCAACAGTTTTTTTTCCCTATCTAATGATTCTGATGGTTCAGTCTGCTTTACCCTTGATACCTACCCACACCAATTCTATTGGATTTTAGTCTGGTTGACATGGAGCCAGTCGCTTTATTGTATGTCCAACTATTTTGAATTTCCTGCCAATATATTTTTCTGATAGGGTACACTTTGAATTTTCTGGTAGATGTCTCTTATTTGTACTACATAATTCTTTTATCCTTCTTTCCATGATATGCTTCAATGTTGCCCTCGTTTATTGAACTCTGAAAGGCATGTCACTGTGTCATTTTTAAGAGATGTCATAGTGGCTTTCCTGTTTTCCTGAACATTATGGTAGCTGGCATTATCAAAGACCACTTGTTTTTTTGGGTAGTGTTAGGTAAAAGCTTTTGATCTACTCATCTTGAAAAATGTGTGCTGTTCATGTCATCATTATAATCTTTGCTCTTGTGTTTAGACTTCAATATAATAATAATGATGATGATGATAATGATGATGATAATGATGATAATGATAATGATGACGACAATAATTTATTCACCTATAAACATATACAATACATGTTTCAGGCTTCGTCAATGTAACATCTTGTTCATACAATAGGCACATCAAATTACAATTTATGACAATGATACAATACTTACACATTATACTATATACAAAGTTACATACATACTACAATTCATCAATTCTATATAAGGTTTTATTAAGTAGGTACTTTTTTAACAGCCGTTTAAGGGTGTTGCCTTGTGCAGATTTGATATATTCTGGGAGTTTATTAAACAGAATAGCACCTCTAACAAAAGGGTCTTTGATTGATGCAGCTTTTGTGATACCTACCCTATGATAGTTGTTTATACCTCTTGTATTATAAGTATAACAATCTCTATTTAGGTTACCTTGTTTACCATTCTTTTTAATTAACAATATTAGCCTGTAAACATATAATGATACTACTGTTAAAATGTTGTTATTTTTAAATACTTCCTTTACAGAGTGGGACCTTTTTAATTTAAATATACACCTTAGGCTTTTTTTCTGGATAACTAATATTCTGTTTAAATTTGCCATAGATGTACAACCCCAAATTTCTATTCCGTACTCAATGAGCGAGTGTATAACTCCATAGTAAATTGGTTTTAGCAAGTCATCATCTAGATGGTATGTTAGCTTCCTCAGTAAATACAATCGAGCATTTAATTTCTTGCAGAGGTCATTTATGTGATCATTGTAATTTATGTTCTTGTCAACAATAATTCCTAAAAATTTGGTGCTGTTTACTTGTTCAATTTGTGTACCTTTAAACTCTATTTTACATGTATCATCCTGTTCCCTAAGTTGAAAGAGAATGCATTTTGTTTTGTCTAAATTAAGTTTAAGTTGAGAGGAATTTAAGTAGTCGGACAGTCTTAGAAGAGATGATACAGCTTTGGTTTCCATTTGTTCTGTGTTTTTGCCTGAACATACAAACGACGTATCATCAGCATAGGAAATAAGATTATAAACTGGAGACATAGGTATATCATTTACATATATTAAGAATAAGAGAGGACCTAAAACTGATCCTTGGGGTACTCCTGTTCTAACCAATTCATAATTCGACTTGCATTTTCTCAGGCAAGGTCCATATTTCCAGTATATTTCTGTACATTGTTTTCTATTTTGCAAATAGGAGGTTAGGAGATCATACATCCTGCCTCTTATACCATAGCAAGAGAGTTTCGTCATCAAGATATCATGAGATACAGTGTCGAAGGCTTTTGATAAATCTAGAAATACACCAACTGACTTTTCACTATGCTCAAAATTTGTAAACACAGTATGTACAAGTTCAGATACTGCTGTGACTGTAGATAATCCCTTGCGGAAACCATGTTGATGAATGTTTAAGACACATTTTGATTCAAAAAAGCTTATGAGCCTTTTGTATATTATCTTTTCATACAATTTAGCAATTATAGAGGTTAATGTTATTGGTCTATAATTTTCTATTATTTCCCTTTTTCCTTTTTTAAATACGGGTCGGACAATACTATTTTTTAACAGTTCTGGAAATGTCACATTGTCCATTGAAAAATTTATTGGGTATACTAGAATGCTTAGAAGTAATTTTTTACAAGATTTGAGAAGTTTAGGTGTGATATCATCCCAACCTGGTACACTGTTGTTATTAAATTGGTTTATTATATTATCTATTTCCATTTCATCGGCTTCAAAGAGACTGATAGTTTCTGATACTTTGTTGCCACCTCTAATATGGCTATCATTTATGATACTCTGATTTACTGAACTACAATTTTCTCCAATATTTATGAAGTACTGGTTAAACAAGTTTGAAATTTCATTAGGGTTTACTATTTGCCAGTCATTTACCTCAATATTAATATTCTTTATTTCCTTGTTAGCAGTCTTCACCTTTTTGTTTACTGTAGACCACATTTCCTTTGTAATATTATGCGAGTTAAGTATTCTCATTCTATTATTTTGTTTTTCTAAGTTTTTTAATGCTTGCTTATATTGCTTTTTGTACTTGATGTACAGGGACCTATAGATATCTAATTTAGTATCTTTGAAAAATTCACAATTATCCTTCATTTTTTCATGAATGTCACTTATTTCGGGAGGAAGCTTTATCTTTTGCTTTGTTAAGATCTTTTTGGTCTTTTTAATAATAGGACACACTTCATTAAAATGATTGTTAAATGTATTATAAAATGACTCCCATTTTTCATTTGTTGACTTAACAGAATATACGTCGTACCACTTTTCCTGTTCTAGCCTTTCATTCAGCTTTATCAAATTATGGTCATTGATATCTCTAACGTACATATGCTTTGGTTTCAGAGGTGCCATTTGGCAGTTATGTAGATCTATAATTTGTGCTGTGTGGTCTGAGATGTGAAAATCATTGTTTATTGTGGTAAATTTGGACTGCTCTAGGTTTGTTATTATATGGTCAATAGCTCTACATGTTTGTTAAGTTATTCGTGTAGGTCCTAATTGAATATCTTTAAGATTAAAACTATCTAATACATCTATAAAATCTTTGTTTGTAGATTCCACATTGAGTTCACCCATAATTATGATGTTTGAAGTTTTGCTAATGATTGTAGTTAAAAGACCTTCTAACTGCATAATGAAGTCGGACAACTTAGACTTTGGTGATCTATATATACCAATAATCATAATTTTAAAATGGTCAAAATGAACTTTTATGCCTATGACTTCAAATATCATTTCTTTGCAAAACTTATTTAAACCATTTATTTTACTTATCATTATTTCTTTTTTTGCAAACATTATTACCCCTCCACTTTTGTGCTCTTTTCGGCAAAACACATCAACCTGTTTGTAATTTGAAAAATGTACTAAATGAGACTGCTCATAATTTAGACCATGTTCAGTGAAAATGGCTAACTGAGGATTTAACTCTCTAATAACTACTTCTAATTCATTAATTTTGTTTGATATATATTGTGTGTTTTGATGAAATACTCTAATAGTTGCATTACTTTTAACCTTTTCATCTGCACCTCTGTTTACCCTTTTGTCATTTACAAGTCAGCTTTGGTTATCTACAATTTCACCTACATCATTTACAGTTATGGGGTTTTTTAATTTATGTAGGTTGCATTGTATACTTTGAAATAATTGTGTAGCAATATGTTGTTTACCTTTATAGTTAAGATGCAAGCCATGTTTGGTGTGAAATTCCCTATTTAGGTTTCCAACATCAATAAGGGACGCATTTGAATATTCTGAACATAAGAGTTTAAGTTTCTTGTTAGTCTTTCTTATAGCTACATTTACACATGAGTCATATAGTCAGTCATACCTTCTGGGAATATTCACGAGTACACTCGCGATTTTTTGGCTCAGCAAAGCATTATTAACAAATGCAAAATTGCCTCCAGCATGGATGGTAAGACATGGCCTGTTTCCAATCACAGCAGTAACTCCAATTTCTGATAAGCTCTACCAATATGCTCTCACAGAATGTATTGAGTGAATGGAAGTGTCTTCAACATAAACAGTTGGCCTACTTCACATTCTGTACTCATGAACACCTCTTCTGTAATTTCAATCTTTTGACACAACCATCTCTGTTTGGTGTTTGATAGTAAACACTTTATAGTATGAATGTGATCAAAAGTTGTTTTTGTGTATTTATACCTTTTAAATCCCAATGTTATCAACACAAAAGGCAAGAGAATCAACGAAAAACCATAGCAAACAAACGTCGGGTGCCATCTGTGTGGTAAGAAGAAAATTGTGTAAAGTTGGAAAACAGAACTATTTCATGGTCCAGCCATGCGTCCATTAGCTCACACTCTGGGAACAATCTGTGCTCCAGGCACAATGGGTTAAAACAGGGAAAGGCATCAAATATGAAAGTTAGGGGATTTACCAGAAGGATGCCTGGAGCTTTTATGATTGAACTTGCAGATTGGTTAATTACCTCAAGGGTCTGTTTGGAGATAATTGAGTATTGTGAAGAAGCTATTTTCATGTAAAGAAGTTCGAAAACAAGGCATTCCTTTTGAAAATAATAAAGCAGAGGAAATAGATGGGCTATGAACAAATTGTTTTCAACTTTGTTGCAAAGATTTGGGAGGGCTCCAAAGTTTAACAAAGAGAGTAAATGTAATTAAAAATGGGGGGTGGGAGGGTGGGAAAAGTGTGTTAACTCCACAAATGCCCAAAATATAGATCTTCTATTCCCACTATAGATGAGGAATGCAAGACATTTTTGTTTATAGTGCATAAATGCTTTATCTCAATTAGATTAAAAGCTGTGAGATTGTGTTTTCTGGGTTAGTTTACCACCAACCTAGTTTTGGGTGTGTTAACTCCTATTCATAGCAATTAAAGTATTTGCCACTTTGTGTTAGAACATTTCATGTACACGTAGAGTGTGTTATCTCCATTTTCTTAAGAGTTAACACACTTTGCCTTCAGCACATGCCCATACATAGGAGGAAAATGTGACAGCTACATTGATAATTTTAATTTCATGTGTCATATATTTTTACCTTACATAAAAAGAACCTGGCAAAGACTGAAATGTGAAATTAAACTAATGCTCATACTTGAGTGTACATTTCTCTATAATATATTTTTACCTCCCTTATGGTTGTTTGCACAATGGAAGGAAAGCAGTGTTGCCTTTTCTCACACTACATTTACATATATTTTTTGTTGTTATTGCTCATCTTTTCGCTGCTACCATTTGTGTTGTGATGATATGCTTCTAGTCGCAATATAGGAAGAACTATTCCAGAGGAATAAAGATGGTTTTTGCACTGAAGGAGATCCATAATAAACCACTTAATAGTGTTGCAGATAAGAAACTGTTTCACACTAAGGATAAAGAAACCATAGCTAAAAATGCATGGCTCTTTTTTCTAAAATTTATTTTAGTTGAAATCATAGAAATCATATTGAATAGAGTGGTTACATTATAGAAGTATTGAACTCTGTTATTTTTCTTCTCTGGAATAAAGTTCACCTCAAAGTATTTTTGAGAAGTTAAAGGCTGTCTTTAAATACAATGATTCACATAAGATCCAAACTTAAATGGCAATAATTTATCATTGGATGACTCATCGGATTCACTATAAGCAACACCAAGAAAGAACGTAACAACTATTTATGGTGAAATTAATCCAATATATTCTGTTTAACCTTAATGAAAGAACTGTTGAAAGATTCCATTGTATCTTACAATGTGCTAATTGAGGGTCAAAGTGAGACAAACAGTGGCGAGAGTACAAGCAGCACTTTAAAACTGGGTTCAATTGTATGAAGTAAAAGGAGAAGGTGCTATAAATAGTGGAAAAAGATATAATACCAAAACAGGAGAAGTAATAGAGTGCAAACTGAAAGAATTCAAATTGTGCAAAAATGAATGTTACAAAGTTATTATTCTGTAATGATGTGTACGTGTGTCCTTGCAAAAGTAGAAAATGGCAGTTCAACTGGAATTGTATAGAGCTAGGATTGGTCTATTTAATGGATCTAAATTTACAATGGGAAGTGATTCAAAAGATGGTGGAGCAGCATAAAGGAAGTCGTGGTGAAATCAACTTTTGGTAACATGTAGAGGGAATTGTTAGAGAATGATTTCTGAAAAGAATTAGGTTAAGGTGAAACATATTGAAAAAGAAGAAATGTTTATAAGTTTCAATTTGAAAAGTTCATTGGGAATGTATAGAGAAATGAAAGTGGAATGTAGCAGGGAAGATTTTATTGATAGATGTGAAAAAAAACAGCAAGAGAAAGTTTTGCATGTGTTAGAACAGGGGTGGTGGAATTGAAAGGCTTAAGGTTAGGGAGCAGTTTAGAGAAATGCCCTTTATTTAATAAAAAAGATATGTGCCATGCAATTTTGGAATGTTAGGAAACAAAAGATTCTCAGGAAGAAAATTGCTGAAAATGAATGTTCAAATTTATCAAAAGAAATTCAAGGGAAAAAGCCTTTTAATGTAAAATCAAGAAACAATAGAAATAGGAAACTTTTTAGGCAGGGTAAAAGCCAAATGGCCTTGAAAAATTAGCAAAAATATGAAAAAGATACAAAAGAGGAAAAAACTTTCAATGATAGGTATGATCTAAATATACTCGGCAACCACAGGGTTTGTGTTGTATGGGTCTCAGAGCAACTTGCAAGGATAAGAAACGTAACTGACAATGTGTAAAATTGGTGCTGTGCGTTTGTGTAAAACACCGTTGTTGTTGTTGTTGTATTAAAATGTACTTGGATTACAATAAATACTAAATAATCTAATGAAGACAAAAAGATGTTATTTGGTAACTATTGGGTCTGGCCATATCTTACAATTTTACACTACGTTTTTTGAATTGATAAAGTTCATTGAAGTTGTCATACAAAAGAACCATTCACTCTTGGTTAGCATTATAACAGGTGATCCAAAAGACTCAGAACTGGCTGCACTGTGGTTTGTCTCTACGGGCCCTCAACGCTCCTCCCCAATTGCCGTTGTCATGGAACAGCACGGATGAAACCATTTAACATTTTTAGAACTACTTCTAAAGACTTTACTTACCAATGTTGTTAAATGAGATGCTGAAACTGGCCACCATCGTTGTCCATACATTTTTGGCTTCTCTTTGGAAAATTGTCAGTCATTCGCTGTGGTACATGTTGCGAAATACTGGCAATTTCCTGGCGAATATTTTGTTTTAATTCTTCCAGGGTGTGTGTTTTGATTCTTTTAAGGTTTTTGTGGTTTTGTACACTTACGCTTCAAGTTTCTCGAGAGATAGAACTTGCAGAAGTTTAGGTTCAGGGACCAAGGGGTCCCACAAATCTCTATTAATAATTCTGTCCTGAAACACACTTTCAATTGTTCTCATTGAAAGATTGGTTGTGTGTGCTGTTGCAGAGTCTTGCTGAAAAGGCAAAACCATGCTCCCTGTCGGTTAATTCTAAAAAAAAAGGGGGGGGGGGGCAAAATTGTATTCACGTATGTACGGGCGTTAGCTGTTGACTCGAAAAAAATTGGGCCTATTAACTCTTCCTCCACTAATGGTGCACCATACACCTATTTTTTTTATCATGAAGGTGTATTTCATGAACAATATTAGGTTTCTCAGAGTTCCAATAACAATTATTTTGGGTGCACCCATATCCATTCAGGTGGAATCAAGCCTTGCCTGTGAAAAATGTAAAATGTAGCTCAATTTTGCCATTGCATGTACTGACAATCCAGTTATTTTATATGATTTTAAGTTCAGCAATTTAGTAGCTCTTTGCAAAATGACGTAAGAAATCCCTGCCTTTTATGAAAGACGCCTAAGCAATTTTTGGGGGGAATTCTCCAAATGATCAATGTCTAATGTTTTCTTCGGTAAGAACTGTATGCTATCTTTTAGATTTCTGAGCCTGAGCACTTCCTGTGGCCTGAAATTTATTGTAAAGTTTATGGTTTGTTGTACGGCCTGGAACTTTTACACCTGGAAATCTTTCTGCAAAACGCACTTTCACTTGGTGAGCTGAGTTAACACATAAAAATCGTAAATAAATACATGCTGTGCAGTAAAACACAAATGCCGAGCCATAATACACTTTGTGACAAAGTACAGAACAAAATAATAAAGCATGCTGGTAATAACTCAACCACACGATATCAGTGTCAGCTCTATACTGCATTTTCAGAGCAGAGAAAAACAAGTCATCTGCATGACCATGTGCACATCAGCTGCTGTTATCCTGTTTCTGTCTGCGCAGTGGAAACACTGTGCAGCAGTTATTATGTTTTTGTGTCTCTGTAGATGATGATCACAGAGGCTAAAATTCTCCACAGAAAGTATCTTGCACAGAGATTTTAAGGATCTCAATTTGGAATAATCTTAAAATCTTGCATCCAAGTTGGTGTCAGACTATTTATTGTATTATGATATTTGTATTGCTTCACTATCACTAGCTTTGCATTTTATGTACTGTTTATTTTTTAAGCATTTCTTTTCTGTGATGTTCCATTTTAGGCTGCAGCTTAGGGTGGATAATTTGGAATATAATTACTCTAAACTTTAATGGTATTAAATCTGAAATGCAAGTACATTGAAAACTATGGTAGAAAAGAAGGATCTTGTGGATATTTCTTTATTAAACCTTTGTTTAAAATATAATGTAACTCTTATTTTTGTTAGGAATGCTGTTAAATTTGATAATTGTCCTCGTCAAAAAGCAGTAGAGAAAAGTAATTGAAGTTGAAAGAAATTTGCATTTTAAACTAATGTTTTAGATAATTCAGTTTGGGTTAATTTGTAATCAAAATTATTTGAAAATATAAGTTAAAAAGTAAATTAAATTGGGTGCAAAACTAATTTGAAAACAGAATAATCCAAGAGATAATGTAATTAATCTTTGAAGTTGTAACTTTGGTGAGAAAGAATTTGGTTTTCTAAATAATGGTTTAAAAACCTGTGAAGATTTTCACAAAATGCTGATGGTTATGCTGCAGATATTGCAGTAAACCAGTTAACATAGAATGCATTAGAAAGTTGCAAAATTTGAATAAAAACCACCCTAAAGGAAATCACGAACAGATTATTAAGCCTTGAATGAAAAATATGTAATCTCTACTAAAGCTGATAAAGGTAGGATGTATTTTTAAGTGAAACTGATCACATTAAAAGAACCGAACTTTTACTTCAAAGTAAGGATTGTTTGAGGAGGTTGTGAACAAAACTGGTTAAATCCAAAACCGTGTTTTTTCCAGAAGGCAGAAAAAAAAAAAACTATAATGAAGCTTCGCTCTACTCGGCAGCAACACAGATTTTTGTGGTTGGCGTGTGTTACATCCCTTGATGCTTTTGTTTACAAGGATACAAGTTTTTAATTTATCTGGTTTCATTTGTTAGGGTTGGACATGTTTGACTTTGATTGGAAATGTTCGTTTTTGATTGAAAATTAAGGAAATGAACATATTTCTCAGATTCATACCACAGACTTATTTTGCTTGTATTATAATACAGTTCAATTTAAATTTGAAATAGGTAAACCCAAAAAACATTGTAAAGATAAATCATATTTGAATGATGTTTTTGTTTTAGGGTGATTTAAAGAATTAAATGTCTCAACTTTTGATTGTGCAAAGTTATTCGATGTTAAATAATCGGGTCTTTTTCACTACTGACTTTCATATTAAATGAACTCCCTATTCGAAAAAGTAGTCGTGCACAACTTAGAGGAAACCAAGTGGGTGGGGGGAGGATTACGGAATGTTTCAGAATTTGGCTGATTAATTGTAAGGGATTACAGAGGATGTTGGGGAACAATTGGAGATAGGACACCTATGGTTCTGGAGATCATGATTTTGTGCAAGAAATTTGAGGCCAGTATGCCACTGATGCTAGCTCTGTGGTATATGTAAGTTTTTGCTACATTGTTAAGAAGTGTGCAAGTGTGGCTCAGTGGTAAAGTCAGGGATTTCCAAGCCAACAACAACAAATTCCAAGTTCAAGCCCCATGAGTGTTCTTCCCCCCCCCCCTTTAAAATGTTTGTGAACGATATGGAGTACTACACTGCTCCATTTGCTGTTACTGCTACCATTAAATGTAATCAAACAAATCAAAGAAATTAATTTTGAACCGGAATTTACAACATAAGATATTCTGATGTTCTAAAGACACATGTCACGTAATCAGAATCCTTCATGGAGGTGACTTATAAAATGGCATTAACATGACCTGCAACTAATGGACTGTAGTGCTTATGAATTGATGTGCTGCTAGGTCTGGAAAAGAAATTCTTAATGTACAAGGCAAATCAGTTACAGTCCTGCTTAAGCTTTATTTATTCACCTCAAGGAACTGTACAAAAATGTATTTTATCTTCAGAAGTATGGAAACAACTAGCAGTTACCATTTGTAAACTGTGATTTTCTGAAGTATTTTTGTTTTGGGAAGTGCCAGTGAATAATGAGATACCCATCCTATAGGTTTACAGAAAGTCGAATATACCTATGAAAGCATCTGTTGCCACTTGCGCAGTAACTCACTCGTTAACATCATTGACTGTAGTGACATGGTGCTGCATTTGATTCCCTGTGTAAAATAAGTTTTATTTTCTTCTTGTGTTTAAGAAAAGAGTTGCATGCATACTTGAATAGCAATAGTAATTTTAGTTTCTGAATAACGCAGAGGAAGAGAATGTTCAACTTTAATGTAATAAGATCCTCTCTATGCATGGTTTTGTCATGCAATGTTTAAACTGCAGTTTAAATGCTAAATGTTTAAATGTTAAGTTGCCAAGGTGCCATGGCAAGATATCTGAATGAGTATTAAATTTTGTGCGACAAACCTTCAAGATAAACTCAGTTACTCAAGAGATCTACCTTATAGACAACTAGTAGTGTTGCATACTTTTTAATATCTGTGCATTCAAGGTAAGTATCCCTAGCAATTCAAATAAAATCTGGTGTAACTCTTCAGATTTTGCCTTCATACAGCCAATGTATAAGCACAATTGTCAAAACAATGAGTATAATTTAAATACTGTTTTCTTAATAAAATTCAAAACTGAATAACAGATCGGACTAACAGAAGAAGAAAAGTGATATAAAACTTTGAGCTGACAATAGTGGAGCATGTTATTCAAATCTTGGCTAGAACACCTGCTGCTCCGCTTTAAAATTGTGTGGTAAGTGGAGCAACAGGTGTTTTAAAGGTTGACAAGCATTTTAATTAAGATTTTAGAAAATAAGTAGTTTGTAATGGCAAAGTTATGAATTAAATATTAAAAACAGAAGCACTATTAACAGTGAAGTACTCTTCTTGTTTGAGTTGGACTTTGTGAGCCACATTCTTAGTCACCTTCACTTTAAAATTTTGAAAATACTGTTAATGTTTTTGAGATCATTTGACCTCATTCTCAGCTGTTGGGTGAGTGCAGTTCTCTCCGTCTTGCTCCCTCTATCTGCTGCGAGGGTGAAGTTGCCATCTGGTGTTAAGGGCACAAAGTTTTAATACTTATTCAATACCGGGATATTGAAATTTATTATGATCCTTGTTTTTTATGTATATCAGCACTTTAAAGTAAAAGTTGAATGTAAAAAATTTACTCATAAAATCAAACTCAAACAGGAAGTTACGGATATTGGAGCAATTTTGAATATATACCAATATAATAAATATTTAAACAAAAAGTATAACTGGTATACTTGAGTTCAACTTTTGAGTCACCTTTTAACACTTACCTTCACTTCAAAAAAGTTACTCAAAAATCAAACTTGAATATGAATAATTCACTGTTAATAGTGCTTCTTTTTTTTAATATTTGTTACTGGTGTAATCAAAGGAATGAGAGCTAACAAACTTCCTAAAAACTAAATAAGAGTACTAAGAGCAAAAGAAGCACTGGTTGTCTACTTTCAAGGAAATAACTTATGAAAAAGCTAATGCTTTGCATAGGGAACATTTTCTTATGTTTTAGATTATGTGGTATTGCATATGGAAAGTACTAGGGATTATTCATATTGTAAGTGTAAGAAAGTATAATAGAAGTGCAAGATGGGTCCTATCCTTAGCAATGAAAACGTTATTAAAGCTAATATATATATAGGGAGCTAGTAAGAGGTGTTTGTCATTAAGTAATTATTACCAGAGAACTGTAAGCCAGTTATTTTATTCCTTACCTGTTTTATGCAAACAAGTTACAAACCATTTAACCTTAATTCCTCATCATTCTTAGAGCCTATTCTGGCAGTTAGCAATACAACTTTGGTGTGTTTGCTGTTTTTCAGGCTGCGCTCGTCATCCCTGGCTTGTTTTGTTTATTGGTTTTAATGTGGTCATTGGTCTTGGGCATGGAATTAAGTACTTAAATGTAACAACCAATCCTGTTGAACTCTGGGCTTCACCATCAAGCAGATCTCGAGTTGAGCGAGAATACTTCGACAGTCACTTCGAACCTTTCTACCGTACAGAGCAAGTTATTATTCGAGCTATAGGACTGCCAAGTGTAAGTATTTAGAGCTTCTTTCCAATATTTGTTTGAACATATCTTTATGTTAATGATAACAAAGCTCTTCTTTCTTCCTCTTTGTTTTTGCAGATTACACACAACACATCAGATGGCCCAATTGTTTTTGGTCCTGTGTTTAACAAGAAATTTCTGGAAACCGTTCTTTCACTACAGGAGAAAATAAAAGCAGTAAGTATACACAAATATTAACTTTATAACAGGAATAAGTTGCTATTAATTATCTAGAATGCCCTTTAAAACCTCCTTCAGCTACCATTGTTTAAACATGATTTTTGCTATCACTGAAATAAAGTATATTTTGAATTGTTGGAAAGGTTAATACGACCAAAAAATACAGTGCTATGACTGGTGATTCATGTTCCCATTTTTAGCCTGGATGTGATTAGTGTGAATGGAATAATTTCTGAGTCCTCTTATTTGGAATAATCTAATTATGCAGCATTTACTCCACATAAAGGAAATGTGGAAATTCTCTCTAACATGACATTTTAATTAGCATGGGGGGTTGTTTGTTAAATATTGGCTATCTGCCAGCTGTCACAGGACCTTTAAAATGGGCTACAAGGAATGGATGAATTGATTTAATTCCTCTTCATTCTGGTAACAAACCTTTAAAGTATAAATTCAGTTTCAACAGCTACTTATTGAGCATTAATCTGTATAAATAATGTACATGACTTGTTAGGTTAACTGCAGAACATTTTGTCTGAATCTCTTTGACTTCTCCAATGTGTATTTGCTCCTAAAAGAATATGTCCCTGGTGCCTAATATGATATTGTATCATCCTTGTATAATTTCACAAGTGCAACTTCTAACGTCTTTTGGAAGTCTATGCTTTGAAACTGTTTCCCTTGGTTTGCAAAAAGTTAATCCTTCTGTTTTTGCTAGGTTGGCAATCAGTTATATCCTCCTCCTTGGAGATCTAAGAAGTACTCCCACAACATGTTTTCTGTACTTTCAGAAATACTGCCTAGATATACATGTAAATGTTATTGCTGGTGACCGGGTATATAGCAGAAACAGGATTAACTATGGAAGATGCTGAACTTAAAAGCTATCTGTCTGTATGTCTGTCGCTCTGGAATTCTTTTCATCAATGTGACTTTGTCACCTTCATTATCTCGAATTTGTTTTTAATTTCTGAAGTTATTGTATTAATTTTAGTACCAAGCTGTCAGAATATGTTTATCTCCCTCATTGCCAATGAAATGGTGAGTAAAACTATAAATTTCGCTCATTGTCAATGAAATGGCGGGTAAAACAATATGAAGCAGTGGTTGAGCCAAAGATGGAGTGAATTGAAGTTTCAAGAGTTTCAATGTTGTGATCAAAATGATACATGTGGTGTGTAGATACGCTCTGGGTTTACCAAAAGTTCTTTTGTGAAGTAGATCAGACAGGGCTAAGAAGGGTAAGGAGGAAATAAGTAGTCGGAAGCTTTCATGGCCGGAGTTAGAATTATGGCTAGATTTCTTCCAGGCTTAAAAGCCGTGGTCTGCTGGAGTTTAGAGGTCCAGACGTTTCGTCCACACCTGCGGTGGACATTATCGGTGGCATGGTCTGAGTCTTCTCGGCGAAGGTTCAGTTACAACAGAATAGTTTATGGCTGTTGGTGCTATATTTATATCTGGGCCGCTCACAGGGGATTGGCTGGACTTGAGCGGGAGATGTGTGATAGATGGGCGAGCTTCTCTGTTCTGATTGCTGAATGGTTTACATGATTTCTCTGCATTAGTGCTTCTTTTTTATGTTCAAGTATTGGATGCCAGGTTTTGTTCAACTTTAGAGTTTCTTCCTTCCTGTTAAAATTATTGGGGTGTTTGTAAATTTCTATGGCTTCACGTTGTAGTCTGGCGTGGTAGTATGGCATAGATGAAAGAACAGTAGTCTCCTTATACTGAATTATGTGTTTGCTGTTGGCCCATATTGCATGTTCAGCGACTGCTGACTTGTCTGTATGTCCCAGCTGGCAGCATCTCTTGTGTTCTGTAAGTCGGGTGTTGACGCTGCATTGGATGGTACCTATGTACACTGCACCGCAGGAACACGGAATCTGGTAAACACCAGCCGAGAGCGGGTCCCTGGAAGGTGAGGAGGAAATTTAGATTAATGGAGAGAATATTGAAACATTTGTACAGATTCTTAAGGTACAACCCATTTTTCTAAGCTTATGTGTAAATACAACAAACTGTTAGTAAATTGTATCAGCATTGAAAAATTCTATGCCACAGCCAGGAGTTGAACCAAAGATATTCTGACGAGAAAGTTTAATACTTGTGTGGGTGTCTTGCCATGGTGGCTCAAGTGGAGCATCAGTAGAGATGGGTGAAGATCTGTAGATCTATACTTGGTGCCAAACAAGAAGGGGATTGACAGTTGCTGCGCACATGGTGGAAAGATCTAAATGAACAGGAGGGGGTGGATGCATCATTGCGATTGTCATAGCAACAAAAAGGGGAACCAATTAGAGCTAAGACGTTTCCATAGCAATGCTAAACACTAAACCAGGGTTGTCGATATTGAACACGTGGTTAGCATGTGCCTGACCTGCAATCCATCAGTAACATAAACTGTGTGTCTTACCTTCTGTTTTCCCTGCAATATATACAATGCCTCCCTCTAGCTCCACCTTGCAATGTTTGTATCAGAGATAGCCTTTGTGCTGACAAGTTCATTTGCATCATTCTATTTGTGGTTATTTGTCTTTTATTTACGTTTGTCTGAATCTGTGTATCTGTACGCATGTTGTGAGCATTTACAATTGTCTCACTCTTTTAATGAATATTTAATTTTATGTCCAAAAATATTGACAAAGACAGTGTAGCCAAACGAAAAAGTTTACGTACTTGGGAGGCGAATAAAATTGTGTTTGGCACATATTCCAATTAAAGGATTATGCAGTCGATGGTATTGCTGAAGAACATGGTCGCAAAATTGTTTGGTTTCCCCTTTCCTAGTGTAATCCGATTAATGAATTTAGGCCGAAGTAAATGGTTATGTTGGGCGAAACAGCAAAGATTTCACTGTGTCTGTTATAAAGCTACATCAATAAAAAGCTGAAAACTGTGAACAAGTGGTTACTGATGCAAAGGGTGTAATGAGTGCAACCTGGCAAAATGGAGTTTTAGAAGCAAGGATAGAACAATGTCATTTATGCGGGTAATTCCAGCAAGCAATGATACAAGCGAGTTGGATATCACAGGCATTTTCCCATTACAATATTTCACAGGTATGTTTCTTTTGTTAACATAAATCTTAAAAGTGGCATGTACTTGCATGTTCTATTCTTCGCATGTAGATTCACTATTTTACTATTGTCTTCGAATATGAATATAAATTATATCTGCTCTACATTCCAGATGCAACCCAACCGTCTTCTTACACATAATGCTAACATGCTCTCCACGTGGGCGCGATAAGCGGCAACGTTTCATCTCTTTCACCGTCAACTGTCAATCCCTTTATTGTTTGGCACCGATAACAGTACAGATCTAGTATATACATTGAATGTTTCAACTCTGATTCAACTTGCCACTTTACTACACACAGGTGGTGTGAAAGGACAATTAACAATTACACTAAGCTGTGTTCCTCCAAGTTCCCTTCATCCCAGGGTTGCCAACATTTAAAAGTAAAATTGTTGTACCAGCCACTCAAAATTATAGATTTGGATTCAAAATTATCGTACATCATAAGCCAAATGCTACAACAATAAAAATATCAGTATAACACTTATGAAAATGTAATATAAATGATGCTTATGATATCCATTTACAAGATTGATGACCTCAACCAGTATTACAAGTTTAGTAGTTATGTTTCTCGCACTATTCATCTGAAAGTTCATCATCTTCCTCAACTGTTGCAGCATTATACAAATTTGTTGTTGAGATAAACTTTAACATCTCAATGACTTGCAGATTTTCGGACTCACCACATTTTTTCAAAAGTTGAGACAACAGAATAAGTCCATTTACCGTATCTAACTTCGGTTTTTATTAAACCTAGTTTGGAAAAAGACTCTTTCACAAGAAGCGCTTCTGTGGGGCAACAAAATTACTGATATTGCAAACTCTGCCAGTTCTTTGAAATCAGTATTTCCACCAAGGTGACACATTGGGTTTAACAGCACTCCAGAAATTGTGAGGTTCAGGCATGTTCTTTATTTCACACGGAATATCACTTATTCCAAGTATTCTCCAATGATTATCTATTTTCTGAAGAACACTTTTTTCATTGAGATTATCAGACCTGGGCACACTGGCAATAAGGGGATAAAGGGTAAGAGGCTTGGTAGGGTTTGGAAACGGTTGTCTTAGAGGGGTGGAGACAGGCAAAAGTGGTGTCGCTATTTGTAATTAGTTTTATTTCACTGGTGTGACAAACCAGTGAAAATGATATTTCACCGGTATCGAACTATCATACGTTCAAATTATCGTAAACCCCATAATTGTTGTACGGGTTGGCAACCATGTGTACAAACATTAAAATTATCATATGCCCCCATAATTATCGTACAAATTGGCAACCCTGCTTCATCCTGATGGCTAATGCTGCTGTACCATAAGTGTGGCATGCCTAGCAATTAGAGATAGCCACTGATGATGACATTGCCATGAAAATAACATGCACTCATATAACCTAATGACTAAGAATGCAGTTTTGAAGTATTAATAAGAATGTTTAACTTAGGTATTTGCTAGTCAAGATATTCCTTGCATGGAGGATTCTGCTCTGTAGTGTTGATTCACTGTCAAAAGAATTGTTTTTGGGGTGGATAATGATAGTGCTGTCATTGGCATTGCCAATGATATCCAAATGTGTTCTCTTCCTTGAGAAGCTGATAAATTGCTTCTTTATTGTTGCTGTCAATCTGCTATAATGCTCTGCTAGCTGTGCTCTAACCTTGTGTGGTTTGAAAACATGATGTTATATGTTGCCACATTGTTGACATATCAACTGAATGTGATTAAACAAAGCAATTATGGGAAGCCGAAGGACTTAGTTGTCAGTGGCTGTTGATGCTTTATCAGCAACATATTTTTCATAGTCACTGGCATATTTTTGTGTTATTTGAACAGTTCTACCCTCTCTAGGAAACCATGCATGGTTTTCTTTTTAATGTTTTTACCAGTTAACTGTGAGGGCTGTCCCAGAAGTACACTACCGGATGTATAGATAGCGCTTGTTATTTCAAGCAAATAACTGCTAGAAAGCTCCAATCCTATAAAGCCTAACTTTGAAGTTTGATGTTACATTGTTTAGTATTCGTTTGGCAGCCGTCGATAGCGACTCACTGAATTTGTAAACATGGATAAAACTGGTTATTGTTTTGAATTGAATTTATTGAATACTAGAGCATATACATCTTGGGCTGCCCATGAAGTTGAGCTCCTTGGCTCTTCTGTCATTTGACAGCCCTCTGAGGTTCTCTACAGTCGACGTGTGCTGTTTATTATTCAGCTACAATTTATTAGCCGTACTCAAACCTGTCTTTTGTCTTTCATCTTCTTTTAATTCACTTATTTGCACCAAATTCTCACATATTTTCCTTTTCCCTAAGCTCATTACTATTTTAAGTAACCCATTCCAATCTGAAATTTATTTTCCCCCTCATTTTCTTATACTCATGATCATTTACTAATAATTTCCTACACCCCACAGGTTCATTTTCTTATCTCTTTCACTTCCACATTCTTTTCCTCATTTAACTTTCACTTAAAATACCTACTTGGCTTTATCCCTCAACTTTTCTGTCCCTCCCTCCTACCAACCCTGAACACATTTCACTTAATCACTTTCTCTTCCATGTCACACAGCACTGATCACCATTTTCCTCTCTTTTTCAGCTTCTTATATGTTGACACATGTTCGTTATCCGATATCCACTTATCTAAGTATCTTTCCAAATTCGTGCTGGCCTTTTCTGGTCACCCTTCTCCCATTCCAATCTACCCACATATGTAAAACCTGTTACTCTGTCCTGCCATTCTATCTGGTCAAACCCCACATCTTCTTGTTCATTTGGTTTATTTCCACTTAACTTTGAAATTGCCCCTTTGTCGCTTGCTAGTTTCTTGTTAGCATCTTAACTCTTTGTTGAATTGCTGTAACCCATTATATGGTTTTTCTTCTTCTTCCTTGCTGCCACCTCGCCACTTGCTAATTTCCCCTCCTTCCCCTCTTTGTTTTCCTCTTGCATCGGTCTTTGGAGTAATGTTTTCCCCTTCTCAGAATTTCTTTGAAATACGATATGGCTGACTTGTTGGTTGTCTGTGTTTTCTGTCTTGCCTCTTAGTGATTTTTCGCTAGTGTCCGTTAGTTCATTCTTTTCCTTTGTAATTTGTCCATTTGTCCATAATTTAAAAGCTCACTTATATGCTTACTTCCCCTGACGTTTTGCTTGTATACTCTGTTCCATTAATTTCTTCATTTCCTGCCTTTGGTCATATGATAAGTCTTTGTTAATAAAGATGTTTGTTCCTTTCAGCGATTTTGTCCGTTTCAGTATGTTGTAAGTCGTATATGTACTTGTAAATTTTGCTAGAATGTTTCTTCTTCCATTTCTTCTCCCAGATCTAAATGCTTCTTGTATTTCATAATTACTAGAGTTTAACTGTAGTTTCTTCTACATAACTTGCTTTACCTCTTGCTTTGAATCGAAGGCTGTCCCTTCTTCTATTCTGACAAACACCAAGTTATATTTCCTACTTTTGTTCTCCATTTTTCCTTTGATCTTTTGTAGTTCTTCCTTTATAGTTTTTATATTTTTAAGTATTTCCTCTTATTTATTGACTAGTTCTCTTCTTTTGTTTCCTTATATACTCTTCTCCACTGTTAGTATTCTTCGTATTTCCCCCAGCTCTGCCATCACTTCTTCTATAGTATAATTGCTGGCCATGTCCTTTGCATTCTTCTTGCCCTTACTTCGGGAGCGATCTCGGCACAAGGGAGAACTAAACAGGAGAAAAAAATATGGGTATTTTGCCTAGAGTGACAAGGTTAAAAAAATGGTTTGGTAATCCATAAATGAAGTAGTAGATGGTTTTTATCAGGATTGCCAACCCGTACGATAATTATGGGGCATACAATAATTTTAATGTTTAATAGTTCAACACCGGCAAAATATCATTTTCTCTGGTTTGTCACCCCAGCGAAATGAAATTAATTACAAATAGCAACACCACTTTTGCCCTCATGGCCTGTCTCCACTGCCAGTGTATACCCTACAAAGCTTCCTACCCTTTATCCTCTTATTGCCAATGTGCCCAGATCTATTTAGTAGTAATCTCAATGAAGAAGGTACAGTTCAGAAAACTGATGATCAATGGATATCATCAGTCTTTTCAGTGGATACTATAAACATCAATACTATTACATTTTTATAGGTGTTATGCTGATATTTTTATTGTTGTAGCATTTGGTTTACAATGTACAATAATTCTGAATCCAAATCTATAATTTTGAGTGGCTGGTACGATAATTTTACTTTTAAAGGTTGGCAACCCTGGTTTTTATACATGGTGAAAGTGAGGTCATAGTGAAGTAGTGAAATGAAGATCAATGAAGTGTACAATGCAAACTGATGAATAAAAGCTGTAAGAGTGAAGCTTGTTTTTAAACCTCACACGGCTGATCTCCCGTGAAACTGTAATAAATAAAGAGTGAAGCTGATAAGAAAAATTGAGAAAGAGGGAAAGGAACAGGGTTGGGGGATGAAAGAAAACTGAAATAAAAGAAATTAAAGGATGGGAGCAGGATAAGATTAGTGAAAAGGTAAACATGTGCAATGTGTATGTAAAAGGCAATTATACTATAGGGACAGCAAAGGGACCAGAGGTAGCCCAAGATGCATAAGATTTGGTACTCAAATCATTCATTTGTTTGAGAGGTAGAACTGGAACTTAAAAATTCAATGCCACAGCTGGGATTTGAACCACAGACCTTCCGCTTACCAGGTGGGTGCTCTAACCATTGAGCTACTGTGACAATGCCAGAATGGCATTGAATTCTCAATTCTCATCATCTGAAGGTTATTTAATCCTGGGACATGAAGTACTTAAAATAGTAAGTCACCATTGGGGTAATTGTCTCTGATGTGAGACTACCTTTGTGGTTTACCAGGCAAAATACGAACTGGTTTGAGAATTCAATGCCATTCTGGCAGATTGTCACAGTAGCTCAATGGTTAGAGCACCCGCCTGGTAAGTGAAAGGCCTGTGGTTCAAATCCCAGCTGTGGCAATGAGTTTTTAAGTTCCAGTTCTACCTCTCAAACATTGCCCACACACGGCTTGTGTGTCTAAAAACACCAACAGTAAGTTTGTTGGCATAAAGAAATAATAATTATTCATTTGTTTGTTTGTTTGTTCATTCATTCATTCATTCAACTTTGCACTGCTACTTGTAAACTATTTAAGACTCATGTGTCTTGTATGCAATGTAATTTGTACATCAATATCTTCCTAGTTTTATGCAAAACATACAAACCTTCCATTGAGAATGGTTTTCTTCACCTAACCAAATTTTTTAAAATTTGTGTTTAATTGCACGCATCTTTACCTTTATCTTTCTTACTAATTTCCCCATATTTAATTTTCTATGTACAATATAGGTCACATGTCTTTATTCCCTTGTTGGTTATGTGCTGCTTAGGACCCTACCCTGTAGCAACTTTGGTAGCCAATACATCCCTTTATTCTAATTATTCTCCTTTTCTCTCCCTTATCTTTGCTTCTTTTTATTCATAGCCTTCTCTGTCCATTTCCCTTAAAAGTTCTTCATATTTTTGATCTCTCATACTCTTTACTTGCTCAGATATTTCATGGCTATAATTTTTTTATTCATGTTGTTCCATTTCTTTTCCCATGTCTCTTTCCTCTATTCTCTTACTTACTTACACTCTACCAGTTAATGTGTTCTTCACAGAATTGCATTCATTTTTTTCCCTTTATTATACACTTTATCTCTACTTTTTCTCTGTATTGTTTTCCGTGTCTCTCCTTCCATCATTGTCCTCTACTACCCTAAATGGTCCTTTCCCTATTTTTGCATTAAAATCTCCCATTATTACAAATTCAATGCCATGAATTCAATGTCTTATACCCAAACTATCATCTTAAATCGATTACAATCTGTATGACATATTAGTGTAAGCAAAGAGATTCAGCATATTTTAATTCTCAGAAGTAAAGAACTAAGGAGCAATATGAAGTAATTTACCCTTCCTTTGAATGTGTTTTCAAAATTCGTAGGATTGACTGGAACATAGAGCATCAATCATGCAATGTATGCACAATCTAATACCAGTCAATTATTGATTCTAATCATAACTTGTCAAGTAATTGAGCGGTAGTTGCCAACATCATATTCCTTAAAGTACAGTTTGAGCTGTTAAATGATTGCGTAGACTTCCACGGCCTCTGTCTATTACTACTTTTTGGTTTCCGGTATGGGCCGTGCCTTGTTGGCTTTTTAAGAAATTAAAAATTATGCCGCCATTTTGTCGCAAAACTATGTTCGGCTTCTTCAGTGGGCGACTGCAAAAAATCCATCCAATTAGTCACTGTCTAATCTGACTGGCCTTGTTTCATCCCACTCATAATCCTATTGGCTACTTCTCCTCGTTCTGTCCTATTGGAGGAGAAGTAGCCAATAGGATTATGAGTGGGACAGAATGAGGCCAGTCAGAGTAGGCAGTGACTAATTGGATGGATTTTTTGCAGTCGCCATTTGAAGAAGCCGAACATAGTTTAGTGGCGAAACGTTAGCATAATTTTTAATTTCTTAAAAAGCCAACAAGACATGGCCCATACCAGAAACCAAAAAGCAGTATAATGAAAGAACAGTTAAAATATGTTGTTGAAAGCTGAATAAGTTCCTAGTTCATCTAATTGGTGCAGTTAATCAAAAAGTGTTGCACTTAATGAAACAGATACGTTTAATCAACTCTACCATATTTCTTTTTCCAGCTAGGTAAAGAGGATGGCACTGGGCTTGAGAAAATTTGTTACGCTCCACTGACATCCCCATTCACAAAACCACCAACAGCAAGCAAGTGTGTGGTTCAGAGTATTTGGGGATACTACCAGGATAGCATCAACACCTTTGAGGAAACAGATATTGATGCAGATGGTTTCACAGTTAACTACTTGGACCATTTTAGAGCCTGTACACAGTAAGTAATTGGTAAAAGGAAGAGATATTTACTTCTATGGAATCAATTTACAGTTGATATGAAAGTTCTTCTCTGAATATTTGGAAACATTAGCTTGCTGGAGTACAAAAGTCAATAAAATTAAAATTCGAGAAAAACACAATATCTTAACTTATACTTTTCATACCATAGGAGAAAGTACAGTACCACTGAAATGGTAGTTAGTGATCTGACAGTTCCAGAGACCAGTAGTAGAAGAAAATGTGGGTTAAACAACTAACAAGATATGTTGTACAACTTCCATTTAAACCTTCAAATTCAAATTGCGTGATTAGATAAGATTGGATTCAGTGAGTTCCTAGTTGGCATAAAGGCATGTGGAGGACATTGAACATGTCAGTGGAAATCTACAGTATAATGCATATGGACATAAATATTAGATTTGAATATTGAGCATAAAAAACACATTAAATACAGACATAAGGGGGGGGGGGGGGGGGAAATATAAAAAATATATTTTGTTGTTTAACGACGCTGTCAATTGCCAGGATCACATCAGCGTCGCCGGTGTGCCGGAATTTTGTCCCGCAGGAGTTCTTTTACATGCCAGTAAATCTACTGACATGGAGCTGTCGTTTTTAAGGGGGGGAAGTAGGGATAGTTCAGAAACAAAATAAAATCTTCCCTGTAGTTACAAGACTAACCTAATGTGGATTTATAAATACAAATTGAACTTTTTTTTAAACTTTCACTGGGCTTCCGCTGCCACATCTCATTATTTTGTTATTTAATTAGCAATGCATAGCATCTATTGTCAGTTATTCCATACACAAATTTAAGTAGCTTTCAAGCAGGCATCAAATGGTTTGTCACCAAAGCAGCTAGAAACTACTTATGTACATACATAAGCATACTTATGTACATACACAATATATACATAAGCATTAACAGGATAATTTGTCATTCAAATTACCTTGTTCAGAATAAAATGATTTTGAGCATAGGTACTCTTTAGCAACAATTTTAAATGCATTGAAATTGCCAACTTTTTGCTTAAAATCATTAGGAAGAACATCAAATATTTTTGTGGTTTAACCTCTTGAGCGATGGCCATTTAAAACGTCCGCGAGCCGAGAACTGCTACCCAATATCCAGCGCAGGGCATTTAAAGTGCTTTGTATATACACAGCTGTATTTTGTGTAAATATTAAGTTATTTTAATGAAACAAAAACTGGTATAAAACTCGTTATATCCAGTATAAATGTACGTCATCAGCAAAGTTGAGTTGTATTTACAAAATGTTGAAATGGCACTATTTTGTTTCACTGTGGTGAAAAGTCAACTTTGCTCTGTCGAACGCATCTAATATAAGTTCTCTGAAAGAAACAGTAGCCGACCCATTGTATGTGTGGCTTATGCGTCAGCATACTGTTTAATAAAGCACTACTGTATGCGTGGTCTCTTGAGTCATCAGAATAGATCAACATTGCAACATTTGCTTACGCGAGTTTCGTAACTTAGTAGATTCCGTTTCTTTCTTTGTTGAAATACATACATATACTTTTCTGCTTGTAGCTGAAGGGAGAAGTGGTATAAAAAGGTATTTTTGCACCAACTGGATATAACCATATACAATTGTTTGGTAATTTGGAGAGCTCTAAACCCACACAGGACAATGACCTACCTTGACTTCCGACTATCAATAGCTCACAGCCTAATTGAACAATACCACGTTGGGGGTTGAAAATCCAAAACCCCTGCACCCCTCAGACTTTAAGGAAAACATTATCCTAAAAGGATACCACCAACAGCAAAGAAGTCCCGTCCATCTCGAAAGTGTTTCGTGTGCTGCAAGAAGGGAATTCGCAAATGTGGGGATGTACCCTTGTGTGTTTATCCCTGTTTTGAGGTAAATCACTGCAGAACGAACATATTAAGGTAAGCCAGTAAAGTATATAGACTTTACTAAAATGTTTCATAAAGGGAAAATTAAAATAAGTTGAGTTAGATAAGGGATAAATATGGGTTAAATGCTTAAATGCACAGAATGTGTATACACACCCATATCGCTCATCCGTCATTTTAAATGAACGTGATTTCACGCTCATATCGCTGAAGAGGTTAATGGTATACACCTTTCTGGAAGCAAGAATGTTTTGCCATTAGATGATGGATGTTACTCTTTTGTCTAGTGTTTATCGCATGAATTTCATTGTCTATTATAAAAGTGGCTCTATTGCATATAAAGAATTATAGAATTGAGAATATATACATGCAGTTTTCCAAAAAGATCTTTGCATGAGCATATTTTATGGGTGTTAGAAATAATTTTTATAAGTTTCTTTTGCATAAGGAATATTTGTTGTGTCTCTACTGAATTGCTCAAAAATAAAATTCTATATTCCATGAGCTAAAATATGCATACTATATTAATTGGTGACTACAGAATTTGCATTTTACAGTGCTGAGATAGCATAACAGGCAGAGCTAAGTTTGAGTAAGATATACTTAATATGAGCTTTCCAGTCTAAATATATGTGTATTTGAAGGCCCTATTTGTTCTAATAACATGTCATTAACCCCAATCTCTATCAGAGTATGTGATGATCGATGGGTTATAAATTTAACAACTTTAGTTTTGCCTAGGTTTATAGATAACTTCTTAGCTTTAAACCAATAAGATATGCAGCTCAAAACATAATTCAATTTAATTTATTACCATCCATTTATTTATATTACAATCTTCTGCCTTTCTTATGAATAACTGATATAAGCCCTTGTTTTCATGAATTCGTGACATCTTCACCATTGATACATTTTAATACATCCAGTTTAAATACTTTGGACCTTTTAGCAGTGATACATTGTAACGATTAGGGAGCTGGCCTAATGCATCAACCCCCAACCTGGAGGATCAGGTAATTTTTGTTCAAGGTTTTCTTCCTTTAGCCCTTGATGACCTAACATCTCTACAAGACAGTAAGGTCCTAGTTTTGGTGCGCTCCAGGTATTTTATTTCCCTGGTACCCTCCATATCTAGTGAGCATTTCCCTATCTGCCACCTGGGGAAGCACCCAATGGTGGAGTAGGAACTCCTCATGGGATGCATCAGAAGAAGTGAAGAAAATATGTACTTAGGTGTGAAGAGAAATTGAAACTGTAGTCCACAAGAGGATATTAAACATAGAATTCAAAAAGGCAGAACACCAATATCCATGTTGAATGGAGTTTTATGGGACAAGAAAATAACTTTAGAAACCAAAGTACAGATACATAAATCAATCATTAGGAATAGGAACTTAAATTTAAAATTATCTACCGAAATGGACTGTTTCAGGAGCTCCACTAGACACTCTAAACTAGAAAAAAATCTCTAACAAAGCGGTAAGACAAACCATGAAAGTTCAAAACTCAATTTTAAATATTGTAAGATATAAACAGCTAGAATGGTATGGGCATGTCTGCAGAATACCTGAGATAAGATTACCAAAACAAGTTTTAGAATAGAACCCACCTGGAAGAGCAAGACGTGATAGACCTAAACTTAAATGGATGGAAAATATTAAGAGGAATGAGGGAATTAGGTCTGGAGGAAATTGGGAGGATTGAGAAGAGTGGAGGAAGAGGATAAAAGCTTGAACTTTGGATACAGGAAGATGCTTTTTTACATTGTAAATTTGTGTATAAACACTAGTATTTGTACTAGTTACCAGCACAGTAGTGTCATCAGTGAACAGAATAGTACTTGCAATAGCCTTTATCTAAAAGGATGGTTGTTTATCTAGTTGAGAAATAACAGATGTGCTGATGCTGAACTTCGGAGTGCTCCAAGTGTTACTGTTTTCCAATTTGGTGTTTGTTTTCCATAACCAATAACACTGTTCACTTCAACACTGGTTTCTTCATTTAAATATGATAGGAACCAACTAAAATTTTCATTTTTAAGTGCATACAATTCCAGTTTTGCTATAAGAATGACTTGATTTACCCGTCAAGTGCCTTTGTTAAGTCACAGAAAATACCACCTACATGCATTTTTTTTTATGTTTAGGCCAGTGTCTGCAAGTTTAAAATGTTGCTTTGCTTGTTGATATTCCCTTTCTGAACCCAAACTGATCCTTCACAAGTATGTTGTAATATGTGAGGTATTTATACAGTCTGTTGAACATTACTTTTTCAAGAATTTTTGAAAAAACTGGTAAGAGGGATATTGGTCTATAATTTGAAGCAATATTAACTTTGAAAGTAATGATGCAGCACTACAATTTGTAAGATCAAGTTTCACAGTAGTGACTGAATTTAAAGCCAGTGTGACAACACCTTCGAAATAATAAAAACCTTAAAAGCATGCTCATCCCAAATTAGTACTCCCCTGAGTTATTTGTGCAATGAGTCACTAAAGACTGGAATTCTCCCTGACAGGATGAAATTCTCAATTGTTAAACCCCTTTTTAAAAAAGGCAAATGCAACAATGCTTCAAATTATAGACCAATATCCCTCTTACTAGTTTTTCAAAAATTCTTGAAAAAGTAATGTTCAACAGACTGTATAAATACCTTACATATAACAACGTACTTGTGAAGGATCAGTTTGGGTTCAGAAAGGGAATATCAACAAGCAAAGCAACATTTTAAACTTGCAGACACTGGCCTAAACATAAAAAAAAAAAAAAAAATGCATGTAGGTGGTATTTTCTGTGGCTTAGCAAAGGCATTTGACAGGTAATAAATCATGACATTCTTATAGCAAAACTGGAATTGTATGGCCTTAAAAATTAAAATTTAAGTTGATTCCTATCATATTTAAATGAAAGAAACAAGTGTTAAAGTAAACATTGTTATTGGTTATGGAAAACAAACCTCAAATTGGAAAAACAGTAACACTTGGAGCACTCCGAAGTTCAGTATTAGCACGTCATTTATTCCTGATCTGTATAAATGACCTATCCTTTTATATAAAGGCTATTGCAAGTACTATTCTGTTCACTGACAACACTACTTTGCTGGTAACTAGTAAAAACATAAGTGTAAATATTATTTTATAGCAAAATGGTTTTAACCACTCCTTTAGGATATCATTGATAACCTTATAAAGCTTTGGTCTGGTCCAACTGAAAGGTGTCCTTTAGGAATTTGAAGAATATTTCACATAAGGCAGTATTAATGCAGTTTCATTCATGCAGCTTGTGCCGTAAATGTGGATCATTTTTTTCTATGGAGCTTTATTTATTTATTTTATTATTATTTTTTATTTTTTTTTATTTATTTATTTTTTTTTTTTTTAAATTAACGTCCTCCAACATTGTGTCATATCGGACGGTGAATGAATGAAACGGGTGAAATGATGCTCAAATGAGCCCGAGGTCCATGGAGCTTTAAGTTACCCGACATTCGTCTTCTCAGGGTAGGGAAAACCTCGGAAAAAAGCCTTACCCGGATAACTTACCCTAAGCGAGATTTGAATTCGCAACCTCTTGAACGTGAGGCAGACACGCTAAGTATCACGCTATGGAGGCGGGCAATATGGCGCTTTAAGCTCCTAAATTGATTTATCATGTATGTTGCAACATGTTACAAGTAGTGGGATGTTTCTGTATCAAAATTCACCCAGCCGTAGTGACAACATTGCTTTGTTTACCCTTGTGACTGTAGTTAAGGAACTGATTTAAATGGCAAGAATTTTTCAATCCTGATTCTACCTCTGATTTAAATGTCAAATACTGCTATCACTGCAATATTACTTCTGATTTATGCTGCTAAGTTTACTCCTATTACTAAATTGCTACCACCACCACCACCACCACCACTGCTGCTGCCACCACCGCCACCACCACCATCACCTCCGCCACCACCACCACTATCACCTCCGCCACCACCATCACCTCCACCACCGCCATCACCTCCGCCACCACCACCGTCACCGCCACCGCCACCATTAGCATCAATGATGGGAATTGCAATTGACAAAATATGTGGAAGAAAGTTAATAGCTTGAAATACAAAGAACATCACCGTTTAGTGGTCAGGAAACCCTTTGATACTTTATATTTTCAACTGTTAGCATACAAAGTGCAATTCCTGTTTTGATACTACAAAGTTGCATGCTTTGGAGGACAGTTTTATTTTGGAGGAATATTCAACAAATGCTCAATAGATTTGTTCCATGTTTGGAACACTTTAAAAATAACTGTTGCATTCCTTTTCTCTCTCGTATAGTCCAGTTCCATTAAATACTATACCAATCTGTGTACTTGGTGTGATGACACTAAAATATTGTTCTTTTAAGATAATGTGTTCATGCTTTCTATAATTGCAGAAATTACTACCATCCAAGTTGTCTAGCTAATTATGGCGGTCCAGTGGATCCAGCAATTGCTCTTGGAGGATTCTTGAGTGAAGATGAAACGCTGGAGAAGAAACCCAAATACGAGAAAGCAACAGCTGTCATTCTAACATTTCTTGTTAACAATTACCACAATAAGACCAAAGTGGGACCTGCACTGAAATGGGAAAAAAGGTAGAACACCATATTTTTACATATTTCATATGAGAAAATTAAGGTTTTATGAGTAAATATAACTGAGCATGACATACTGATAGGGTTCTAAAATGTTATGATTAGAACTGCAGACAACGTAGAGCACCTTGAAAGTAGTTAGTGTTTGCAAGACTCCATTTAATCAACTGAAATACATTTGAATTTATTGAAATTGAGGGTGGATGGATGATGTTTTGGTTTCACATACTGTTTTGACTTTGCCACATGTTAAGATAATATTCATTTCCGTCCTTAGCTATATTTTCACAGGCATCTTGAAGGGATCCCCTTTAGTGTTGGTTGTACTGCCATCTAGTTATCTGGTGGAGAATTTGACTGTTGTCAACCTGCAGAGTTTCAAAATTCATTACTATGGGGGTGGGTGGGCGTTTTTCTTATTTATTGATTTATTATTAATATACAGCATGCCCCATTACTTAGTAACATTACATGCTCTTAGCTACATTTGCATCTTCTGTAGAAGTTACAATATGTGATTTAACGAAGTTGTAAGACTGTTTACAACCTAAACTATTTGGCTGATTTTGCTATTTACAATATGCGTTATAGTTTTTCTAGATCTATATTGTTTATGAAATATATAAAGTCCTTAATGTGTTTGTTTGCAAGTTCATCGTTTGTTACAGGCCACTGTCCACCTTTGTTTATAATGCTTTGTTTTAGTGTTCGTCTTTCAGTGTCTAAGAGAGCACACTCATACATTAAATGGTTTACATTTTGGTTTTGATTTTCACACTTACACAACGCACTTTCCACTATCTTGAACCGATTATAGTATTCTCTTGTTTTTCCGTGGCCTGTTAGTATTGCTGTAATTTGTCTGTTTAGTGGTACCTTCTGTTTTAGGCGTTCTTGCACCGAGGGGAAAAACATTTTGGTGGTTCTTCCTTTTGTGGTGGAGTATCATTGTTGTTGCCAAGTATGTAGTGCTCTCTCCTCTGCTTCCTTGGTGATGTGGCTTCTTGGGATCTCATTGTAGATAATCTCTATGTTATCTTCCTGCGTGACTTTCTTTGCTAATTTATCTGTAGTTTGTTACCACGTAGCCCCACATGGGCCTTTACCCATTTTGTGTATTGTCCAACCATTTTCTTGCAGTTGCTTAATCTTAGCCTTTATTTCTTCTATTATTCTGTTCTGGATTTGGCTAGTCTTGAGAAGATCTACTGTAATCTGACTGTTGGTGTACACTACACCTAATTTCTCTCCTACATTGAGTTCAATGGTACCTTTTAGCTCTATAAGAGCCTGTAGAATAGCTATCTGTTCAGCTTGATTATTTGAGCAATAGACGCTAAGTTTATATTTTAATTTTTTAATCGGTTCTCCATTTAGAAAAATGACGGCGGCTGCTCCGATTTTTTCGTTTATTTTGCTCCCGTGAGTGTAAATTTCTGTGTCGTACAGTAAGCTTTGTTGTGCTTCTTGAACACTCATTATGTCTGCAGGATGGAGCCACTCGGTCAGTTTTGGGGCTTCTTCGACTAACGTTGGAATTCCATTTGTGCTCATCACATGTGTGTTTTTGTATATGTCCAAAATTTCTACAATACTTGAAGACCTGTGAAGCATTAAGATCAGAAGAAACTACAGTTCAAAAGTATTGGAAGGCACGAATGCTAATGGCTTCATTGCCAGATGCAAGGCGCTAGAAAACAACAACAAAATTTCTACAATTCTTATATTTATTGGCTTGACTGCTGCTAAAACGCAGGGCGCTTCATACAAAACTATTCGGTAAGCTTTTGCAATTTTTGTTCATCAATCTTTATACTCGCTGGTATTTGAGCATATTCTTTCTTTTTACAATAGCTTCTTTCCACACTTACACTCTGTATAACAGCGTCGGAAGTATAGCGCCTTTATAGATTATTCATATAAGGCTTGTTGTCCTACGCCCCAGTTCAACTTTGGAGACTTCGCTAATGCATTTACCAATTTTATGCATTTCTCTGAGGCTTGTTTAATATGCATATCAAAAGTCATCTTGTTGTTGAACAATATACCCAGGTACTTCAACTATTGTACTTGCTCTACTGTAGTGTTGTTTATATGTACTCTTATTTGACTCTTTTCTTCTTTTCTTTTCATTGTTACAAGAATAGTTTTTGTTTTACTGTTGTTGAACCGGAGTTTGTATTGTTTCGCCCAATGTTTGATTTGGTATATATCAGCATTCGCATACATTTCTGCTAGTTGCTTATTTTCTCCTGATGTCATCAGTACTAGGTCGTCTGCAAAGGCTACTAATTTACTTCATTTCGTATAACGTAAGCTGAGTAGCGAGTTATATAAGATGTTCCAGAACCCTGGACTGCAGCAAGATCCCTGGGGGCAGCCTTTCATCACCTCTTTTTCTACTGTGCTGTGATTGATTGAAAGTTTGGCTAATCTGCCTCTGAAATAATTCTTGGTTAACCTCTTGAGGGATATCGACGTGAAATCACTTCCATTTAAAATGGCGGATGAGCAATATGGGCGTCTTGTGCGTTTAAGCATTTAACCCTTATGTATCCCTTATCCAACTCAACTTATTATAATTTTCCCTTTATGAAACATTTTAGTAAGGTCTATATACTTTATTGGCTTAGCTTAATATGTTCGTTCTGCAGTGATTTACCTCAAAACAGGGATAAACACACAAGGGTACGTACATCTCCACATTCGCGAATTCCCTTCTTGCAGCACACGAAACACTTTCGAAATGGGCGGGACTTCTTTGCTGTTGGTGGTATCCTTTTAGGATAATGTTTTCCTTGAAGTCTGAGGGGTGCAGGGGTTTTGGATTTTCAACCCCCAACGTGGTATTGTTCAATTAGGCTGCGAGTTATTTATAGTTGGTAGTCAAGGTCGGTCATTGTCCTGTGTGGGTTTAGAGAGCTGTCCAAATCCCCAAACAATTGTATATGGTTATATCCAGTTGGTGCAAAAACACCTTTTTATACCACTTCTCCCTTCAGCTACAAGCAGGAAAGAATACGTATGTATTTCAACAAAGAAAGACACGGACTCTACTCAGTTACGAAACTCGTGTAAGCAAAAGTTGTAATGTTGATCTATTCTGATGACTCAAGAGACCACACATGCAGTAGCGCCTTATTACACAGTATGTTGATGCATAAGCCACACATACAATGGGTGTTTCTTTACTGTATCTTTCCGAGAACTTATATTAGATGCGTTCGACAGAGCAAAGTTGACTTTTCACCACAGTGAAACAAAATTGTGCCATTTCAACGTTTTGTAAATACAACTCAACTTTGCTGATGACATACATTTATACTGCAAATAACGAGTTTTATACCAGTTTTTGTTTCATTAAAATAACTTAATATTTACACAAAATACAGCTGTGTATATACGAAGCACATTTAACAGTTTAAATGCTAGCAGTTCTCGGCTCGCGGACGTTTAAATGGCCATCGCTTTTTTTTTTTTTTTTTTTTTTTTTTTGAATTAACGTCCTCCAACATTGTGTCATATCGGACGAATGAATGAAATGGGTGAAATGATGCTCAAATGAGCCCGAGGTCCATGGAGCTTTAAGTTACCCGACATTCGTCTTCTCAGGGTAGGGAAAACCTCGGGAAAAAACCTTACCCGGATAACTTACCCTAAGCGAGATTCGAACTCGCGACCTCTTGAACGTGATAAATGGCCATCGGTCAAGAGGTTAAATAATATAGGTTTTTTGGGCATTTTAGATTCGTTAAATTGTGGAGTATACCAGGCCACCAAGCAGCGTTGAATGCCCCATTCACATCAAGGCTAGTAATTATTGCACTATTTTTCTGGTCTAAATTTGTTGTTATGAACTTTTTGACTGTCAGTGCTGCGTCTATGACACTTTTTTGAGGGATAAATCGATATTGGTTCATGTTGAGCAACTTATTGGTGTATATATGATGATTTATTCTATTTATCATCAACTTTTCTAGTATTTTCCCTCCAATATTTAATAGACTTATTGGTCTGAACTTTGTAGCGTCGTGACTTTCCTCTTTCCCTGGTTTAGCAATGGGGATTATTTGCGATAGTTTCCATATTTTTGGAAAGCATCCTTGACTTAGACATTTATTTTAAATGGCCGTAAATGATGAGGGGTAACTGTTGAAGGCTCCCTAGTAGAATATTTTGGGTTATGCCATCTTCTCCTGGTACTTTTTTGGGGTTAAACGTTTGAATAACGTGAAGTACTTCTGCAGTTGTGATTTCTCTGTCATCCGGTGTATTTATGGGTTTTTCTTATGTATCTTCCGTTGTTGCACTGACTCACTTTCTGCGTCGTCTTCGGGATTGAAGTGGTCTATCATACACTGATGTGTTTCTTGGATATCAGCTAGGTACCATCTGCAGTTTGAATAGTTGTTAAAGTAGGTTGAGTCCTTATTTTTCCAGCAGTCAGTTTGTATGCTGCGTGCCATGGGTTGCTTCCATCTTGGATGGTGCAGTATTTTTTCCATGAGTCTACTTTTGTTCTTGCATTTGTAATTGGTATTCGCCTTTCCCTGGAATGTATAGTTCTCCTTTCTTCTCTGAGCTGTTGGTTATTTACTGTTTTCTGGTATCTTCTGCGTAGAGCATTTACCCTTTTTCTTAAAATTGTCAGCTGGTCGTTCCACCACGGGACTGATTTCCTATTGGTTGATATTTTCTTCAAAGTGCACTCATGAAAAGTCCTGTCACATGCTGTTGTAATGCAAGAGTTAAATCTTTCTATGACCTCTTGAGCATTATAATAATCCTTTATAATTTCACAGATTAGATTATCATTTTCCTCCAGGTTGGTTTCACTTGTCCCGCATTTAAATTCCTTATTCAGCATAGAGCGCAGGATGTTATTGAACAGATTATAGTTTTCTTCTTTATTTACTATGTATCTTTTCCCAGTAAACTTCTCTTTCTTGGGCTGGGTAGTATGTGTGTAGGTTTGGATCGTTCTTAGCACTTTAAATGCGATTATTTTATGGTCTGAACAACTTTCTTGTTCTCTGCACTTCCAGTCAGTTATACTTGGGAGGGGGGGGGGGGGTGCATGTGCATAGGAGGAGTATCGTTTCAAAACATGATAGGTCCACTCACGATCAAAAATTAGTTTGAAGCTAATTTGAACACTATAGCATGCCCTGTATTGGGCTTAAATTCATGTTTGCTTCAAATCACATTTTAAGCCCCTTAAAATGGAGAACGAAAATGTAGGTTCTGTGCAAAATGCGATATGTGCAGTGACCAGACCAGATCAAAGTGCGAAGTGTCCACTTATGCACTTTGCCGGGCTCACGTGGAGGAATTCCTGCCTGTTTTGTCAAGGCATGTCAAAAACAAGTTTCTCATTCTAGCTCATTGTTTGACCAGATTGCACTGTCTATGGGTTGTTCCTATGATTGTGAATTTCATAAGCAGTTTGTGCCGTTGTGTCTATGAACATGGAAGAAAGCCTGGTTGTAGGTGAGCTTTCTGCATATTCCAGAAAAAGACAGAGTATGACAAAACGGAAAAGGGAACAAGAGGAAAGGTAAATACTAAAGGTAAATAACTTTAGAAGAAGAATAATTATCAGTATTATTTTAGCGAAAATAGTTATACTGGAATGTATTCAGAGCTACTTTGCAGTTAGTATAGTTCTGCCCACATCATTCGTTGGTGTGTTTCAGGTATTTTGATAAAGATCTTACCATGCTGGAGTTCGAGTCTCCATCTGCACACACAGGGAGTAGATAAAACGCTGTACCATTCTTGCCTATCATTTCATCAGAGCAAGAAAATTGGTGTATAACTGCAGGAACAAATCATAAGATAGGCCCCTGGCATCAATGATGTCTCTATCATCTCCCAAAAGGTGCAGACTGAGAAAATCGGATAAAATTAATGCAGTGGTTATTAAACATCCAGTTAGAGTAAACAATGAAACCCTTCCACTGTTCTAAGTTCTTCCGACCTCTTTTTGGCATTGGCAGAACAAGAGTAAGCAGCATAGCAGCTTCTCTAATTACAGGTAATCCAATAATAGAAAGAAGCGAAGGTGACCGAAAAGCCAAACAGTATGCCCAAACGCTGATGACCATGCAGTTGAACGCCCTTAAATCTAGATCTAATATGCCCAAAAGAAGGAATTGGTAATTAGCTTCTTATCCAAGCTAAAAGTTAGTCATTATTCAAGACAAAAAGATAACACTTCCTTCAGAGCTAAAAGTGAAAAAGTTATTCGAAATGAACAATGCTGAATCACTAAAAGTAAAGAAGTGGTTTTTCCACAGTATTTTTTCTAATAAATTTAACTTAGGTTTTGGTGAACCAGCTGTAGAGGTTTGCAGTAGGACAAAACATGAACTGCAGGTCACAGATGATTCCCATAGAAAGAACGAGCTACAAGCTGAACTCACTGCGCATTAATTGAAAGCAAAGGCATTCCACAATATGACGAGAGAAAACGACTTGTCTACCATGTCCTTATGCTTCAATATGCAGCAGGTGCTACCGTTGCCTAAGCTTGCTATAGGCGAAGCCTATTATGCTCGCCAACTATCATTCTATATTCTATGCATCAGTGATGTAGGGACTGAAAACCTAGCAAGTCATGAAGCTGTTTGAAGTTGCATCTGTGTTAACAAATTTTCTAAGCAAACAGCTATTTGAAGATGGTGTATCCAAATTGAGGCTATTCTCTAATGACTGTGCTGGCCAAAATAGAGATGCTCACGTGGTCCATGTGCTCTATTGGTGGCTTTTGAAAGTCTCCAGATTATCTGAAGGAAATATGTGTGATATTTCCTGTGAGAGGCCATTCTTTCTTACCTGTGGACTGCATGTTTGGAGTTTTGTATAAGGACCTTAGAAAACAGTCTGAGATATTAAATCCAGAGAAATATGTTGAAACATATTCAAAGGTTGGTATTGTTTGCCAACTGGGCAAGGATTGGTATGTGCATGACTTTAAAATGCTTTGCAATTAGTTAAAGCCAGATGGTATAAGGGACATGAAAAGGGCCATGTTAAAGTAGAACTGAAAGGGAGTACATTTTATATTTCTCTCAAAATGGAAATGTTCTGTAGACTAAATGATGAATCCAAGAAATTCATCTCCATACTTAAACAAAGAATAGCATTGGAACAACTAGCAGAATCCCCTGTTCTGCCATTGACACAGCCCACAAGCTTGTAAAACAATATTTTGGTGGAAATTGGTACAGTAACAGTGAGCTAAATTTCTATGCAAGGTTAACTTAGGACAAAGATGATGCACAGCAAATGGAGGAGGGAAGTGAAAATGAAGACTGTGATTGTTTGGAAGGAGAATATGGTTTTAATTCAATTTGAGAGCCGTTTCAAATTTTATCATTAAATTAGTTTTGTTTCACCCTGATAATAATAATAATAATAATAATAATAATAATAATAATAATAATAATAATAATAATAATAATAATAATAATAATAATAATAATAATAATAATAATAATAATAATAATAATAATAATAATAATAATAATAATAATAATAATAATAATAATAATAATAATAATAATAATAATAATAATAATAATAATAATAATAATAATAATAATAATAATAATAATTAATGATGATGATGATGATATTAATGATGATGATGATATTAATGATGATGATGATGATGATGATACTAATGATAATGATGATAGATTTTATTGTCATTAGGCCTGTTACGGCAATAGACGTCAGTGTAGTTTACATGTTATATATAACAAATAGATTCTAGCAAAATTATATATACATACACATTTACAAATATCAGTTATAAGAACAATGCTACCAATATTCGCTATAACCTACTATATATTACTTTTAATGCATTCAATTGTCTTATAGACACAAGTATGGAGCGTATATGGATATATCCATTTGTTGAGTAGCAATGTACATTTCAAGGATGAGATACAATAATAGTGATATTTACAGTTGAGCTAAATGTTCAAAATATTCTTGTAGAGAATAGTACAGATTGTTTAATAATCTGTCATAAAATCTTTGTTCAAATCTATTATACGCGAGTTGAGTTACATCATTTGATAGTGTGTTATACATTTTTATACCTAATACTTCAAAGCTATTTTGTGATTTTGACAGTCTATTATAAGATGTATCAATTTGGTTTGTATATCTTGTGTTATATTTATGGATATCCTGTCTATAGTGGTAATCATATATATTCTGTTTTATATAAATGAGGACTGTATAGATATACAAGTTTACTATTGCCATTATTCTTAGTTGTACAAATAGTGGCTTGCAATGTGCCAATTTATCTGCATCAGATATTATTCGAATGGTCTTCTTTTGCAATAGTAGGATATTAGTAATATATTTACTATTACCCCAAAGTATAATACCATATGTTATAATGCTATGAAAGAAAGCAAAATAAGCAGTTCTGTTGTAAGTGTTGGGTACAGAGCTTTTTAGGTTTATTTAAGAGAAATATTACCCTTGAGAGCCTAGCAGTGATATGTTTAATATGAGGCTCCAAGAGAGTTTATCAACTATTGCACCGAGAAATTTGACTTCTTCGGTATTATTTAAACTTGGCAAGTCTCTTAGTGTAAATAATAGTTGTTGTGTTTTTTGTTCATTAAGTAAGAAGCCATTTGCCCTGAACCAAATATCTGCCTGCCTCAAGGTATCCTCAGCAATTGTTAACTGATAACTACTACTCACAAAAGTTAGAAGTTATAAGTCCACTCATAGAATGGTGTAACATTTTCCTTTACATTTGCTCAAATATAATGGTGTTATAACACATTATTAAGAACACATGACCATTAATCAGGATTTTTGCAATTCTGCTTCTAATATGCATAATTATTACATTAAATTGGTTTCAAAACTATTGTTTCAAACAGTCGAAAAAGAGTTACACTGTCCTTGGCAACACTTCAAGAGCAGAAAATGTGTATTGTGAATTACAATGACATGTAAGAGTTAAAAATCTGCAATAAAGCAATTTGCTGAAATTAACTTTGTATGGAAGAACGGTTCAAAAAGCTTTGTGTTCATTTATTTGCTACAAGATAAGTGCAGAATTTTTCAAATTTTAACCTGTGATTACAGCTTTGCATTAAGGTGATTTTTGACACTCATCGTCTGTAATGTGTTCATTTTTTAGATCACAATAGCATAATTACATTTCAAAAGAATTGTTTACTTTAGTCGTTATTACATTTTTGACTCTCCTGTAAAATTATTTACGGACTTATTGCATTTTGAAACTGTGCTTCTCATATACATACATATATACTAGTGTCCAAAAGTTAAGCATAATTCAATATTTCATTAGCAAACTATCACAATTGTACAAAAGTTAAGCATAATGCAGTATGTTGTTACCAGTGTACCACGTATGGTCTGGAATGCAACAAAGTAAGGAACAGCAAACAATTTTGGCCTCTTACAAAAGTACTAACTCTGACAACCACTCCCGCAGTAATAATTATGGTGCTGAGTGGTTAGTGTGGGGTGTGGTGAGCCCTCATGGCTATACAGGCCTTGCAGTGCTGTGGTATGCTCTCTATAAGGTGGTTCAAGAGCTCTGCAAGCAGTTGTTCCCATTCCTCGTGGAAAGCATTTTGGAAGTTTGGAAGTGCCCTCAATGGAGGCTGGGGGTTTGATCCTAGGAAACCACATGCGGGATTTGTGATGGATGAAGCGGTGCTGGGGCAGATTTCCTCCTGTTTCCCCTGCCATCTCATTCCACCGGTGATCCGTCTTCATTTCATGTATCATCAGTGTCACCGCCTGCAGTGCCATATGTAGTAAAAACAGGCGCTCAATACTAACCCCGCAAAAAAAAAAAAAAAAATGGAGGCTAGCAGGCTGCAAATCGTCTTCCTAATGCATCCCAGGCATGCTCTAGATGGTTCATATCCGGTGACATTGCTGGCCAGTCTATGCACTGTATATCTTCCCTCTCAAGATAGTCATTTACCAGGTGGGCTCTGTACAGATCTGCGTTATCATCCATAAAGACGAAGTGTGGACCAACTGCACCTCTGAAAAGTTGCACATGTGGTTGCAGTACCTCATCTCTATACCTCAGAGTATCACCATCAAAGGTGTGCGGATCTGGACGTCCATAGAATATTATGCCCGCTGCCCACACGATTACACCACCAGCAACAAATGGGCATGTTTCCATGATGTTTGTGGGATGAAACCAAGTTCCACGTTCTCTCCAGGTTATTGTGCAATGGGAATCTTTGTTCAAACTGACTCTGAACTCGTCTGTAAGTAGGATGTTCCTCCATTCATTCAAGGTCCATTGTTAACTTTGCTGACTCCACTGTAAATGGGACCACATGTGTACTCGAGTGAGTTAGCACACACTGCTGAGCGTCTGGCATAGAAACCAACTGCTCTGAGTCTCAGGTATACAGTATGCCTCGAAACATGAACACCTGGGGAACCTGCAACCTCGGAAGATAGTTGCCGTGCGAGCATCCTCCAGTGCCATTGTGCTGTTAGGGTCAAGTATCAGTCCTACCGTGGTCTTGTGACCCATGGGTGACCATGTACAGGCATCCAACGAGCACTTCCAGTTCCTTGGAATTGTTGCCAAAACCTGGAAATGACACTGTGGCACAGTCAGTGGTCGAGAGACTGCAGTCTGTGTCTGCCTCTGGACATCTGATTATTCTGCCCTTCAAAATAGGGTCCAATTGACTTTTTTGTGACCTGTTGGTGCTGTCCTGTAAATACTTTGCAAAAAAACAATTGTGTTCACAATAAGAGAACAATAATGAATGGGCCACACACTGGGTCTGATACTCTAGTATTGGTTTGCTTCTGTGGTTTGGTTGACCTATGAAGCACATACCCCCTTACCTATCACAGAGCACAAGTAAGGGAAGACACTGTGATAATGTTGAATGGCACTTGCTTACGAGCCATTTTCCCTTTTAGTTCTCTGTTTTCGGAATTTTGCTTGATATTTGGACACCTTAAGCCAAAAAGGTGAGTCAATAACACTGCATGACACTTATTTCCTGGAACATGTTTCGGAGGCTGATTTTCCTCCATTATGAACCAGACATCGACTGGTTCTCCCTGGTGTGGATGGTGATGTTTCCTCTGAGGTCTCCTATGGTGGTGGTTCAAGTAACTTGCTGAAGATATCTTTCTGGAGAATGTTGAAATTGAATAGTTTGTTTCTATTTTTCAAAATGATTTGTTCCCACGTGGACAGCTCTTGTTTTCCCATTACGTGTTTGAGGAGTTTTGGTTCTGGCTTTATGCTGTGGTTTTTTTGTCCAAAAGTGAGTGGCAACTGCTGATTTTTTCAACTTTTATTTTTTAAGCGTTTCTAAAGTGTTCCGTTGGTCTGGGTGGCTCATTTGGTTAGACACTGTCCTACTGATCCCAAGGTCACAGGTTCAAATCCGGCCCAGACTGATGGTTTTTAAGTGTGCTGAAAAATGACAGCTCCATGTCAGTAGATTTACTGGAACACTGGTGACGTTGATGTGATCCTGGTTGCTGCTTCTTTTTTTTTTAAATAGTGTTTAATGCCCACTTGATTCTGGCAGTTGACAGCATCGTTAAACAACAAAATAATTTATTTAATTTATCTAAAGTGTTCCTTGAATCTTATTAAATTTCTTTTGGTTTTTCTTATATACATTTCATTACAATCACTGCATTCAATTTGGTATGTGCCAGATTTTCTATTGGGTGGGATGTCATCTTTGATCTTTGAGTTAAGTAGATTTTTTATGGAGTTATGGAGTAGTGGTTTGCTGGTGGTAACTGAATGTTTTGTTCTTTGAAAACGTTTTTTGAATTTATCAAAGGCCCAAGGATGGAATGTGAATTTTTTGAATGTCATTTTTTGTTCTGCTGCTGTGAGTAGTGTAGTTTCTTTTAGTAACTTTTGTTTCTGCTCGTTTCAGTTTTTTATCTACTAATGACTTGGGGAAGCCTCTTTTTTTGCGCTATTTAGATTATTTTGCGATATTCTTTGTATTCTTCTGTTGGAAGGGGGATGTCCACCAATCTAAACTATTGAGGATTGCCCGTTTGTGACTTCTTGAATTGTAATTATGAGCTTTTATGTAATCGTCTGTCTGTGTTGGTTATCTGTAAATGTTGAAGTTCATTCTATTCTTGTTTTTGATTATTTGTAAATCCAAAAATGGTAGTTTATCATTTCCCACTTCCACAGTGAACTTCTTGCTTTTTTCATGGATGTTTAGGAGTTTTAGAGCATTGCCAATTTGTTTTTTTGGGGACTATTGCAAATATGTCATCTACGTACCGCTGCCAGAGTTTGAACATCCATGGATACCTGTGGTGATCCTTGTTTCTAATGCACTCATGTAAATAGAAATTGCAATGACTTTTTGTTTGATTGTTTATATTCAACTGTTTGATATTAAGCTTTTGTAAATGCCATTTTCTTGTGGTTTCCATGCTGTAATACATTTTTCAAATTCCATTATTGATATTTGTAGTGCTTACTCAATACCATCCTTCAATAGAACCATGTAACTGCGTCAAATCATGTTGAGTCATGTATTCATGTCTATCAAGCCCAATTACATCAGAGTCACTAATAAAATATGTTAAGGCCCTTAATCTAGTAATTCAGGTAATAATACTAATTCAGTTGTGCAATTAGAAAATTAAAACCAAACATTTAACAATATTTTATCTAAAAAAATATGTCCTATTCCACGAGTCTAGATTAGTAACAAAACACTCAGCTTTTACACCTTTCAACAAGCTTCAAAATGTAAAATTTACCATATGATCATAACTTGTGTATTATTGAACTGCACAATAATCTTGACACAAAATAAAAATCTACAAAGGAAAATTAAACCTTCAGTTAAAGATTGTCAAATATCAAAGAAGTTGTGCCTATATGAGTAACTGTGGTTTAAGTTGGCAGTCAGTAATAAACTTGCTTCTGTCACACCCTATTCAATCCCTTGTTGGGTTACAGCATTGGCCCTTGCATTTGTCCTTATGTTACAATGGCAAATATACACCAGTGGCTAAGGGCCAAGGGTGTTTTAGATTTGTTGATAAAGTGGTCAATTTGAAATTAATTGTAATTACCGCTAATTTTGGCATCTGTTTCTCTAGTGTGGGCAGGCGAAGTGCATGCCTTAATCAAATTCCACATTAAACATGTTTTACAATCATGTTATTTATTTACAAAATGTTATTAACTTTCAATATACATAAACAATAATCTTGAAATATTTTCACAAAGCGTCGCTGCAACATTGAATAACAAAATAATGGTGGTGGTGATATAGATGATAATGATGATGAGAAACAAGCAAACCAAAAACATAATGGAATTGAAGTCCACGTATTTTCATAATATAAAATAGATAATTGGGGATAACCTATTCTTCTTGGTAGTGAACTAATTAGATGCTCCACATATTCCTGTGAACTCATGGGCTCATTCCAGGTAGTCTCCGCCATCCTCACACTCAATTCTGTGAGGTCTGCTGTGAATAATAGCCCTGTTCATTTTTTTCTGCATCTGTACCCACACATTTTCTATTGGATTTATATCTAGACTGTTAGGCAACCTGAGAGCGAGCTGAACATCTTGGTCATGTTGTTCAAACCACTGTTGCATACAGAGTAATGTGGATGCCACTGTAGTCATGTTGAAATTGAATAGGACCACTTCCAAACACTATTGGCTCTCTGGGTAACATGATGCTTTCTAAAATGGAAATATATTGATGGTTATTTAAATTGTACTCCATTCTCTAAAGAACACCACCACCTCTGGCAGAAATCCAACTGCATATGGGAACAGATACATGACCACTTTAATGTCTTTAGCCTTTGAGTCTCAGGCATTTCTGCAGTTGAAGGGATGAAAAGCCAGTTTTTTTTTTTCTCCAAATACTTTGAATAATTATTTGCAGTACACCAATGAAAGTATGCTAAGATAACTTAGTGCATTAGGAAAGAATGGTCTTGAAGGATTTCCCAAAAAATAGCAACATAGTTGTAACTTCAGTTTTAATATTTTATTTTCAATTTACAAAAGGTATCAAAAAAGAAAGAAAGAAATTGCATAATGCAGGGGGGAGGTGTAGGTTTAAGAGTGCTCAACTACTCGGTTATTAGCATGCATAATGCAACTTACATCATATTCACACCTAGCTTTGGTATGATACAATCTGAAGCATTCTGACATGTCAAAGGGGAATTTTGCAATCTGGACACCACCTGGTTTCTTTTCTGGAAGCTTTTCTTTCAGAAGTTTTTGATATCTGTTAGAACAAACCTTACACATAGAGAAAACAGCTTGTTGGAATACCCTAAAAACCAACTGTGACATTTTCCCTCCATTATGGCGTGGTCTGGTTGTATTTGGTGATATTCCATTTGGTAGGTTGCATTAGTACCGCTGTTTGTAAAATATAACCACGGTAAAGCTATGGCCATAGTTGGTGTTATTGCATCTGTTATGTTGCCACAGAAGCCTTTGTTTTTTAACCCTTGCAGAGGAGCCAACCTATAGATTTTAAAACAAAATTCTGTATAGATGCCATATTAATTAATCTATGGATGCCATTGTATTGCTCGTGTTTGCATGATTTGTCTTGAATTGTTTTAGAATATTATATGCAGTAATGGTTACTGTTATTTTTGTGTTTACAACACAGTAGTGCATTAAATATATATTATAATATTTAGCATTTGGAAGTGATTTTATCCAAAGGTGTTATTGCAGAATAAGATTTGCCGAAGGTGAGTAGGATCGTGTGTTGTGTGGTAATGATATTCAAGCATTATCATCATTTGAAAGCACGTTACTTTAACCCTGTAATATTTGAGGTTAGAAATGATGCTTTTATGATAGGTTGGCAGTACTGATTTTTGGTGTAATGTCTGCCAGATTGAATTCTTGGGAACTGCCAATAAGCTGTTTCTCCTATGCCGTAGTGGGATGTACTTTTTCGTCAGTGGGAGATATTTTGTCTGGAAGGTATCTTCCAGTAGGCCTATTATTATAATTATTTGAGATGGTTGTACTTCCCTGGGCTAACATAACATCCCTTTTTAGCAAATTTCCCACCCACCTTTTGCATAAAAATTGCCAATTCACAATCTTTTTTATTTCTTCTTGTTTCAAGATGACAAATGCATTTGTCAGAGTCATTACAAAGAGGTGAAAGAAACATATGCCTTGTCTGAAAGCTCAAAAGGCTCTCCCATCATAAGCATGGTTTCCCAGTGCTTCATTAATTGCATCCACAATTTGAGCTTCAAATCACAAATTGAGGAAATTGCTGCACTTTAACTTTTATACACACAAAACTTGAGAGACAGTTAACCATCTACTGGGATAATGGTGCGAGAGCATCTGATATTACCAGCTCTCTTAAATTTCCTAATAGTTTACTAAAGTGACTACGGATGGCAGCACAAATAAGACAGCTGAAAGATATAAGATGCCTGGCTGTCACATCGTAGCCCAAGCTGGTAATTACAGCTATGAATTTGCATTAAAATTGTTAGAAATACGTCACTGAGATGTAGTCTGGCTTGGGTGTTAAAAACATTTCAAGCAGCCCAAACTACATTCTGGCTTGGGCTTCAAAGGGTTAAATCTGGATGAAGGCTTTGGCCAATATACATGCATAGGAACTGAAGTGGTATTTGAAAATATTGTTTAGTCAGAAAACATGGAGTTGTGCCAGAGATAATTGGTGTACTCTTCACAAAAAAACAATGTGATCCACGATTTGCACATCCGTCAATATTTCTCTTACTGGTGCGTGTTTGTTCAATATATCCCATGCTCTAAGCCTCCTACAGGTAGTCCAAGTAGACATAGGTAAATTAGTATCTGCTACAAACATTTGTGAAGTATTAAAAGGAGAATGTCTTGCAGCATTAATTAATACCTTGTCTTGTTGTGGAGTGGATACTGTAAAAAAGGAGCACTATTATAACTTTTTTTGTAATTATTAGTGTAGGCATTGAGTGCTATGGAGACTACATTATACGTTTATGATTAAATACACTACCTGGTTTTCCAGTCCAGTAATACCATTCTTCCATCAATTCAACTCTGTTCTTGGAGATACTCCATATAGCTCCACAGCTGTCGCAGCACTATAACCTTGTTCAATCAGGATAATAACTTTCAGCTTGATGTCCATGTCCTATTTTCACTTCAAATGGCATGTATAATACAGAGCATAATTTTTCCAGGACAATGTCATCCAGCCATTAAGTGTAATGCATAAGATCTTTGTTCAGTGGTTGAATGCCAAACCAATAAGAGCCAGACTCATTCAGGTGCTAGTATGAACAGTCCTTGGGAAGTGTATTTTGCAAGCATACAAGTGCAAAATTTAATTTTCCATCATTTGGACTGTCCAGCTAGGCTTGACCTTTCTTCACAGGGTAATGCTAGCTATTCTTCATAGGAATTAGACTTCAGCTAAAACTAATTAGAAGTTCACTCACCTAAGGGAGGTGTGGAACACAAATGACATTCCCCAGCATCAAGAATGGAGAACACTAGAAGTAACCAAAAGCATCAGCATGTTTTCTTACACTTGACTTTACTGAGATATTCAAAATAAAAAACATGGATTACAGTAATGAATGGTGAAATATGATATGGCCTGGTAAAGATGGATGAGTCATAGTGCTGTGCCTGCCTATATACTGTTAAGTTTGTGAAACTTGAATATGTATCTTTAAAATGTCTTATTGTTTTCCAGATTCATTGAGTTCATGAAGAATTGGACTGCTACAGAAATGCCAAAAGAATACATGGATGTGGCTTACACTTCTGAACGTTCAATAGAAGATGAGCTTGAACGTGAATCTCATTCTGATGTTAGTACAATACTAGTCAGCTATATCATCATGTTTCTGTACATTGCCATTGCTCTCGGGCAAGTCCGTACATGCAGCCGCCTTCTGGTAAGTGTCCCATGTGTGAAACTGAAACTGAAGACATGTTAGTGTAAATATTTTTGTGCTCATATAATTGAGTTTTCTTTCAGATTGACAGCAAGGTGACACTGGGACTTGGAGGTGTACTTATTGTCCTGGCTTCAGTTGTGTGCTCTGTAGGATTGTTTGGATTTGCAGGAATACCAGCAACTCTGATAATAATTGAGGTAAATATTGCACATTATGAAAACTTAAAGAAATATACCAGTTTTTACTAAGAATTAAGGGCTTGATTTTTAATGTGAATGCCAATACACTTGCATAAAAGTTGATAGCAGTATTAATCTTGAGGGTTAAGACTAATTTCTAATTGGAAACAGAATCTTCTGGTTAGCTTACAGAATGAGTGTCGTGTCAAAATGAGCAGTAATAAAAGGTATTATTTAGTGCCATTTCTGTCATTGTTGTAATTTTTCATTTAATGAGAGAATTTGTGTAGCTTTGTGACTAACATTTTTAAACAGCTTTAAATTGCCAAAAAGCCTTTTCCCTCACTGATCTTAGCTGTTCATAAAATATATTTTGTAGCACATGAGAAAAAGGGAGTATAATTACTGAGTTATGCAACAGCCTTAATAAATAAGACAATATAAGGAAGAAGAAAAATCCCAAAGTGGAGATTTTAGCTAATAATGAAGTAATGCAAGCACAGCTATGATTTGTGCTAATCATAATAAAACTGGCTGATTTGCTTTGAAGTACTAATAGTCATTTTGGCCACTTTGTGTCTTTTTATATCCTTAAACATACAAATAACATATGTCCATATTTATGATTTATTTTCTACATGTTTAATAAATATTAGTCATAAACTTGTGGATGAAGTCCATATTGCACTAGAGTGGATAGATGTTGCTGGTATGATGCCATGTTTGTTAATATCTTCCCAGTAAGAAGCAGTCATGTGCTGTCAGCGTAAGCAGAACTGTTGTTGCTGTTATGAAGGTGATTTGATGTGTACAATGAAAGTAAAAAATGCCGAGTTTGAGCAACGAGACCTATCAAGTTCTGCCAAAAATTAGGCATCTGCTTAGTGAAACATTTCAGATCATGAAGCTAGTTTATGGAGATGGTGCCTTAGGGCTGCATTGCTGTATTTATTGTCATCTTTTTTCATAGAGGGGAGAATGATTAGTATATAAGTTGGCCACAAACTGTCCAAATTGAAGTGAAGACAACAGAGTTGCAATGTAGGTGCATACCAACTGCTCCCAATAATTAGATAATCTTACACCAGCAGCATGGATCAGACATGGTACACAGCTCTGTCCAATCTGCATATGTCACGTGTTACCCAGCATAGTGCTCCATGCATCCTGATGTAACAATCACTTATTTGTGGTGACCTGATAATAATTAGTCGTGTCAATGATACAGGATTTTCCAACCAGATCATAATAGGAGATGAAACATGGTGATAAGTCAACAAGTGAAGTTTCATTTGACCGTAGCCATGACAAGACAAGCCAAAAGGCAAGATATTGCTTGAAATGTTACTTGACTTGATAGGAATTAAGCGTTTTTGCAAAAGCCGAGAGATCAAACATTTCTAAAAGTTAGTTATATGTTGTATCTATAAGGTTTTTTTGCTTGGAATCTACCTGTACAATCAAATTTAGCAAAACTTAAATCGTGCTATAATTAGAAATACGCAAGCATAGCAGCTTTTTCAGAACTTGATAAGATGCAGCAACTTTGCTAAAGCAAAACTTGACACATGCCTTATACCTTATTTTAAATAAATACAAGGTCAAGTAAAAGTTTTAATTAAGAGTGTTTTTCAGTATTGTGATATTCCAGTTATTGTGTTCTCACAAGAGAAGCCCTCATGATCTGAGGCAGGGAAAGAAATGCAGACAGGCAGGAATGGAAACAGCAACAGCTAGCACTTCTGAATCCTAAAAATAGCAACACAACAATCTAGGCTATTACTAAGTGAGGTGATCTGTGCTCTATTCATATGATATTAAGTTTTATGCTGCTTACTAAACAATACATTTCTTTGCAATGTATCATGCTCCCAGGAGTGTTAGAAATTGTTTAAATATTTTGTTTTTGTTTCTAGATATTTGTTTGTATTTATTTAGGGTATAAAAAGAGAACTTTATCTAAAACAAACATAAGTGTTCCTTAACCTCTTCAGCGATATGGGCGTGAAATCACATCCATTTAACCTCTTGAGCGATAGGCATTTAAAAGCTCCGCAGGCTGAGAACGGATACCCAATATCCAGCGCAGGGCATTTAAATTGTTAAATGTGCTAAAAGTGCTTCGTAAATACACAGCTGTATTTTGCATAAATTTTAAGTTATTTTAATGAAACAAAAACTGGTATAAAACTCATTATATGCAGTATACATGTACATCATCAGCAATGTTGAGTTGCATTTACAAATCGTTCAAATGGCACTATTTGTTTCACTGTGGTGAAAAGTTAACTTTGCTTTGTCGAACGCATCTAATATAATTTCTCGGAAAGAAACAGTAGTGGATCCATTGTATGTGTGAGCTATGCGTCAGCAAATCACAGCACAATGTGAAATAGAACACTACTGTATGCGTGGTTTATGAGTCATCAGAATAAAGCAGGTTTGCAATTTTTCCTTACACGTGTTTCGTAACTTGGATTTAGCTTACAGGCTCCGTTCATTTCTTTCTTGAAATACATACGTATACTTTCCTGCTTGTAGCTGAAGTGAGAAGCTTTTGAGTGTTACATCTCAGAGCTAAAACATGGCATCAACAAGCAGTGTTGCACAAAGGTTAGCGAGTGGTGGAAGTGTAAGGGCTTCTGAAATTATACACGATAATGTGGAGGACTTCTTGCTGTGTGACAGCGATTTGGATATTGATGGCAAATTTTCCGAATTTGAGGGGGGTGTGGAGGATATAGGTACGAGTAGCAGTGAGGAAGAATGTGACCAACTTCCTTCAGGTGTTCTTGAAGAGTCAGCATTGTGGAGTGCTGAAAACAATTGCAATACAAACAGGCACATCTTCACGAGCACAGGGTCTGGTGTTCAACCCCAGGCTCAGCTGACTTCTGACAGCCAACCAATTGACATTTTTACAAAATTTTTTACTACCGACTTAGTGTCTCTCATTGTTTCGGAAACAAATGTATATGCGAGTAAGGTGAAGGAAGACCTGCTCTCTAAAGGTAAATTAGGGCCTAAGAGCAGAATTCAAAGGTGGACAGAAGTAACACTCAATGAGATTTACAGGCTAATTGGTCTAATTATACTTATGGGTGTTATTCGTAAACCTGCATTATACATGTATTGGTCCACAGATGACATGCTAGCTACTCCTTTTTTTTGGAAAATGCATGTCAAATAACAGGTTTACTTCAATTTTGCGGTTCCTTCATTTCACCTGCACAGAGAATGTAAATGACAAACTCCACAAAATTAGGCCTGTTTTCGATTATATTATTTCAAAATTTAAAGAAAATTATGTGCCTGGTGAAAAGGTCACTGTTGATGAAAGCCTAATGCTTTGGAAGGGCCGCTTAGGTTGGAAGCAATACATCAAAACAAAAAGGGCTAGATTTGGCATAAAGAGTTTTGATGTTTGTGAAAGTAAAATGGGATATCTTTACAATAGCTGCATTTACACTGGTCAAGGGAGTGACAATACTGGAGACAAAGATTTGGGCTTATCTGGCTCCATAGTAATGCACCTAATGGAACCTGTGCTTGATCAGGGTAGGACTGTGTACTTAGATAACCGGTACAGCTCTCCTAAATTATTCATGGCGTTACACAAAAGAAAGACTAATGCAATTGGAACAGTACGTTCAAATCGTATTGGTTTGCCAAAAGATGTGAATACGAAGGCTCTAAGGAGAGGGGAAATGGAGGTGCGTCAGCTCCCACCTTTGACCTACCTTGCCTGGCAGGACAGGAGGGTAGTTACGGCATTATCCAATTGCAGTTCTCAGATTTCGATGATTGACACTGGAAAAACAGATGCCCATACCAAAATGTGCATTTTCAAGCCTGACGTTATCCAGGAATACAATATGCACATGGGCGGTGTCGATCTAGTAGATCAGGTATTGCAAGCATATCCCTCTTTACGAAAAACAGTGAAATGGTATAAAAAGGTATTTTTGCACCAGCTGGATATAACCATATACAATTGTTTGGTAATTTGGAGAGCTCTAAACCCACACAAGACAATGACCTACCTGGACTTTCGACTATCAATAGCTCGCAGCCTAATTGAACAATACCAGGTTGAGAGGCCTCTTCATACTGGGGGTAGAAAATCCAAAACCCCTGCACCCCTCAGACTTCAAGGAAAACATTATCCTAAAAGGATACCGTCAACAGCAAAGAAGTCCCGCCCATCTCGAAGGTGTTTCGTGTGCCGCAAGAAAGGAATCTGCAAGGAAACTGGGATGATCTGTGGCGAATGTGGAGATGTGCCCTTGTGTGTTTATCCCTGTTTTGAGGCATATCACTGCAGAAGGAACATATAAAGGTAAGCCAGTAAAGCATATAGAATTTAATTAAATGTTTCATAACGGGGGAAAATTAAAATAAGTTGAGTTAGATAGAGGATAAATAAGGGTTAAATGCACAAACGCACAGGACGTGTATACACATCCATATCGCTCGTCCGTCATTTTAAATGGACGTGATTTCACGTCCATATCCCTGAAGAGGTTAAAATGACGGATGAGCGATATGGGCGTGTGTACACGTCCTGTGCGTTTAAGCATTTAACCCTTATTTATCCCTTATCTAACTCAACTTATTTTAATTTTCCCTTTATGAAACATTTTAGTAAAGTCTATATACTTTACTGGCTTACCTTAATATGTTCGTTCTGCAGTGATTTACCTCAAAACAGAGATAAACACACAAGGGTACATCTCCACATTTGCGAATTCTCTTCTTGCAGCACACGAAACACTTTCGAGATGGGCAGGACTTCTTTGCTGTTGGTGGTATCCTTTTAGGATAATGTTTTCCTTGAAGTCAGGGGTGCAGGGGTTTTGGATTTTCAACCCCCAACGTGGTATTGTTCAATTAGGCTGCGAGCTATTGATAGTCGGAAGTCAAGGTAGGTCATTGTCCTGTGTGGGTTTAGAGCTCTCCAAATTACCAAACAATTGTATATGGTTTTATCCAGTTGGTGCAAAAATACCTTTTTATACCACTTCTCCCTTCAGCTACAAGCAGGAAAGTATATGTATGTATTTCAACAAAGAAAGAAACGGAGTCTACTAAGTTACGAAACTCGCGTAAGCAAAAGTTGCAATGTTGCTCTATTCTGATGGCTCAAGAGACCACGCATACAGTAGTGCTTTATTACACAGTATGCTGACGCATAAGCCACTACTGTTTCTTTCAGAGAACTTATATTAGATGCGTTTGACAGAGCAAAGTTGATTTTTCACCACAGTGAAACAAAATAGTGCCATTTCAACGTTTTGTAAATACAATTCAACTTTGCTGATGACGTACATTTATACTGCATATAACAAGTTTTATACCAGTTTTTGTTTCATTAAAATAACTTAATATTTTCACAAAATATAGCTGTGTATATACGAAGCACTTTGAATGCCCTGCGCTGGATATTGGGTAGCAGTTCTGGACTCGCGGTCGTTTTAAATGGCCATCACTCAAGAGGTTAATCAGTGTGGAGTGTAAGTCCCTTTTATTGCTTGTTTTAATAGCAGACAAATGATGATGAAATTATTAGAATGATTAATAGTTCTTACACATTCCCTTTAATGGGCATTTAAAGATAATGGCATTTGGATTCAAATTCATACAATTCACAGCATTATGTATTCTCCTCTTTGTTAGCATAAAGTGTTAAAAGGGTGTATGTGAAACATCATTCCCAGTATTCTATGATTCTCTGTCACTTTTAAGACATTACTTGCAAAAGGACACAATGTCTTGTCCACATGGTTGCATATAGTTGACAGCAGCAGAGAGGGGCGAGATCTTAGGACATTTCTCTCAGAGGCAAAGTGTTTCTCAGATATTTAGAGAACTTGTGCTTAATCGTAAGATGGTCAAGAAATGGCTACACAGATATCAAGCAGAAGGCATTGAATGGGCCATGTCGCTACCAAGATCAAGAAAACCTTGGACAACTACTGCTGCACAGAAGGAGGCATTGGTGGCAGAGGTGAGGGAGCATCATATTACACACAGATCAGTTTTGCTGGATAAGACTGTAGAATATGGATGTTCCCATGAAACTATATGGCATAGACTAAAGGAGGCTGTTCTTGAATTTCATCTTCCTGCCACTAAGACAATCCTCACTGAAGCTCACAAAGCCAGAAGATTGGAATGGGCCCAAAGAAACATCCAGCTACAGCAGGCCTACTGGATCTTGTAACGGTATTAAGAGTAATGCCGTTGGATATAAGAAATTATTATAGACTTGGGAACAGCCAGAAGGGGTATGTCCTGAAAGTGGAACGGTTAGTGTTCACGTAAACAGTGGAGTTGAACAGAAGAGGACGTGGAAAATGGAACTGTCTTAAGTTGTCAATCCCCATTATGCATTTCCAGTAGGATTTGTATTAATATGTGCCGTTCTTGTATTTGCGTTTGGATTCAAATCTGCGGAACAGACTGCATTTGCCCAGCTCACGTATACAGGTGATGACCGGAAACCAACTGAGAAGAAAAGAAAAATTAAAGATAAGCAAAAGTCACATGTTGGGCAAGGAAATACATCAAGTGATGAACAAGCAGATATAAAAGGGACCACTAAAAAAGATGCTGAAAAAGAGCAATCCATAAAAACTGTTTCTAAACAAAAAAGGCAAGAAGCTTAACCTGTAAAGGAACAGAAAAATACAAACAAGGATGTTACCAAAGTAATTATTGGTAAACAGCAAAAGACAGTAACAAACTAGGAGCTAAACAGACAAAAGGAAAATCTAATGAAAAGTAAAGGAGAAGAAATTAAGAACAGCAAGCTGAAAGGAACCAGGGACGTACTCCTGATGGAATTCTACCAAGATAAGGAATCAAAGATAATGTAATTCCATTTTCCGTCATGATATAGGAGCATTCAGGGTTTTGTGTTATATACTGTAGGTCAAGTTTAAATGTTTATTTAGTGTAGGTCAAGTTTATTGTAAAAAAAAAAAAGAATTCTTGTGTTTTTGAAGTTTGGTGTAGTTAGGATAAGTTTAAAAAGGATTTAAAAATGTTTGAATTGTGTATATGATTTGTTGTTTTCTCGTATTCTTAATTTCACGAGATACGATGTAATGTTAGAAAGGTTTTACTTAGCATATAGATATTGTTTAAAGCTTTTAAGTTATTTCAATAAATTGTTAGTTATGCACGTGTTGTTTGATGTGAACTTGCGCTATCCTGAAGATTCGGCGGATAGGAATTAATCAAAGGAGAGTGATATTTAGAAGGGTAATTTAACAGCTTATAGCAGAGTGGCGCAATCTAATGATCTGGTTGGACGACAATGTGTTCCTATGTGATCAGCAAGTAGGGTGTGTGTCTATAGGCCATGTGGCACAAGATATGACCCATACATGTTATGCATGGAAATCACTCAGGAAGCTGAGCTCACTTTTGGGCCTATATGAGAGCATCTGAACCAGGACAACTGATTACTGTGCCAGAGGGAATAACCAGTACGGTTTATATTGAGGTCCCCCAGAACACACTGTTGCCATTTCGACGGGCTAATCTTCTGGAACAGGAAGAACGTTTGTGTATGTACGAGTATGGTTTATGTAGATTTCCTCCAGAACACACAGTTGCCATCTCTACAGGGTAATTTCCCAGAAGAAGAATACCTATATGTTTATGTATGACAACAGGGCTGTGCACACCTCCAGTTTCACAAAAAACTGACTTTGTTTTAGTCAATCGTAATTTCTGACAACTTAAATATTTTAATATATGCTGATTGTGCCCCCTCCAAAAAAGAAAAAAAAAAGAAAGAAAGAAAGAAAACGATAAATAGCTATATAGTATTTGATGTCATGGAAAGTTGACACTAATAGTAGCTTACTTTCATCCACTGTGAATCAAAGTGATCCATTGGTGCCTTAAGCCTATAGAAGCATCATAATTATAGCCGTGTATTAGAATATTTATTTTTGACGAGAAAGGTTAGTAGGAAGCATAATGTCTTAGTATACAGCAGTGTTGTCAATCGTGGCCCCGAGTGGCAATGCTACACAGAGAGCCAGTCACTGTGCCCTGGGCATAGCAGGCCAGTCTGTTAGAAACCAGTTCAGTGCAGTTTTCCGTGTGATGAAGGCAGAGCAATGGCTGCGTCCGAGAGCACAGACATGAGTCATTTGGATTCACATGTTTCGAATGGGAAAACAATTCCTCTGCAAAGTTGTGGTAGTAGTATTCAGTATCTAATATGCAACCAGTATCTTGCATTAAAAATACAGCATACAAAGTCCTTATGAACATAAAGTAAATAATACAGCAGTTCACCTGGAGCTATTAGAAGTACAGTGTGAGTCGCCTTCATGACAAATTTTACAGTTCATGCTCAGATACACTGATTGAATTCTACCAGAAACATCACAATAAGCGTTTCCCAAATTTGATTCCCAACCAGCAAAAAGTAAGGCAATGTTTAGCAGTACCTATCTTTGTGAACAGGGTTTCTGAAAACTTGCCACAGAAGCAGACTCTCGGATAGCAATTTGGCATCCAGTCTTAGAATCTGTCTTTGTAAGCCAAATTTTGAAAAGTGTATGAATTGAAAAATATGCCAAGTGACTGATCCTACAAATGTGTAACATGTGGTATTTTACTTAGGTTTTCATTAAGATTGTCTTAAATTCATTATGCAAATGCTTAACACTAAAATACGTATCTTTAAGGACAGTAGTTTTCAAACAACTTGCATGTAGTCCTTTCCTTTAATTTTGGAGGAAATCGCCAACCCCTGTTACTAATAATGTTTCGTGTTATTTCACTTATTTGAGGATAATACAAGTAAATATTCTGTTATTATGTTTAATCAAAATAGCTAAGAATATTCATTTGAGGTATAACAGGATTTGAAAGCTGCTATTTATTTTTATATAAATATAGATTATATCTAATACAAGTTCGCATTAAAAGCACTATTTTTAATACCATGTAATTATTCTCTTATTTATTTATTTATTTATTTATTCATTCATTCATTCAATAGATTGACATTTTTACATCTGGGATTGAAAAGTAATAAAAACATCTATCTTTAAGAGGTATGTAAGTGCGTAAGTGGTGTACTTTGCAGTTTGAGAATGCTAACCCAAGGGCTAGGGTAGGTTTAATAGTACCTATAATTCAGCCTAATCTTCAGAAGGTTGCAACTATTTTAATCAACTTTAATAACTATGTCAAGTAGTTTTCTATTTACACGTGAGATGTACTGTTCCCCTTCGCAGATCCAAATTGTATCTGTGCTATGTATCCTTGTAGGCAATTCTGAAGGAAAAAAATTCATAAGGTGTACGCACTCCAAGAAAGGTTTTATTGGTGGACGCGACCAACTTGCAAGTAAACAGGTGTCAATTGGTAAAGCTTCTAGTGTTATGTATTACGTCATGTTTGGCCCGCTGCATATAGCTGTTGCATAGTTGAGCCCCGAAGTGCCTGTGACCTTGACACCACTGGTATACAGAACAAAATGTGATTGATTTAAACAAAGATAATGTAAAATAGGAAAGGAAATACTCTGCAGCAATAAAGGTTGAGCTAACATCCTATTCATGTACATTGTTGTCTCAGTGATTACATGCTTCCTCTTTTTCAAATTATTAATTCTTAATTAAAAAAAAAAAGTCCATGCAGATTAGGGTGCCACTGGCCACACAAAATTTGCAGTTGCACGGTAATCAGTAAAATGTCATATCAGGGAGTACGTAGATCAACAACAACAACAACAACAACAATAACAACAACAACAACAAAAAATTCTTTTAAATAAGAACTAGAGAAAAATTAGAAATTTAAAGTTGAAGAATTTTACTAATGATACACCTTGTATATCAGAGTAACTTTGATCATTACAGGTTATACCATTCCTTGTTTTGGCTGTGGGAGTGGACAACATTTTTATTTTGGTTCAAACGCATCAGAGAGAACCACGGCATCCTAATGAGTCTCATGCTGATCATATTGGGCGCATTGTGGCTCAGGTTGGACCATCCATGCTCCTTACGAGTTTGTCAGAATCTTGTTGTTTCTTTTTGGGTAAGTGCTTTTTCTGACTTGAGAGCATGATTTATATAGGTTGTACATTTAAATAGATGTATATAAACATTAAAGAACACTGTTTGAACATTTATTTTAATGCTTTACGCAGTGTAACGTTTGCAATAGATGTTTATAATTTTCTACTTAAAGTAAATAATTTACCTGGCTAGAGAAGTAAATTTTAAAATGCACATAAAGAAAAAAAGAACTTTTCATCTATCACAACATAATTGTGCACTACATTACTTTGGTGTGGATGTGACGGATGTAATAGAGACATGTTTATTAAGAAATACTACTGTGGATTTGAATGATTTTGATTTTTATGTCAAATGTTGTACAAAAAGGAAAGATACAGGTCAAAGGTCATTAGGCCTAGGTTTGTTAGAGATACTTAACAACTTGTAATGAAAGTGTTTAATGAATTAGGTGAAAAAGCAGTGCTGTGGTTGGTTCTCAGTGGATTATGGAAGAAAGGATGTGTGTTGTAATGTGTAACCTCAGAATGCTATGGCCTATACTTATGTAATAACCTAAGACAGAACATTAGTAAGTAGGCATTTATACAAAGGTTTTATAATAATGGGCAACTTTAACTGGTTTTTTTATTTTTGTTTTGGTATTTATCTTGTGAATATTTTCTGGAGTGGTAAAAGATTAAGCAAGGGAGTTAATATAGGGCAGTTAATGTTACAGAGCCCTATGTTGATCATTCTTTGGAACTGTTTTACTAGACTTTGTCATTTAAGTAAAATCTATTTATATACATGAGATTGATATTACTATATTGAAGGGGAACCATTCTGTAGGTATGTGTACAATTCTGTTATAAAATTATGTAAAATGGTGGTGCTATATTTTGTATTTTATATCTACTGAATAGAAACTTAACATAAGATATAAAGAATTGAATCAGGCTTAAAAAAAGTTAGTGTCTGTTCAGTAGACTATTGCTGACCTAGGATATTATGCAGTCAACACCGGTTATAGCAACATCGCTTATAACAGTGTATTGGCTATAACAGCGAAATCTAACAGTCCCGCCTAAACCCTTTGTGAATGTTATATTTAAAAAATCGCTTAGTATGACATCACACATAGTAACTTATCGTATAAAATGATGTATTTGTATTACGTTTTTGGAGAAGTATTTTTACACATAACGAATGACCTTGCTAGGATCTGCACGTATGACATTGTGCAAATTGACAATGGGGAGGTGATGTCTCTGTTTCTTTCCTGGAAATAAACAAGACACTGTTGCTGATGCAAGTGGCACTGTACTTAAACACGTAGTTCTGCAGTTTTCACTATACTGAAGTCGGAGAGATACTAACCTGACACTCCCATGGTCTTGTAAATATAAAAGTGAAACCAACCACAAACCATTGCACAACTTCCAGCAATTTGACACATCTAACAATGCCCCTGTAACGCTTATTCTCAAACTTCAGTTGAATTTGCAAACAAACAAAAAATGGGAATGAGAAAAGTGAACACCTGGTTTGTGTGACTGCCGGCTATAATGGCTGCAAACTGTTGTTCCCTTTGGCATTGTTGTAGCCAGTTTTGACTGTATTTGCATTTCTTACCTATAGCCAGTGCTGCTGCATATAAAGTAAGCTTGCTAACTGTAGCTTCTATCATGCTCTGCTTCATTAGCTTCCTTTACCTTTAGAACAGGAGCATCTTCAGTTGGTTAGTAGTTAGACACTGGTCAACTAATCCCAAGGTAGAAGGTTCAAACCTCGCCCAGACCAATGGTTTTTGAGTGTGCTTAAAAGTTATAGCCTCATGTCAGTAGATTTATTAGCACGTAAAATGTCTAAATTCTGGCACAAAGGCAACACTATGATCTTAGCAATTGACAGTGCTGTTAACCCAGAACATATTTAAATTTCTTTTTAAAACAGGAGCAACAACATTGTTGGGTGAAACTTTAATGTGACTCTTTATAGTTATACTCATTACTAACAAGACTCCTGGCATCTTGATTTGTCTTAGAGGTTGCATTATGAAGCAAAATTTATCTTTAATCCCTTAAAGCTCTTTTTGCTTGCTTCATTAAATCTAGCCTGCTAATTGCAAATTAAATTAAAATTTATCAGCTGTTTGTATCTTGTTTTGGAACATAAGTCAACAAATAAATTAACACGTTACTAAGCAACATGGGTAAGTCTGGTAAGCAGCAATGCTACCACCACGCTAAGGAGATGACCCTAGCTCACAAGTTAGCATGTGCTAATGAGGTGTGCTGTTTTGAGAACCAGTTCTCACTCACTGCTCATCGCCCCAGATGGTCTATTTATACCTACTACCATCAGGTTGAGATTATTAGAGTATAGTTATCTAGTTTGAGCTAAAACTGGAATACATGTTAGCGGCATTGTGGCACATGTCATTCGTTGTGGCGATCTTGTCAAATGGCAGTAGCAGTTCTCCGTTACAGTATTGTTTAAAACTGCCAAATATAGAATAAAATATTGCCAACATAATTTGATTGGAATTATTTCTTGAATTACCAGTGAAAAAACTCCTTGTTTTAAACGCCCTCAGCATATTGAAGCTGAGCAATGGCTTTTTTTTTATATAAGAATCAATATTAGCAAAAATTGAACAGTTTCAAATTTATCTCAAATCTTAGAATACCTGTGACTTTTTATTCAGGTGGTTCCATGCTTCATGAGTAACATTTCTATTTAACTGCAGAGAAAATAGTTGACTCAATGGATGTCAACCCAAATCCTAAGGACTGCCTTTGAAATGTTGTGAATTAATAAATATCTGACGAAAATCCAAGTATAATTGAGGGGGTCAGTGCAACAGTGGTCCAACCCATCTTTTTTAAAAATGGAGAAAAACTGAGTTAAAGTTAAGCACCTCTGGTTTTTTTTTAAGATAATGAAAGGCTCATTTGGATCACACTGATTGTTCACTGATACTTTCTCAGTTTATTAAACCACAATGCACTGATCAGTGCTAAAATATTTTTGATACACAATAGATTTTGTGATGTTCTACAAATGTTTTTCTGGGTTAGACCACTGTTGCGCTGATACTTCTACTTCTGTCTTGCCATGCAAAACAGATCTTCCAGTAAATAGGTGCCATTTTTAATAAAATTAAACATGTTTTGTGCATACAATTTCTTGAAAGCTTTGAAGTTCCTATTGCTAAATGGTAGGACATATTAAACGTGTTTAATTCATATATGCTGAACATTCAGGTACCTATATCAAAAATGGAAAACTCTCATTTTCACACACATAAGCCGTAATTATTTTCAAACTTGTGCTGTTATTAAATGGCTAGGATATATTCAAAGGTAATGAAATATGTTTTATTCACTCAAGCTTTTGGATATACAATGTATACAAACTTTATCTGCTTATCTATTGTACATAATCAGGCATATCAAAAAATTCTCCATCCCTCTCATTCTCACAGTTTTCAGTAACATTTTCAGAAACTAAACTGTTATAAAATGTATGATAAACTGGTGGGACATATTTTAAATGGTCTTTAATATCCTTAAGTTTGTTAGGATTTATAGGTCTGGGTTTTACATATTTTGGTTGTAGATTAATATTTCTAAGATCCAGGGTGTGCTTATCCTTTCTTTTTTGACCTTTAGCAACAGTTACATAATCACCTTCTTCTAAATCTGAATAAGAAAACTTTACATTGTATTTCCAGGGTTGTGTAATAGAAAACTTAGACTGTAATGTGACTGAAAGCAACAGGCTTTTTGTCTTCTGTATATTTTCTATTGGTTATTTTGTCAGTTAGAGACTTTGCACTTACAAAGTCAGCCTGCTGCATTTCAGTCACATTAAATCTCTTTTTAACTGCTTTGGTATTTCTTATGAGTTCAGCCCAATCAGCAGGTGTGTAAACATACTTTTGCATTCTCTTTCTTTTCTATGAGGCCAAAGTCCCTGTCACATGGCAGGTAACTGTGGCCTGAAACAAGATACTTGTGTTCAATCCCTTTTACAAACTGTTTATGTATCAGTTGTAGCCAAAAACTTACAAGAGATACATTTTTGTTTTGGGCAAAACAGTTGTCAGAGTACACTATTAATTTTTCACAGTTTTGAAGAGCATTCAAGGTATACTTCATTAAGCATGATATAACCTCATCTGCACCACGTCCTTCAACATTTTCTGGCCATACATACATATTGGCACTGTCAGAAGTGCAATCATGAACAGGAAAGTTGTAAGTCCAGAATTGCCTTTTGTAAAAGACTTCACTTGTATGCAGATGAGGAGTAGGTAAAGCCTGTTGCAAATCAAAGGCTATTACCTTCACTGAAGTGTTAGCTTTCGAATAGGCTACATCACTTTGGAGATTATTGTATGCCCTCTGTGCCTTTAATTGATGCAGATCTAATTCCTGTTTCAATTTTGCTTTTTCAACCTCATCCTCAATAGCTGAAATTTTTATTTGCAGTGCATCACAAACTTTACAGGTGTCAGTAGATGGTGTGGAAAAAGCAAGATTGAACTTAGTATTGAATATTTCCCTGTACACATACTCACTCACAATATCACTAGAACAATGTGCTTGTTTTATCCAATCTACATAAAGTTTGTACATCATTGTTATATTGAGACCTTCAGGCAAATATTTTGTATTTGGGGCTGAGCGTCTAGAATAATTACATTCACGCAATGGAAAGCTATCAATTTGATCTACAACTAAATTGGATTGTTTTTCACTAGTTTTATTTGGTCTGTTTCCATGCTTGCCACGACCATCTGATTTTGGCGTCCCTTCAGTCTGTTTCTTTTCAACTGCCCACGAAAGTCTCCCGTTACTAATACCATGCAATGATAGAAATGCCTGTTTACAAACTCTCTTATCACGACCCTCTATTGAAATATAGTACTCACGGCTATGCTGACTCCTACTTTCGTCACCACTAGCACCGTATCTTTTCTTCACTTCACTCACTTTCACACATCCACTGATATACGCATTTTGCAAGCTAAAATCACACAGTTCCCAAAATTGTTTAAATAGGGCTTTACGTTCTTCTTCCGTCAGCAACTCGTAGCACTTTTGTTCACAAGCACATTTCTTTCTTATACTTCTACCCCACGATTCCTCACTTCTTGTACGTTTTCTGCCACGGTTTTCCACCAATTCTGCATTATTTAGTCTATTTTGCCTATCTGAAGCATCACTACAAACATTAGCATTAGCCATATTTGTTGTTGTTCCATGTGACGTTGATGCTGGCTTCTCATTGGCTATTTATGGTTAGACCACGGTTGCACTCAAACAACATGGATTTTCGTGGGAGGGAAAAAATTAGTAGCTTCCATTTAATATAAGGAATGAGTTTTGGTCTAAACCATATAGGGGGAAGATAGTTCATGTGAAAACCTTACAGATGGCGTCAATATTGCAAATTGTGTATCTGGGAGGGTTAGACCACTGTTGCACTGACCCCCTCAATTGAAAATATGATGCATTTTCCAACCCTGTTAACACCAGCCACTTCACATTTCTAGTATGTTAACTTTGATTCTGCCAGCAGCAACAAACATTAATCCCATGAAACTTGCAATGATTAATATTTAGTGTGCCTATTAGAAGTTCAGTACTGAACATATTTAACACACCCATTGAATTGAATTTCATCATCAGGAAAACTAATTTTAAGAAGTGTGCTTAATGGAATAATGTAGAATTGTAAAAATATCACCACTACTACCACCAGCAGCAAATAAGCTGTGATAGTATCTCAGGTTAACTCTTTTTTAATCATATGTTGTGTATGACATAATTAAAGCACTCTCTTTGATTTGCAGGAAGCCTTTCAGACATGCCAGCAGTACGTGCATTTGCTTTGTATGCAGGAATGGCCCTCCTTATAGACTTCTTATTTCAAATCACATGTTTTGTGAGTCTCCTATCTCTGGACACACTTAGGCAAGCAGTAAGTGGTTTTGTTTAGTAATTACCAAGTTCTGTCTAATTGATTTAACCAGCACATGTCGATCATGATTAATATTACATTGTATTATATTTTAAACAGGAAAATAGACTGGATATATGCTGCTTTCTTCATGGCACAAAGACTGAAAATGACCCGAGTTCTGAGGGTATTCTATACAAAATCTTCAAAGTTCTGTACGTGCCATTACTAATGAAATCATCTGTAAGAGCTACTGTGGTGATACTGTTCTTTGGTTGGTTATGCACAAGCATAGCTGTCATGCCTAAAATTAGAATTGGTTTAGACCAAGAGCTGTCAATGCCTGAAGATTCATTTGTGCTAAAATACTTCAAGGTAATGTATATAACTTATATTCAGTTTACTCTTCCTTTAAATTCATTATTAAAATAAATGCCAAACATTTTTCTAAGTGTACACTAGTTACAAAAATAAATATACTGAATTCTTTTGTTTCACAGCTTTCTAAACTGTATATCATTTTTATTTAGGATTCACCACATTTAAATTTGAAATGGTCCTTATTTGTAAGGTTGTGTATGTTTTGCAGTTCCTTTGTTCACATTTTTCTTGTAAAATAGGTTCTATGTTCTTTTTATAAGTGTGTTTTGTGTATCCTTTCTATACTTAGGCCATTTTTTGCCCTTTTGTAGTTCAGAAATGCTCTTCCATTTCCATTACAGTAAACAATCCACATAGGAGAGAGTGTAGGCTTTCATGGCTGGTGTCAATATAACTGGAGGTTATTTTTGGGCTTTTACGCCATGACTTGCTGGAGATTAAATGTTCAAGACATTCTTATCCACTACTGTGGTGAGCATCTTCAGTGACCAGTCAGTCTCGTCAGTTGCGTTTAAGGGCCTGTCGACAGCTAGGTCATTTGGGAGAGTCTCATCAGAGAAAGTTTTGTTGCATAACCATTTTGGTTTTATCCCCACTGCAGGGGATACATACCACCAACCGTCGAAAGTGATACATTGTTTCTGTCAGACCCTAAACTTTGTAGAGTGCATCAGAATTGGAGAAAACATTGTGAAACATGTGTGTTAGCAAGGAGTACACATTTTGAACAATTTCTGTAAATAGTAAGAAGTAGTTCTGATTGATTTTGTTCTTGTCTTATTTAATTATTCACAAAGTTTCATAATTTACAAAGAAAGGAAGCATAATCTTGTAACTTTGGTTTCTCAAGCTTCTATTTACCTATAAAAGTATTCCCATTTCCCATTAATACTTTGTGAAATATTGTAAATGCTTCCTCACTTCCCTATTCTGTACGATATTTAGGTTACATTACAATTATGTATAGTTTTCTGTTTATTTGTATACCAGAAGTTTTGATTTGTTAATTACATAGCAGCTGAAGCTGAGGAATTAAAAGTTAACTGTAGAATCTGGTATGTTGCATTATGGTACAAAATAAAATTGTTGTTATCTCAAGAATGGAAAGCTCTATGGAAAAACATGTATTACAGAAGAACACTCAAAACAATATGCTTTTTCAGAGTTTAAAAGGATGATCATGGGCCACCTTCCACCCTGTGTAGTACAGGGCTTTCGAATCAGTTTTTCACCGCTGCACGGCCTTTTGCCTGTGCTAGTTTGAAGCTGCCGCGGCCGGGTTTGTCGCTACTAACAAGCCGCACGTAAAACATGTATAAAAATCCTACCTTATTGAAAATGCTGGAAATGTGAACGATGGTTTAATCAATTCACAGCTTCTGTTCTTTTCAGATGAGGCAAGGTTTCATCTAAATGGTCGCGTGAACACTCATAACACTCGGTATTGGGCATCTCAAAATTCACATCGCGTTCAAGAAATCCCTCATTATGATCGGAGAGTTGGCGTTCGGTGTGCTGTTAGCACTAGACGCATAACTGGTCCAATATTTTACGACCAGACTATAAATAAAGAGAGGTACCGAAATGACATTTTGACCCCATTTTTTCGTGAACTGACAGAAGAAGAGAAATCATGTGAGTGGTTTCAACGAGATGCTGCTACTGCCCATACAGTCTATGAATAAAATTAGGGAAGTGTTTGAAGATGAGAGTGATTAGTGCTGGTGTATGGCCCTCTCGCTCCCCTGATCTAACAGTGTGTGATCTTTACTTGTGGGGTAACCTGAAAGACAAAGTTTACGAGAAAAATCCTCACACATTGGAAGAACTAAAATAAAATATTAGAAATGAAATCAGAGACATTACAGTAGCCCAACTTAATCATGTGAATCAGAATGTGTTTTCCCGATATAATGCCTGTATAGCGGAGGAGGGACATTTCCAGAATTTTCTATAATGTAAGATTTTTATACATGTTTTACCTGCAGCTTGTTAGTAGCGGCAAACCTGGCCGCGGCAGCTTCAAACTCACACAGGCAAAAAGCCGTGCAGCGGTGAAGAACCGGTTCGAAAGCCCTGTACATACTAAATCCTGAGAGGGGAGAGGTGTTTGACTCCGTTATGCAAACAACCCGCTTACACACATGCATATTCTTCATGTACCAAGAGAGTTGGGGTATATAGATGCTCTTTGTTTTAGAAGAAATTGAAACTAAATATGATTGTATTTGCATGTTACAGCTTAGCTTGTTATGCCCAGATCACCTGTTGAGATGGATAAATACGCAATATCCTCATCAGTATTTGATCATAATGTATAAGAAATATAGTATAGAACTTCAGTTTGTGGATTATTTTTTATGTTCCACGAGTAAAATTTTGTTACACCAGTAGTAGTACCTATACTTATGTGCAATAAAATACATTTCCTTTAGTATTAATAGTATGCATATTAATAATCTAACTTTCTAAACTGCCATTTTATATATATGTATAATATTGCACATCAACCAAATCTTTTAATATCCAAAATAATTATCTTCAGACTGTTAAAGGCATTGATTACCCTTTAATTTATATACTTCATCTTCCAATAATTCCTTGTGTTCACAAGGTTTCTGTTCACCATTTTCTAGCTATTTATATTCATTTTTTATATGGTGAAAAATGAATATGGATTTTTCTTAATCAAAACCATACCATTGCCATTAAAGTTTTGTGCAGCCCACCATAAATAGTTATTTATACTGGCTTTCTATGCCATCAGCCAATTTTTTCTATTTTGATTATTTTTATTAGACATTTATTCAAATGCCATCAGTCAAATTTATTAATGTTCAGTTACTGGATATCAAGTTTTTAACAGATAACTTGCACCTTTGTCTGACAGAATTGTATACATTTCTGCTTTTGCAAGCCTAGCCATTGTCACAGGCAACCTTTCCAAATCACCTTCCACCACACATGTGAAGTAGTTAAGTCATTTTGCAGGCATTTAAATCCTTGACAGAATATACTAAGTATTTGGCCAAAAATACAAGGAAATCTCACTGACCATTCCCTGCCAATTGTATAGGTTTACTGTACAATCCAAGTTCTTTTTTCATTTTTGCAAAGTTCTAACCGTATCTTGGGAAGTTTGACTCTGTAAAATTACGAAAAATTACTATTAACATTAAACCAGATATGCACTACATAGGCACTTTCTTTTTCACAATATTAGTAATGCGACTTTCCAACACCATCATCAAAACATTGTGACAAAATACAGTTCCTTGGAACTTAAGATACCACTGACCTTTAATAAATCTTATTACTACGTGAATGGCAGTGATTGCTTTGTAACCCCAAAGCTTCCTCTAGTGTATGGTGCATACTGATGTATGATATAGATTTTATGTAGCAATTACAGTGTTGTAATATATAAACTACAATTTTTCTGATGTAGTTTATGTAATACAATGTTTCAGCACAAATATTTAAGGGGTGTACCAGTTTTCCATTATTGAGGTAGACAAACCAGTCGTGTGATAGTCTGTTTTCTGGTTATGCTGGGAAGCAGCATAATTCTTAATGCCTATAAGGCACAAATTCTGATCACATGTTATTAGCCTGGGTTTGACTCTTGCTTGGACAAAGACTTTTGGCTGTTTTTTCGATTTCTGAAGTTTCCTCACTCCTTATAATGCAACTCAAGTTGCTTTAGGTTTTCAGATTCTTGAGTTCATCATGAATTCGTTTCATACTTTCATTTATCTCATATTATTCATTTAGTAGAACACTAACTTGCAAATAAGAGAACATGGGAATGAGACGTTACAAGAAATGTGTATAAATTAATGGAAAATTGTTTTGGAAAATACAATTTAAAAGCACAATTAACTGAGCAAACTTGCATATTATATATATTGCAAGAATACAAACAATTTTTAGTGATTCATACTGTTCATCTTTGTCTAAAAATGCTACTGCCTATTAAAATACATATCCAGAAATTTTGTTGTGTGCTAGAAAAAGGAGGAGAGTTGTTTTTGAAACATTATTATAATGGACACAGTGTAAGATGAAAATACAGAGAGAAAGAAAAAAGAGAATCCTCAGCAGATACTGGAACAATATGTATGCATTTATACACTACCTGTAGCATAAGCATGTCCCATAACATTATGTAGTAGATACTACATGATCATCTTCTATTGTGTATTCAAACCAATATGATTGCATTACATCAATCTTGCCTATATTAATTACAAAGTCTACTATTACATGAAATTCTTGTTTTAATTATAAACTGTACTATTATATGAGGTATTTTATAACTTAATAAAAGCAGTTTGGATTGTTGGTTATCTGATACTTTAAACCCATGGAATACTAGTTCAGCTTTTCAGTGAGAAATGTTAAAGTACCAATAAATTTAATTTCCATTGATAGCTCATCTTTTACACGAGAAGGACTTTGTGAAACCACCATTCTTGATTATTGTCTGTACCCTTTGTCATTCACTCACATTATCTTTATACACAAAGTTTTTCAGAGCTTTTTTGGGAATCTTGTAAATCCTCATGGGCTGCTGCATTTGCCAGTTGATCAGCTAGTTAGTTCCTGTGGTATTAATGTGTTCACTTCTAGTTTGTATACAATCAGAAATATATCCAAGAAGGAATTACGAGCTTTCCTGTTCTAATATAGACATTCATTATTTTCTTCAGGTGTACACTCTATGCTTCTTTGCAATTTTCAATGCATGATTTCTGTTACTTTCTTTCATATTTCATCCGTCACATTCGGCCAGAAAATTGGCTAATAGTGTAAATTAATTGTTTATTAGATTATCTGATACCACCTGCATAGTGCATAGTGTTCTGGTAATGACCCTGTCTTCAGACTTGAAGGTCCAAGTGTGAATCTTGATTGGGGCTAGCTGCCTGGGTAAGGTTTTTCTGTTATATTACAAATATTGCAAAATCCTCATCTCAGGGACATTTCAATAAATTGAGGAAAACATGACATAGGAAAGCACATTCTTTGCTAATTCCCTCCTTATCCCTCTGTATTGTAACTTAGGTCAGTTTACTCTGTCATTTCTCTAATGAGATGTAGTTAAATTTCTACTATCACCACTAAGTGCTTGCAGCAGCAGCACTCACTGTATATCAAAACTGTTACTATCTCACCCATAGAACACACTGAGTAACCTTCAATTTGTCAAATCAAAATCAACTCACTGTCTCCCTCACGAGCCGGCCTGCTTTTATAGAACTGCAAGTGTTTCAGGAAACTTCATAGTAGAGGAATTGATGCAAGAGTACTTCTGGAATTTACATCAGAGAAAGGGCACTATATCTCCTTGTCTTTCCAAATGGCCAGTTGGTTGATACTGAAGGTCACAATAAGCCAGGATATGCAGCCAGGCAATTAGCTTCCCTCAGGGCGATACCAAATGCAATATACCACAACGTTGATTTAATGATTACCTTATGTAGGTTATCCAAAGAACATTGCAACTTGGGTGACTTCCACATAATGACTTCCAGATTTATTTTGTTGCATTGTGAGTACTATTTGAATTTACGTTGTAGATAGTGCTCCTCCATTTCCTTATCTTCATCCAGCTGTCTTTTGGCACTAAAGGATACAATTTTTCATGTGATAACCTAATGCTGTAGCCGCTGCATAATGAAGAAAATGTTTTACTCTTATCTGTTTGTTTCATAACCAACAAAACATGACTATGCAGGTTTGAAATAAGGTATGACTAATTCATCAGATGAACAAATTAAAGGATCTTTCAAAAACTGGTATTTCAGCATCTTTTCACTTCACACTTGTTTTCAAGGCCTATGAATACAGTACAGAATATGAGTACTGAACCCACACACAGACTAAAATTGGAATTTTAAGTAATATTTTGTTGTTAACTCAAATTTGACATAGTATAGCTGTTGCAAAATTTGATGGTGGGTAGCTCAATACTAAATTCAATCATAGGTTGCCATGGCTTGCTGTGTTGTATAGTTAAAACACTTTGTGAAATCACACTGTAAAGCCAATGATATATTATTTGCACCCACAAAATTTATTTGCACAACAGGGAACAATAGTAATAGTCCGCTATCAGCCACCATTTAATTTTGTGGATAGCACAGTATCCATGCTTCACAGCCGCACATTAAAATGGTGTTTACCTCCTTTTTACGGATATTTTAGATAATACAGGTACTTAATTTATGCCGTTTAATAATTATTCGAATATGCATCAGTTGCCCTTTTAAGTGATTTCTGGCAGTAATAAAGAGCACTTAGTAGGCTTGATTCATCATGATTTGTAAATATTTACAGTTATGTACTTTCCACATCTCCCCAAGAGAACCAAATAAACATCTTCCTTAAAATCAAAGATTTTGTCATAATAGAGTAATAAGCATAATTTATGTGCCATTTGTGTTAATAAAATGCCATTTAAATTTATGGTTTCTATGCCTTTTAAATAATTTTGTATTGGATTTTCAGTTCCTCAGTAGTTACCTGTCTATAGGCCCTCCAGTGTACTTTGTTGTGAAAGAGGGTCTCAATTATTCAGATCCAGAGGTTCAGAATCTCATCTGTGGAGGGCAGTTCTGTAATGAAAGTTCTTTAAGTACACAGATCTATTTAGCTTCAAAGGAATCAAAAAGGTAAGCTTACACATTCATCACAATTTACAGTTTTTGCTGCTGAGTAAAATAACTGTTCATTTGTATCTTGCTTGCAACCTCTGACAGAATTATGGGAAAATTTCTTGTCACAAGTTGGTCTTTTTTGGGTTAAGTGTGCCCCCATAATCAGTATAACCATAGAAGCTTAAAGGAAATTGTCATAATTAACCCAAATATCTTACACCATCAATAGTGATGGTGATGATGACGATGGCGAATATTATGATGAATACGATGACAATAACATTAAAAGCTGTCTGTCAGTATTTCAACAAAACATAAGGAGCATAAGAAACAAAGTAGATGAACTTCTTTACCTAATTACCCTCACCTTATGTAGGACTTACAAGTCTGTGCCTCTCAGGGAGCAGAGGAACCTATGGACCAGACAGAGTGAAGATCTGGTAGCAGGTAGTCAGCAAAGCACAAGGTATGATAGTGAGGAAGAGGATGATATGAAATGCAGGCAAAATTGATTATTGGAAAGGTGATAATGGAGCAATTGGTGGAATGAGTGGCGGGGGAAAGTGGAGAATATGGAGAAAGCCCACCCCGACGCTGCTTCGTCCACCACAAATACCACATGCGGGATCGGACCCAGGCCACCTAGGTGGTAGGTGAAAGCTCTAACCGCTCGGACATGGCGCCACCTGGATGAACTTATTAGACATAATTCTAGAAAACTACTACCACAGATTTTATGCATTTCTGAACATCACTTGACACAGCAGGAATTTCACCCAATTTTATTGCATGGGCACTCTTTAGGGACAGAGTTTCCAAGAAAAAATTTACACAGAAGTGGAGTTGCATATACTAATGATTTGACCCAGGCATCGGCAAACATGTACTCAATGAGGGGTGAGTATGACGTCTCAACATGCAACCCGCAATACACATGATGTAATGTAGAACAGGGGATGGCATTGACCTTCGTTCAGTGTCAGTGCTGGACTCGCTCGCTACAGAGTACAATAAGGAATAGTACACATACTTGAAGTGGTCTACGATACTTTAGGTAGGTCTAGATATTTGAGCAATATATTTCAATTCACTTCTATTTGCAATGTACCATGAAAATCTAGTGATATATCACAAGTAGCCACTCTCAGGATAGCACGCAAATTAACATCTGTTAATCGCGATACAAGATTTTTTTGGATTCAGTTTCTTTCCTTCTACATATTTCTTAAATGCTTGAGATAATTCTGTCCCTTATGTTCCCTAAGTGGAATGACTTCAAGCATATATTATTGTATCGAGAGGTTGTTAGTGACTCCACGAGTGAAAATTACCAATTGTGCTGTGTCATCGTTGTCAGTACTTTCATCCAACGCGAGAGAAATGGCTATAAATTCATAGACCTCGGTTTGTAGTCTTTTTTCGGTTATTTCTCCTATTTTATATATCCTTCTCTGTATGGTTCGTGGTCATAATGCAATATTATTAAAAATATCATTGTTCAGGGAAAATTATGTTGGTAACTTTACTCTCACATTTTTTATGAAATCTCCATCACTAAAACATCTCAGTGACTGAGCAATCTCCAAGTTGTTTATCAGTTGTAATATTTGAATTAATATTAGGTGTATTATCTGAATATTGCTCTTTGAGCTGTTGCAGTTGGTTCGTCCAATCTAGATCTGAAAAAAAAGAAATGAATAAAAGACATTACGTCAGTGTTATGCTACTTTAAATCGTGGTATAAATTTATGAATACATGCTTGTCTATAATTGTATGGTGATCTTATGACATGTATCCTAATGCCGCCTGATGTTCCATTGATGAGTGCCTTTTTGAACTTTTGAGCACAACAAACACCTTACGTTCCTTACATGATGAGAGAAGAAATAATCAAAGTGCTATTCTAGATATCAAATTTAATAGACCAGGAATAATTACATGCGCTCTAAAGCGCAGAAATTTATCTTTAAGTCTTAGTATTAAATTACACTTTGGCAGACATGTTTAGAAGTGCAGGTAAATATGAGAGGACAGTTCGCCCGTGATCGGTGTGTATGCAGTGCCAGTTAAGGTTGCGAGGGAGGGAGGGGGAGGCAGAGTAAACACTGCCCCTGACACGTCATAGTTGCGAGGCCTCATTGAGTACATGTTTGCCGATGCCTGATTTGACATATAAAGTTTTAGATTTATCCAAGTTTAATAGTGAACAAGACCTGAAACTATGTGCGGTTCAGTTACATCAAATTAATGTAATCGTAGTAACTCTTTATGGATCTCCCTCTGTCGTCTGTTAGTGGTGACGCAGAGCCTGCTCCGTCCATGGAGCCTATGGAGCACGAACCATCTGCTCCAAAGAGCCCTAGCCCCACGCGCTCTCAGAAGGGCAAATTAAGGCGGCAACCGCTGGTCAAATGACCGTAATCGACAGCTTATCCCCTTCGTTCCAGGATGTCCATAATTCAGTGGAATATACGTGGCATAAGTGCACATAGGACCTACCTGCAAGTACTTATTAGTTCGCTATCCCCTAGCGTTCTGTGCTTGCAGGAGACAAAGCTTCGCAAGCAGGACTCCTTTACATTCAAAGGCTTTACTCTGATGCGCTTTGACCTCCCACCGAAACCTGGTATTCCTGCTCATGGAGGTGTCATGCTCCTAATTCGTGATGATGTCTTTTACCAACCTCTTAATCCTATCACTCCCTTGCAAGCTGTTGCTGTTACCCTGAGTTTACCTGGTTTTACTTTTACTCTCTGTTCCGTTTATTTACCTCCTTCTGACCTGTCCCACCTGGTATCGCAACTCCCAACGCCCATTCTTTTGTTGGGAGACTTTAATGCCCACCACCACCTTTGGGGTTCAGATAGGGCTTGTGTAAGAGGAAAATATCTAACAGATTTTTTCCTACAGAGCTCTCTCTCTCTCTACTAAATACTGGTGAACAAACTTTTCTTTCCGATTCTACTGGCACTTCCTACCACCTGGACTTTATCAGTTTGTACCGCTCAGCTTTCACATCGTTTTGAGTGGAACATCGTCTCTGACACCTTCTCCAGCGATCATTTCCCTTGTGTTATCAGCTTGCTATCTCACCACGTACCTTCGCCACGCATACCCTCCTGGCGTCTCAACAGAGCGAACTGGCCTGTTTACACTCGCATGGCTATATTTGATGATCGCGTCTTCCAAGACGTTGACCAGATGGTAGCTCACTTTACATCCGTTGTGCTTACGGCTGCCGAGACGTTTTCTGGTCCCTTGGTGGACCGACGAATGCCGAGTGGCAGTCCGTCCACGGCGGGTGGCGCTGCGGGTGTTTCGGTGCCACCCTACCCTTGATAATCTGATCACGTTCACGAAGTCGCGCACCAGGGCTCGGCTCCGTTTTGTAGAGTTGTTTAACCACTCTACGCCTTCGTCTGTAGTTTGGGATAAGCTTCGTCGTGTGGCCGGCAAAGCTTCGCCGTATACTGTACCTGATCTCCTGATACAGAACACTACCGTTGTTTGTCCCAGAGCTGTCACTGACACTCTGGGCACGACTTTTGCTGCTATGTCAGACTCTTCTCATTACCACCTGGATTTTCTACCGATCAAGAATGGGGCTGAGTCACAAAATGTTTCCTTTGCCTGTTCTAACCGGGAGTGTTATAATGCCTTTTTCAGCATGCAGGTGTTGGAGTGGGCTCTGGCCTCCTCCCAACCCTCCGCTCCAGTGCCGGACGATATCCACAAGTTCATGATACAGCACCTGTCTTCGGCTGGTAAACTCTTCCTCTTAGAGTTGTATAACTGCATCTGGCACACTGCCACATTTCCCTCCGCTTGGCGTGAAGCCACCATCGTCCTGATTTTAAAACCTGGAAAGGATCGCCATCTCCCTTCCAGTTATCATCCGATTTCCCTCACCAGTGTCATTTGCAAGGTGATGGAGCGAATGATCAACTGGCGATTGACGTGGTGGCTTGAAACTCACCATCTCCTGTCCAACGCTAGGTGCGGTGTTCGTCGTTTCCGTTCAAAGGCCGACCACTTGGTATCCTTATCCACTTACATCATGGATGACTTTCTGAGGAAGAGCCAAACGGTTGCTGTATTTTTCGATCTAGAGAAGGCATATGACACTTGCTGGAGGCATGAAATTCTTCGCACCCACCATAACTGGGGAATTCGCTGTCGCCTGCCCCTTTTTATTCGGGAGTTTATGCGGGATAGAGTTTTTCGTGTAAGGGTGGGCTCGGTTTTATCTCGTGTTTTTATCCAAGAGAACGGAGTGCCGCAGGGCTCAGTACTCAGCGTTGCACTATTCGCTATTGCCATCAATCCCATTGTGGAGTGCATTCCTGCTGGTATATCATCCTCTTTGTTTGTGGATGACTTTGCCATTTACTTAAGCTCTCGGCGGACTTCTCTCCTACAACGCTGCCTCCAATTGTGTCTAGATCACCTGTTCACTTGGAGTGTCAACAACGGCTTTAAGTTCTCCACCAAGAAAACTGTCTGCATTAACTTTTGGCGCCGGAAGACCTTCCTTCCACCTTCTCTGCATCTCGGTGCCGAAGTACTTCCTTATGCAGACGAGATGAAATTCCTGGGATTGATTTTTGACAGAAAACTCAGTTGGTCACCCCATATCTCCTATTTAAAAGCAAGGTGTAAACGTTCTCTTGTTGTTTTACGCGTTTTATGTGGCACATCTGGGGAGCCGATCGGACAGTTCTTTTAAGCCTATATCGCTCTCTTATCCGATCTAAGCTGGACTACGGTTCTATGGTGTATTCGTTGGCTCGACCGTCGATTTTAAAACGACTTGAACCCATTCATCACCGTGGTATCTGAGTATTGGCACTTTTCCAACAAGCCCCGTTACCAGCATGTGTGCGGAAGCCGCTGAAGCCCCGCTGTCTCATCGGCGGGACGTACTTCTGTGCGGTTACTCCTGCAGACTCTCTGGTTTGCCGCGTCACCCGTCATTTAGTTCTTTCTTTAATGACTCCTTGGACCGCCAATACTCAATGAGCTCCCTGGCCTTACCCCCTCCTGGTGTTCATTTTCGCTCCCTCCTTTGGACATTGGACATCACTTTACCGGTGGCGTTTCCCAAAGGCGAAATCCAGTTCCCACCATGGCTCCGACCAGAAACCCCCATCGATCTGGGGTTAACGTCCATGCCAAAGTCCACGACACCAGCTTCGGTTCTCCGTTCAGCCTTTTTAAAAATTCAGACACAGTTTGCTTACAGCTCGTTTATATACACTGATGGCTCGAAGGACGATAGGGGAGTAGGATGTGCTTTTATCCATGGTCGCCAGAGTTTTAGCTTTAGACTTTTAGCGCAGTGCTCGATTTTTACCGCTGAGCTTTTTGGTATCTACCAAGCTCTTTTATACATTCGTTGGCAAGCCTTGCAGCGCTGGGTTATCTGTTCGGATTCCTTGAGTGCTTTGGAGAGCCTATGATCGCTGTACAACTACCACCCCCTAGTGCAGCATGTCCAGGACAACCGTCATTCCCTCGCTGGTGCTGGCACTAGCGTGTCTTTCTTGTGGGTGCCTGGACACTTAGGCCTACCGGGAAACGAGGCTGCTGATGCTGCCGCAAAGTCAGCGGTTTTAGCTCCCAGGTGTTTTAGCTCTCACGTTCCCTCTGCTGATATTAGCGCGACTTTGCGCACTTCTATCCTTTGTCGTTGGACGGCAGAGTGGTTGACTATTCAGGGAAACAAGCTCAGGGAGGTGAAGTCCCTTCCTGTCACCTGGAGGACCTCCTCGTGCGCTTCTCGCCGCGAGGAAGTGATTTTAACCAGATTGCGTATCGGGCACTGTTGTTTTAGCCATAGTCAACTTTTATCAGCCGATGCTGCGCCGGTCTGTACTCATTGTCATGAGCCATTGACATGAGCCATTGACGGTGTGGCACGTTTTAATTCAGTGCCAGTTTTGAGCTCAGTTACATTTGACTGTGGGTCTGCCAGCCACACTTGCTGAAGTGCTGGCAGATACATCTAGTGCCGTAGAGCGTTTATTGCATTTTATCCGCCTTAGCGGTTTGAGTGACCGTGTTTGACTCACTGGGTTTATTGTTTAATTTTGTTGGTCGTGCGGTTTATCTATCACTTAATGGGTCATTGCTCTACTTTTTAGTTTTGCTTTACTTTTACGGCTTCTGGCACTGTGTTGGTGACTCTAAATTTTTTTTTTTTATGACTTTAATGTTTTAGACTTAAGAGGCTTAGTTATTAGTTGTTTTAGCCATTTTGTTCTGAATGGGCGCTAATGACCGTAGCAGTTGTGCGCCCTACAGCCCAACTACTCCCAATACATGGAATACCCCAAGGTTCAGTATTAGAGCCTCTATTACTTCTGAACTATATAAACGTTCTATCACTTTATATAAAGGATATAGTGAGTTCTGTTCTGTTTGCTGATGACACTAGTGAGTTGGTTACCAGTAAAAACATGAATGTTTAATTAAATTGAATTATGTTTTGAACTGCATGTCTTACTGGTTTAAGGCTAACAAATTATCAGTAAACCTAAATAAGACAAAAGTTGTTAATTGATAAATGAACATCACACACTCTGATTGAAATTGGTATTAATGACATGTTAATAGAACAAATAGACATCAAATTTCTGGGCCTTCAAGAACACATATATTTAGATTGGAATGCTCACATAAAGTATCTTACTCAAACTCAGCTATACCTGCTATGCTACTTGAACACTGATAAATGTGGGTTCTATAGATATAGGTCGCGCGTTACTTCTTGACGAATGAAAATTTTATATGAAAGGTTGAATGCGAGTCTCTACTCAGCTTTTGCGGGAACGAGAGAGAGGAGGTACAGTCTGGAGTGAGATGACGCGCATGCTTCTGAGCTGAAGTAGTACAACACTACAAATCAATTTATGACACTTGCAGTAATATCAGCCACACGTATTATACACTATACCTCTATAACTGTTTCCACTTAACTTTCTTGCATTTATTCTATTCCCGACATCTCTCCCTCGTCTGAATTGCTATTTTCGTTGCATGCATACATACATCCGTACCGCACAAAACTTCTGCAGTCGACTGTATACACAAACGCGACAGAGGAAAACAGAGGTGTCTGTTATCGTAGCATAAACATTTGCTGACCTGTTTATTAAGGGTAGGCTCACTCATCGGATTTCTGCTCAAGGTCATTCGTCAAGAACGAACGCGCAACCTATACACTTAAATTAGTATACTATGCATATTTTAACTCTATCATGAAATATGGAATTTTATTTTGGGGCAATTCAGTATAAAGCAAGTGAATATTCCTCAGACAAAAGAAGGTTATATGAATTATTTCCAATACCCATTGCAGACACTCATGCAAAGATCATCTAAGAAGACTGAAGATACTAACCTTATCCTCCATATACATATTATGCATTCTAAAATTCTTTTTATGGAATCGAGCCACATTTATAATAATGCAGTTCATGAGATAAACACTAGACAAAGGAGTAACATCCATCATCCCAGAGCAAAGCTTTCTTACTTCCAGAATGGTGTATACTATGAAAGCATACAAATATTTAATGTTCTTCCTAATGATCTTAAGGAAAAAGTTGACAATTTCAGTGATTTTAAAATTGCTGCTAAAGATCACCTATGCTCAAAATCATTTTATTCTGTACAAGATTATCTGAATGACAAAGTATCCTATTAATGCTTATATAGCTTTGTAAGTACTTTCTAGCTGCATTAGTGACAAATTATTTTCAAGTGCATTTGATGCTTGCTCAAAAGCTACTTAAGTTTATATGTATTTGTGGACCTTCTGTCGTCCATAGTAGCATTTTGTACTGCAGAGGAGTAAGGTGAGGAGGAGTACCCCTCTGCTGGATATGGCACCTTGTGTTTTCTCCCGAGTGCTTCGTGTGAGGTGGCTGCAAGGGATCAAGCTGTGTTCGACACGCTAGTCTGCAAGGATGTCTAGAGGATTAGCTAGTGCTGGTGAGGCTCCTGCTTGATGGTGCTAGCAGAGAGATCTACTGAGCTAGAGCACCTGCTTAGCCTGAACTGGAGGGATGGAGCAGAGAAATAGCGAGGTCTGGACAGGTTGTTGCATTAGAAAAAGATGAATTTGAGATAGGAGATTACTCATGCCAATGGCAGTCCATGCAGTGGACCTTACGAGACGAGGAGCCATTGGCAACTGCATGCTGACTGCTAGCCCTCTCTATTTCAACTTGCAATCATTGCATAATGGTCCTTATTGTGCAAGATACTGGTGGTGCTATCTAGTTTACTGAGCTCAACTATTTACATTAGTGTGTATCACAAAATTGTCCTCTTGAGGTGAACTTATTTATTTGTTGTGGGATTGCCACTACACGCATCCCCCTTCCCACCTCACCACAGCAGGAATTTGGCCTTGGTGTCTTCTGTGTCTTCGCCTACATCTCTTCTTGATGTTAAGTAGGCTGGTAGCCCAGGGGTATTCTAGGTCATATGGCAGGTCCTATTTCCTTACCGGGCAGGGTCTGGTATTGCCAGGTTCTGTGAAGCGGGAGGTCTATTAGTATTAACTGCTACGTCCCCTCAGTCATCTTGCCCACTTCCATCCATTCCACCCATAGTGGTAGCTCATAGAGGTGGTGAATCTCCTTGAGCCACTTATTCTCCTCTGTGGTCTCCTCTGTGGAGAGTGCCGAGTGTCACCTTAAGCATCATAGGACCATTCCTGGCATTGTGGGTGGAGTTTTTCGTAGGCATGCTGTTGCTGTGCCACCTGTGGAGTGCTAGTGAAAGCTGGTGAGCATGTAGTTAATGTGCCATCCATTGTGGCTCTGTGTGCCGTTGTTGGCATTTTGCTGTCCGAGAGTGTGTGTGCTGCTTTGCATTGGTGTATGTATACTTTTGCCATGCTGCCATCTTCACGGTGGGCCTCTACTGTGTTCCTGTCATTGTGAGCTAATGGAAAGGGTCTGCAGTATGGTGGGATGAGTTTGTATCTGCTTGTCTCCTCTAGCAGGTATACGTGTGTAGCAGTCTGGAGGTCTACACTCTCGTAGTCGGGTTTGGGTTTCCCTTGTGAAGGTTTCCCGGTTCAATGCTGTGGAGACGAAGATATTCATGGGCAGGCAGATGGGTGCTGGAATACTTGTTCTGCGGCCCACTGGTTGTCGGATTTGCTGATTGCCATGCGTAGTCCTAAGAAGATTAGAGGTAGGTTGTCAGTGCATCTGGCCGGATTGGGTGCTGCTCTTAGTACTGCTTCCAATCATCAGTGCCATTGTTCTATTTTCCCATTTGCTTTGGGATGGTACGTGTTCATATGGTATATATTGATGCTCAGCAGTTTGGTGAGTTTGTTAAATAGCTCGGCCTCAAATTTACGTTTCTGGTCTGTGGTTAGTCTGGCTAGTGTGCCATACCACCTTACCCAGTGGTGGATGAATTATTTGGTAGCTATTAGAATGGAATGCATTCTGGCCAACTGGTTGCCTGGTTGATCATGGTTAAGCAGAAGGTGCACCCATTTGAAGGAGGTAGGGGACCAACAATATCCAGGTGCACGTCTTTGAATTTTGCTGCTGGGGGAAAAGATTGTAGCGGTACGTTTGTGTGCCAGTATACTTTGGCTATTTGGCACTGGTGGCAGGCTCTAGCCCATTTTGTTATGTCGGCCCTCATGGATGGCCAAAAATATCTGGTGGTGACAAACTTGCCTGTTGCACAGATCCCTGGATGGTTCCTGCTGTGCAGTTTCTGAAAGATTGCCATTCTGCATTTGCTAGGGACGAAGGGTCGGTTGCTACCTGTACTAGTGTCGCAGGAGAGGATAATGCCAATGTCTTGTATAGAAATCTGCTGCATGTTCTCATGTGTGTTGGTAATTCTGTGTCTGCAGCCAGCACTTGGGCTAGGAATTCGGCTAAAGTACAGTCGACTATTTCTATGCGTGACAGAGCATCTGCTACCACATTTTTGTCTTCCTTGCAGTACTGAATGTCGGTGGTGAACTGTGCTATGAACCCTAGCTGGCAGACTCCCCTGGGTGTGCTGTTCATAGGGTTCTGTGTAATGGCGTGTGTAACTTGTTTGTGGTCGCTAAGGATGGCGAAGTGTCTTCCTTCTACCTGGTCCCGGAAGTACTTGACGTCCTCGTAGATGGCTAGCAGTTCACAGAAGAAGGTTGAATAAGTTCTCTGAGCCTGACTGAGTGTCGTGGAGAAGAATCTTAGAGGTTGTCTTGCTGTTGCTGCAAGACAGTGCCAATGTTGGTGTTGCTAGCATCCAGAGATAGGTATAACGGCACATTTCCTGATGGGTGTGCCAACAGGGCTGCATTTGCCAGAGCCTGCTTGGTGTTGTTGAAGGCTTTGCTGAGCGCCCCTTTCCATTGTATGGGTGTATTGTCCTTTCTTTTGCTGTTATGGAGTAAGGAATTCAAGAGCTGTTGGATAATCACTGTCAGGATGTATCTATGGTAGAAGTTGACCATTCCGAGGAATTGGCCTAGTGTCATAATGTTCTTTGGTGGTAGGAACTCTGTGATGGCCTTGATTTTAGTTGGGAGTGGTCGGGTGTCTTGGATACCATTTGTCCCAGGAACTGTACTTCTAGTTGTTCGAGGATGCATTCGGCAATATTAAAGTGGAGGAAGGACTGTACATAGGTGTTCGTGTTACTGTAGTGTCTGGAATGCTACCCAAAACATCACCTAGGTAGTAAAAGGTGAATGACAGGTCCCGTAGGAGATTGTCCATGAACCATTGGTATATTTGTGTGCCATTCTGAAGGTCGAAACCCATGTGGGTGTACTTGAAGAAGCCAAACGGTGTGATGATGGCTGTTTTGGTCATGTCCTCTGGTGCTATAGGTAAGTGGTGGAAGGCCCTCTGAATGTCCAAGGTGGAGAAGATGGAGGTCCCGCAGAGGAGAGTATTGAAGTCTCGTTTGTGTGGGACTACATATCAATCGGGCACAGTTTTTTTTATTGAGTTGTCTAATAGTCTCCACAGGGTCATATGGATCCATCTGGTTTCTTACCAATATGGAGGGGTGATGCCCATGGTGATTTTGAAGCCCGGATGATGTCTTCTTCTTGGAGTAGTGAATTCCTCTGGCTGCTAGGTACACGATCAAGTGTAGATGCCTCGTTTTTGCTGTTACTGGTGCTCCTGTGGTTTTGATGTAATGGTAAATTCTGGTGTCTTTGTATGGTTTTTCCGGGGTGGGTTGAGTGATTTTACAGTATTCTTCCAGCAAGTGTCAGAAGGGTGTTTGTGGTGGGATAAACACTATCTGGTGGGCTATACTGTCCACTTGCTCTGGGATTCTATGTTCGGTATTGTCACGTAGGCACTTGGAGTCAAGATCTACTGGTAGGCAGAAGTGTTCGATGGTTTTCGGAATGTTGGCAATTAGGAACTCCCAGTTGTATGTCTTAGTGTTCAGGTGCAACATTGCCTTTTGGGTACCATATGTGTGGATTGGGGATATGTTCACTGCATAGACCTGGTATTCTGTGTGCCGTGATTGCTGACTGATTCTGTTAGGTAGGATTGAGATGCATGCTCTTGTGTCCACCAGGAATGGAATTTGGTTCTGCTTGCAGTGGATAAAGAGGCAGTTTACATAGGTGTTCCCTGCTGGTCCCGTCATACTTGCTGTCCTGTACAGTTTTCCCTGTTGTCTGCTGTTCACGTGCTGGCAGGATGGTGTACAGTTCTGGGCTTTTGAGCTCCAGCACCAGTGGTACGAGCAGAAGTTGCTGGGATGTCTGCAGATGCTTCGTCGAGTTGTAGACAGTTGTGTGGGGTTTCTTCCTTCCTTCATGTCTTTAACCTGTTGGTTAAGACCTCAATCTGAGCTTGCCACTTGGAAGGCATTTCTTGTTGTACTTCTGTGATGCTTTTCATGTAGTGTTCATTGGATCTGTCTGCAAACCAGCCAACTTTTGAAGGGTTCATCATCCCATGCTGCCAATATGGATTGAGACTGCTTTGGGAGTTTGTGTAGCCATAGTAGGTGCAGTAGTCCCTCCCATGTAATAGTGCTGGCCTAATATCGCATGATTCTTAGCAGCTGGGAAGGTTTCTGGTCACCTAGCTGTGTATCCTCGAGTAGTTGTCGTAGGTGCTGTTGGTTTGGGGTTGTTCTCCTGGACTGGTCACCAGGTCTGCAACCTATACTATATCTCTCGAGGGAGCTGTCGTATGATTCTGTAGAAGTGGTTGCATTGAGCATGGATGTTGCGTGCTGTGAAGATTGCCTCCGTTTGTAGAAACCACATAGCCGGATCTTCCTTGCAGAAAGCTGGTAGTGGAGTATGACGGCGTATACTACTTCTAGCTGTGCAGCGGTTGCCTCCAGTGTAGCTCTGTCTGGGGACACCACTGTTGTGGACCTTTTATCATCCATGGTTGCGTGTTGTACTACGGAAGAGTAAGGTGAGAAGAAGTACCCCTTGGCTGGATATGGCACCTCATGCTTTCTCCCAAGCGCTTCATGTGGGGTGGCTGCGAAGGATCAAGCTGGGTTCAACACACCAGTCTGCAAGGGTGTCTAGAGGACTAGCTAGCGTCGGTGGGGCTCCTAACTTTATGGTGCAAGACATGCTAGCAGTCTATCTGACTCCACTGTGGTTGATATTCTACAATATTTGAGGATGCTACTATTTAGTGGAAGTAAAACATTTATAACAGTGCTTAAATTTTTTGTTCTAACTTCTCCCATATGAAAGGTTTCCATAGGTGATGCAATGTGTACTAGGTGTTTGATTTGAAAAATTATGTACAAGGAAATAAAGATTAGTTGACTCAAGAAATTAGTCATCTCAGTTTGGAATTACAAAAAAAAAAAAAATAGCATGCATCACCTGTAGAGGTTCAGAAAATAGTAGTATTTTTAATACATACAATATCAGATACAAATTTTATTTGAAAAGTATATTAAATTATCCTTTATGCAATACCGTAATGGAAAAATCTGGAATATGCCAGATAGAGTATGATAATTGACTTGTTCTATATGAAAGGTGAAGAGATTTTTGTTCACAAGTTTGAAAGAGCGCCATTGAAATGTTTAATGAAAACAAGTGACTAAATCAGTCATTGCACATTGTTTGGTTAGAGAAACATGACACTGATTAGGAAATGAAACTGGTAAAATGTTTTATAACACTGTTTGAATTTTTTATGTTTGAAAATATGTTTATTATAAAAATTGTTAACATGTTACAAATTTATAAATTTGTAAATTCTACTTAGTAGTGATATCTTCAAGTACATGAGAATATCCATCAGATAGCAAATTAGAAATCAGTTCAAGGACACAAGAACCAGCTTTTGTTGACCAATAACAAAGAATGGAAGCAAATGTCTCCGAAAGCTTGCTTAAATTTTATCTATCAAACTTAAGGGGAATAGGTAGTTTAAAATGAGCAAAATTGGCATTTTCTGTTTTTAACACAAAAAAAATTGATTCTTTCTGAATCAGAAAATAAATATATATGTATATAGTTTATTGGTCATTTAAGGCATTAACACTTAAAAATAAAAGCGTAAATTGACAATCTGTCTCTTTAAATGTTAAGAGTGCCATGCCTCTCTTTGCTGAAACTTTTAATATCTAGAGTATTTTACAAGATAAGTATCTGCTGAAAGGTCATTACAAGCTTCTTAGTCTTGGGTCAAAAGACACAGAACTGCAAATTAGCAGGCAACATGGGATGCAGCTAATGCTTACTTACCTGGAATGCATTAAGTGTAATATGTTTTAAAACATTGAGGATATTGCTTCAAAAATTCAGATGTGGAGTTTGTTTCATCTTTAAAGACAAAACAAACACTCACCCAAAGAAAAAGAAATGATTACAACTAGAAATATTGGTAGCTTAATTCTTGTAGTTCAATGGTATGAGGCGGAATGTCTTAATATGTTATTTAGAGTTATCGAGAAGTTGCTCCGCAGCTCTCATACAACCTAGGCTACCCTAGAGATGGGAATTTCAGTAGCAGTACTGGCTGCTGCAAGCATATGGTTATAATATCAGGTGTTAACCTGCCAGGAGTCACTCTGTAGTTGCCCAATGCAGTCTTGGGTGAAACGTCAGACAATTCATCGACTGGACCACAGCCTGGACCATGGTCAGGCAATGCTCCACTAGTTGTGGCCAAACTTCAGGAAATCCGTTGTGTTTGAGTGATAAACCACCTACTTCAGCTACAAAGGAGATCTCTATGAACAGAAAGAGGGGTTAGCAATGGGCTGCCCGCTCTCACCCATGGGCGCAAACCTGTTTATGGAAGATTTTGAAAATACTGCCATTAATACATATGATCTCAAACCAGCGCTATGGCTAAAATACAAGGATGACACCTTTGTGGTATGGCCACATGGGAAGGACACCATAGATGCATTCCTGGAACACCTTAGCAGCCTCCACCCAACATACAATTCACAATGGAAGTGGAAAAGAACAAAGCTCCCCTTCTTAGATGTCATGGTGCAACAAGATGAAGACACAAATACTCTACATTGCTCAGTATATAGAAAACTGACACATACCAACAGATATCTTGATGCATCCTCTCATCATCCACCTGCCATAAAATGAGGGATTATCAACACACTATTCCAATGGGCCAACCGAATATTCGACCCAGAGTTCCTTAGAGATGAAAAGAAACACTTGTACAACATTCTTCAGGCAAACGGCTACCCCTACAAAGAGATACGACGAATACAGGAGAACAACAGCACAAACTCCAAAACGGAGAGCAGACAGGATCCCAGAAAAAGTGACAAATGGATCACCCTACCCTACGTCCGAGGCGTAACTGACCGGATCTTGACCATCCTTAGATGCTACATCAGAGTACGCTACACCTCAACCAGGAAACTCCGATCATTTCTCCGGCCAGCAAAGGATGCAGCTAGTACGCTCCAAAACCCCGACGTATACAGAATTAGATGAAAATGTGGAGACGCTTACATTGGCCAAACTGGCAGATCAATTATAACATAGAGAAAAGAACACATATACAGCCTAAAGCTAAACCAACCCGAAAAATCTGTGCTAGTGGAACACATGACTACAACTGGCCACCACATCGACTTAGATAAAACAGAACTCCTAGCCACCTGCAACAATTTCTCACACAGGCTGACTCGCAAAAGTATAGCGATTTTCAAAGAAAAGAACATTATCAATAGAGACAATGGAAAACAGCTGCACAACACATGGAAAACCCCTCCTCACCAGCACAGCCAATGGAAGGCAAGAGGCGGAGCCAAGAGACCAATCAGAGACAGGGGACGGGAGCGCCAGAGAACTGCATCAGGCATCAGAGCAAAGACCAGACAACAGCCCAGAAGAAGCTCACAACAGGATGAGCGAAACATTGGTAATCTCCAGAAAAATGAAGTGGCCTTCACTGGAAGCCAAGTGCACTGATCTAGATACAGGCCGTGGACACTTAGGCATTCATTAGAGCTTCTGCAGTTTTCCGCTACTTATCTAAATGTGATTTTGATAATCATAATACAAGTATATAATTGATGGTGAGCACGAAAGTGAATAGCAGGAAATGGCGACATTGGAACCACATTCAGTTCAATTTAGTAGCTATATTAATCTTTCAACAACGTGGAAGTTTTAGTTCAGTGTGATATCTAAAATGTTTATTATTGATTTGGATATTTCTACAACACATTTCTTAGTAGGAATTTGATTTACAGGAAGAAAATACATTCCAATCATATAAATATCTTAAAATTGATACTTATTAGTTATTGCACTATTGAACTGAGCTGTTTTCATCCTTGCTGTGTTGAACTATGTTCATAAGATGCCAGTAACTTAACACAGCCAGTATTGTTTACCCGAGGCACCAGCAGGGTTTGCCCGATTGAGCCTTGTTCTGGCTCGCTGCTAGCTTAGAGTCTCAGCACAGCTCTTGGATTACGTCAGTGGCATGCTTTACTGATGACACAATTATCATTCAGCAGATCAAATTAACCTAAAAGCCTATTAATAGTGAACCAGTATTCTACGTTTATAGCATTATATTCCAATTTGTTGGACAATTTATCACACATAGTTCTGTGTTACACTTGCAGCAGAATACTTTCACTCGGTTCATCTACTTGATGAATTTAATTATTTTATACTTATATGCACAGTTACTTAATCAGCAAAACATAAAACAGAAACAGCCTTTCTATATTTAACTGATGAACTCTTAAACATAAGAGGAACAACGTATTTCATAATATAAGAACTCAACACAGATAATGCAATTAGAACAGTTAAAGATCTAACTGATTAGAAATTATAAGTAAGTAATATATTCTAAAATATAAGAAAAGTAAACTGCAACTTATGTTAAATGTTTAATTTTTTGTTGGTTGGTTTTCTGTTGACCAGCTTATGAATATTTGGGAAGATATTTTGTGCTGCCTTGGTTCTAAGCACTGCATTAAGATTTTCATCAAGAACACATATACATGTACTGCTGTGCCAAACATTGAAACCCCACTGCCATCCATTGCTGTGACGTGATCGGTCACTGCTAAGCAAGCAAGCTCTTGGTGTCATCTGCTGCCCATTGCTGGCGCCTGGCTTACCCCATTCAGGGTTGGAATTAATGGGAATAAGAGCAAAGAAAGGAACTATGTTGGTTATTTGGTGAAACAGACTGCTTTATACATGCTTTTTAAGTTGCCATTTATTTCCATTAATTTCACAGTTGAGAACAGATACTACAACACATGCTTCTTTTAAATTTCAGCTGAAATAATGTGGCTGGAATGTAGTTGAAGTATTTCATGATTTAAATTGAAGTATTGAAATAGTGTTTATAATTAATATTCTCTGTTTACAGAACTTACGTTGCAAGACCTGCTTCTTCTTGGCTTGACGACTATTTTGATTGGTCAGCATCTCAACGTTGTTGCAGATATTTTCCTTCAAATCACTCATTTTGCCCTCATACAGGTGTGTAAAGTAAACCTCACTGTTTACAAAGAGTAAATGTATGATGTACAAGTAATTCGTATATATGCAGTGGGATCCTGTTAACTCGATCTAATGTGAATTGAGAGGGTGTTAAGTTGCTGAAATGTCTAGTTTTACAGAATAAGGAGTACTCATAACATACTACAAATTACATAAATGCACAATATAGGAAACGGAAAAGTAGAACACATCCTAACATTCTTTAGGCATTAATATGTTCATTCCCCTTGTCTCTTTACCATATACAATTTAATTTCCAGTCATGTTAGCTCATCATCTTTTCTTTTTGTTTGACATTTTTTCTGGCATAAATACAACAGTAAGCCTGAAGTCTGAGAAATGGAACTGTGACCAGAAATATGAAACTGAAGGTTTAGCTTACCTGGTACGTACTGGGTAAAGCAGTAAACCTAGACCTTTCAAAAAAAGTGTTTGCGCTTGTAGGTATCCACATTATTAGCAGCAAGCTTTTGCTGCATTGGTCTACTGGCTGTTTATGTTCTGACTGGATATTGAAGGTCACTACGCGGTCACCGCTTTTGTTACTGTGAGTAAGAATGCGATAGGTTGTATACATACATGAATTAAAATTTGCCTATTCTGTTTGTACCGCAAGTGGATTTTAGAAGCTATTACATTGAAGTTTAATAATTAAAAAAAGAAAGAATATATAAAAATTAAAATAAAAAAAGTCAAGTTAAACAGAATGTCGAGTTATCAGCATTCAATTCTTTATGTACATTTATATATGTATATATCTGTATGTGTGTGCGTACACGACTCTGAGGCTCCATTCCTGTTCGTAAAGGTCATCAGTGTTGTCATTGAAGATGTATCGATACCATGGAGGAATATATTGTATGTTCCTTCATGTCAATGCCATCAACTTACTGAAGAAAAAAAAATTGTTGTTCAACGATGCTGTCAATTGCCAAGATCACATGAGTGTCACTGGTGTGCCGGAATTTTGTCCCGCAGGAGTTCTTTTATATGGCAGTAAATCTACGGACATAGAGCTGTCGTTTTAAGCACACTTAAAAACCATCGGTCTGGGCTGGATTTGAAACCCGCGACCTTGGGATCAGTAAGCTAGCATCTAACCAACTGAGCCACCCAGACTGACTATGCTTACTGAGATGGTCACTCACCCATCAATGAATCTGACTGGTTCAGGTACCTAAAGTGTGGGAATTAGTAGACACGACCTAACAGTAAGCAAATGGAGTGGGTGAGAGGCACAAACTGTTTTATATCTTTAGCACACACTAAATCAATAACCATCCTAACCTTCTCAGTTGTGTGCAGCTGTGTTTCTATAGTTACTCTACTGTGAAACACCAGAATAGAGGAATACAGAAATATCTCAGATTTTAAACTAAGAGTGAGCAGTATGGTAAGTGAGCTCAGTGGGTGAAAAAGGTAACTGTTAAATTAACCTTCACCTATTAGGTATTTCAACTTTTTGCCAAGCCACTTTACAGGCTTGTTCAGTAGTCCAGTTGTGTTGACTGAAGTTAAAAAGTACATGCAGTTCAACAGTACAGTAAAAGCTTGCATAAGTCAAATATAATTTATAGTTCAATAAATCCAGTGTTGCCAGTTTGCATTGTGGTTTTAGTGTCATGTGGTTCCTTTGTTTCACCTCCTTCTCTCCATTCTTTCCTACTATGAATAGAGCAACATGACCACAGACTGACTTACTCCTATTACTGTAAACTAGTCATTGGAAGTTAACACAGTTAACAGTCTTAAATAATTTGTTCACATAATGGTTTCACTGTATGTTTTTACTTATAAAAAGGGCATAAAAATTGTGATGATTATGCAATGAAATACAGTATATGGTGTAAAACAAAATGCTAAATGTAAGGGGAGCTAGTAGATGTAAACAACTCCTAGAGGTAGGAATATATTAGATAAGGTATATTTGTGCTTTTTTTTTTTTTTTTTAAGTAGCATAAAGGAGTGGCTGCTGGCTTCCAGTAAGAGCTAATTGTAGGAAATATTACTAGATTTAATTTTACTTGCTTCATTTTATTTTTGTTCTTAGTAGCATAAATTTGTTGTTTTTGAGCATAGTATATGTTGCCATATGAATGAATTTATTCTTATTAACTATAACAAAAAATTCATTGAATTTTTACAATATTTTGTATCTTTCATAATTTTAACTTTTAATGTTCTGCTTCTTCTTAGCTTTTACAAACAAAATAGCTTGCTTCCACAGACTATATGAATCTTAACTTCTAGTTTGCTGGCATAATATAGGTCTCTACCCTTGCCAGACTGTTCCTAAGTTTTCAACTTCATACACTCTTATTTATGAGGCTCAGTCAAATGCAAATGAGACAGGCAGTATAACAAGCATGTCACAAAAGTTGGTAATGCTGGTAGGTGCATGTACGGAAGTGCCCTCTATTGCTAATCAGGACAGAATAGCCCAAGCCTTCACCGCTGCACCATCTTTTAGATATGCTCTAAGTGAGGTCAGTGAGTCTGTGCATGTCCGACGTCACTATGGATACTGGGAAAGGGGAACAGCAACATGTGTATTTTTTGGCTGGAGAAGGTGTGTCAGGTGAAATTTATGCCCAGATATCTGCTGTATATGGTGAACACAGTATGTCACGTGTGTGTGTGTGCATACGTGTATGTGTGTGGGGGGGCGTGAACACAGTATGTCACGTGTGTGGGTGTGTGTGTGTTCAAGAAGGTTAGGTGTTATTGGAAGACAACAGTTTGCCAAGCCAGGTTCATAGGGTCATTACCCTTTTGTTATTTATGCATTAAATGCTGCTGTCAGAAATGATGGACGGTAGACAACAGTCAGGTCGTGTTGGGCATTAATCATGGTACTGCCCACGCCATCTTGATAGACCATCTGAAGTACTGGAGAAGCTGTGTGCAATGGGTTCCCCACAATCTGACGGAGGAGCAGAAGTTGAAAACTTGAACAGAATGTTGACATCACTGCAATACCTAGATCGGTATAACGTTGAATATTGTTTACTGTCTGGTATTGTTGCGGGAGATGAAATATGGTGTTAGAGTTGGAAAGTAAGCGTCAGAGCAAACAATAGAAGCACATGGATTCAACCCCTCCAAAAAAGTCCAAAGCTGTGCATGCTAGCTTCGGGAAAGTCATAATGACCTTTTTCTTTGACTGCAGAGACCCACTGCTTATTGATTTTCTGGAACATGGTGCTACAATTAACGCACAGTGGTAAGTGGAAATTGCAAAATTTGAAACATGCCAGCAAGTCCAAATGCCCAAGAAAGTTAACAGACAGCATCATTCTGTTGCACGATAATGCCTGCCCACATGTTACCAAAGTTGTTTAGACTATGCTGCAACTGGGAAGCTCTTGCACATCCCCCATACAGTCCAGATTTCTCCCTGTTCAATTTGCACATCTTTGGAGCCATCAATTTGCTTCAGTCAAAGTGCATGCATGGGTACAATCATGGTTGCATAGGTAGGAGCAAACCTTTTTCTATGAAGGCATTGACCACCTTGTGTCACAGTAGGATACAGGTATAAATAGTTATGGTGATTACTTTGAAATAATAAACAGTTTACTTGCTGTTTTTCTATCTGTCATGTTTTTATTTGACTGGCCCTCATACTTTTCCCTTATTGTGCTTAAGTAATTTTCATATTGTGATAATATCTACTTTGTTTTTCCTAAAAACTCCTCCATTCTTTCAGTATCCAAGCAATCCCATCTTATTAATTTATAATCTACCATAGATATGTTTGCTTGCACTCCATTACACAGTGTGTTGGATTTCTCTGTTGTCCTGTAAAGGACATGTTCATATACTTCAGTCTGATCCAAGCATTCTTAGTAGTGCTACTCCATGTAATATTACTCAGTTACTTCTCTATGTACTGTTTTGAATAATGGACCATACTTTTCTACTGTTACCTACTTACATAGCTGAGGAAAATGTTTCGGTCAATTTCCCACTCCAGTACAACTTCATTCCTCACAGACAATTGTAGCTATATCTTATTAGGCAGTGAAACTTGGACACCAATGAAATAGGTTAGGTGTAACTATACCATTGGTTATCAGGATCAGCAATGTAAAGGGATTGAGCGGCAAGTCAGAATAGCCAATATGAATGCAAAGTAACACTCGTACTGCCTACGGTTCATGTTTTGAAATGTTACAAAACTAAAGTTGCAAATTTTCATGGTGCACCTATTTTGGTTGATTTCATTCATCCAGAGAAATAATTTGTGTATAATTAATAAATGCATAAAAGATATACACTTTTTAAACTTAAAATTATATACCATGTATATTGTGATGGCTGAGCTTGAAGAGAAATTCCGATTTCCAGAAAAATCACTGGGTAATTAAGAGACTATACAAGTGAGTCGGCACATACCGAGCAGTTTAGTGAGTTAGTAGTTAATTGTCAGGGTGAATTATGTACATCAGTGTTTCTGAAGTTTTATTCAAGGTTACGATACAACAGAACAGCTGTGAGTTGCTGGGTCACATATTGTGAATTATGATTCAGTTTAAAAGAAACAAAGTGAAATAAAAAGTATCATTTGTCAGAATATTTTCCAATAAAATACTTCTGTTATGTGATAGATTTACAACACATATGTGTATGATGTTCATTACAGAAATACCAGATGTGCATTGTGAAATACACTGTTGATTGCCTTAAGTTTTTTTTTTATTAGTCCATTTCTTCTTTGTATGCTTCTATGGTTGCAGATTTAGCATTACAGTACACTACAATATATTTTCTAGAAGTTTCAAAAGTAAATCTGCTGCAGTTTTCATTTAAGACTGCCTGTATTACAAGGTGTGCTCGAGGTCACATGATGTGATGTGGACAAAGTCTAAATACTTCTGCAACTCATGTACTTCATTATCCTTAGGTTGTCTGTTTCCCTTCAACAGACCCTTAATTGCACACAGTTTGGCATATCCACAATTTTTATCAAGAAGTGCAACAGGGCAGGACCCACTCTCGTATTGCAAATTATACCATTAGTTATACATTATTGTAAATTAGAACACAGTTGACCTGAAGCCATCCATTTCTATCCTATCAGTGTCCAAGTTTTGTTGCCTTCTTATTATTGAACTTTCCTTTGTCTTCTCCAGTTTGCTTCCACATTTAAAATGCTCTTTTGTCGTTTTATCAGCCTTTAAACATTATTCCTAAAACCATACCTCCATACAGTGTACAGTTCTTGAACAGCTGTAGTATGGGAAAGATCATTAGAAGCTGTAGATTAATGTTGTCTAAACATAAAAGTAAATAAGTAACTAAATACAAAATAATATAAGCTGAAAAAGGAGCTGAGACAGTGGTGGGAGAAATTGAAATTAAATTTGTTGGAAACTGTGATTATGTGGTAGCTAGACATTCAAGTACTGGAGGTGGGTGCAAGCAGGAAAGGAAGGCAGTAGCAGACAGAAAATGGATATAAGTAGTATAATTTGGTAAACTGATCCTGTGTTTCCATAGATCTTTTCCCAATGTTGTTACTTCAATAACATTCTGATGTTTAAGTACTGCATTAAAGCAAAATTTTTATGAAGTATAAGGAAGTATTGCTGTTGAATTTGTAAGTTATTAAGAGTATTGTTTTTAGTATTTCTGGTATTTCAAGTGAAAATTTAAGGGAAAGTAATTTGCAGATGTAAAATGCAGAAAATTCAAGAAATTGACTTGGGATCAGTGAATGCTGAGTTAGTCTTGGTGCTAACAAATTCATAAAACTTTATAAAACACTAAAATATAAGTGAAAGAGAGAAAATATACCAAAACAAGTGATAAACTAGGAGTAAAAGTATTCTTTAAATACTATAGGTAAATATGTCCCATCTATTGCTAAAGCAATATGTAGGGCCAAAGAAATGTGCCATTCACAATGCCATTCTAATACCCCCATAATACAATTGTTAAGAGGGTTAAATATGCCCTCTTGTGCTTTCATGTCCTTGTGCTTTTGTAACATGACTACAAAAACTTTGTTGATTACATCTTTGATGAAACCAGTGAACAAACTGTATATAGTCAGACTGAAAAGTTACCTGCCCTTAGTGCTTGCACTTGGCTGATACTAGGATGTAATTGTTATTCAGAACTATAACAACTGAAGACTGGCTTGTATGCATGAAAGTGCAGTTGCTTTACTTATGAATGAAGAATAATGGAACATGTTAAGATCCTCTTCTAAAGCCATTGTTCCCAAGGTTCTCTGGACTCCTGAACGATCTGCTTGATTTTGGAGAGTTCCTGTTTCTCACAATCATTGACACACATCATTAACAAAGGCACATGTCCTCTTAGATAGTAATCAGCACAAATAATACATGCCCTTTTGATATTTGACCAAAGAGCACCACCATAAACCAGAGATGGGACCATGATAGCGTCAATACCTTGATATTGTATGGTAACAAAGTATGCCTTAATACTTTGAAATAAACATTTGATACTTCTACATTTTTAAGTTTTGCATTGTTGGAAATAGTTGCATTTAACTCTGTGCTAGATACACAGTGACATTCAAGAATCAAATGTTTTTACCTTCCACATGTCCCCAAAGAGTTAGACTATAGTTCTTGATAGTCTGCGACTTTGTTTCCTGTGAGTGAAGAAATACAACATTCCATAGCCTCTTGTGGTAAAGGAAAACATACAAAACAATGGGAGTGGGAAGAAAAAATTGTGGTATTCATGTAACATATGTTAACTGAGTTGTGAACGAAGCTGATTTAGCAGACATAATAGCTCACATTTCTGCAGTAACCTCACTTGATGAATCACTCTTGGCCATTATATATACCTACTCCAATGACCAGAACCTGTGAATCCAGCAGAAACAAATCAGAACTTAAAGATCTGATTTAATATAGTGTATAGAAATATTTGTTCTTTCGTTCCATATGTTCGTGTTCTGCAAGTCAAACTGTACCTTAAAGGTATATTGTACAACTAATTTCCATAAATATTGTGTCTCACCAATGTACAAGAGTGATATTGAATAAAACATTAGTTAAGTGTGGAACTGTTTTGAAGTTGACGGTACTAAATTTAACACAAGCCCTCATAAATATACGTTAAGACTGCTACTCTTTTGTTTTCAAAGGAAAATTTACCAGCAAGAAACATCCAACCAGGGGGAACACACTCTTCCCTTTCCTGGCAAATCAGTTCAAGCCAGCAACTAGAAACAGATCACCAAAGTCTTCCCTTACATGTCGAAGTTTGTTATACATATGTTGTCAATGTATTTGCCATTGTCAAGCATATCTCTTGAAAAACTCTTGAACATAAGGATCTGTCAGTTCCTTTTATAGTCAAAACAAACTAATAACTGAATGGTATAACACTAAAAATGTATACAAGATATACATCTAAACAAAGTCTTCCCCGCACAGACACTTACATCAAAGCACAGATAGAACCGAAGACATACATACACACGTACGCACTCACACTCACTCTCACACTCTCACTCACACACACTCTCACACACTAACACACTCTCACACACTAACACACTCACTCTCACACACTCACTCTCTCACACTCACACACTCTCACACTCACACACTCACACACACTCACACTCACTCTTTCACACACACTCACTCTCTCACACTCACACACTCTCACTCTCTCACACTCACTCACACTCTCACTCTCTCACACTCACTCACACTCTCTCACTCATTCACACTCTCTCACTCACTCTCACGTAAAACTTGATACAATCTAGCAAAATTAATTGCTTATCTCCAGAGAAAAGGCCGGGAATGTACAAATTGAATGTGAAAACTTCAACAAGGTATTCACTGGACAAAACAAAAAGAAACACAGACACCCACTTCAAAGAACATTGGTGCTGCATCAAATACAAGCAAATAAACAAAATCAGCAGTTGCATCACACTTTTGTACTCGAAGTCAAGATCCCTAGTTATTGAAAACAGCTCAGAAGCTGAAAGATTGATAGAAGCTATAAATAGAATTGGAAATTAGCAAATAACTTCCATGTACCAGAAGCAGAAAATCTAATTTTTAGGTTCCACAGGCTTCCTTACGATATCCCAGCCAACAAACAAATTGACTTGGAAACTGCTCTAGCAGTCAACAGGCTGATATGAGTGTAAGCTCAAAAGTACATATCCTGCATAAGTAGGTGGCAGCTATTCATTATTGCGTCCATCTCTGTAAAAGACTTATTTCCAAGAATTCTCTCCCTCCCTCCCCCTCTCTCTGTCTCTCTCTTACCCTCCCTCCTCCCTGCCCACTCTCATTGACACAAATTATTCTTACTGCATTTTGTACCTGTTCTCTATTTCCAGCCAGCAAGTGCTTAACATGTAATATCCACCTGAATCAGACAACTGGTCGACCACTTCCATTAGAATTTGAGAAATATGTGCCTTTCTTTCTGCAAGATAATCCTTCAGAAGCGTGTGCCAAAGCTGGTCATGCGGCATATGGGCAGGTAAGAGAAAGTGTCTCATTAAAAGGCAATGGTTTGGTGCAATTGCATGGTGCATTTTTGTTTGTTTCCCTCTTTCTTTCTTTATTTCTTTTCCTCTCCAACCAAATTTGCTTCAGTTTGCTCCTTTTAATAAAATTTGTACATGAGTTTGCACTACAGAGTCGGGAACAGTGCTGAAGTTCTTTTAAAGACACATGTGAGAGTAGCTAAAGTGGTACCTAATTAGATATGATTGGATTCAATTTATTTTGTCCTTGTGATCAGTACAATGACCGTTTGCCTATCACCTAGGCGGACCAGGTTCTATCCCAGGGATCTGCATGTGGTATTCATGGTGGTCAAAGCAGCGTCCGGGTGGGTTTTCTTCAGGTTCTCAGGTTTCCTCCGCCACTCATTCCACCAACTGTTCCATTACCTTTCCATTCATCGATTTCGCCTGCATTTCATATCATCCTCTTCCTCACTTTCATACCTGGTTCTTGGCTGACCACCCGCTTCCTGGTCTAAGGTTCCCCTGCGCCCCGACAGAGTCTGATCCTAGGCACTGGCTTTTAAGTCCTTGGGGGTGTAAGTCCTACTTAAGGGGAGGGTAAACAGAAGATCTGTACAGTGATTTTAGACATGTCAAAGGATAACACAAATTATTTAATTATATGTAGATTATTATACATTATATATACACATCCTGTACAGTGCATGACACTCATTTGTGGAGCAAAATATGTGCAGCAATAGGAAGGAATATAGCTGATTTATTTTTTTATTCTCTCAGGCAAATAGTTGTATTTAATACCCAAATTCTTCACATTACAAATTATTGTAAAAGCAATCATTAATGGGTTATAGAAGTTTAAAAATGGAATGTGGAGAAAAATACATGAAAGTTGCAACAAAGAGGCCAGATTGGGGTATGCATGGGCAAGGGTGGGTGCATGAATTTAAGTGGCCTAGGAGGGAGAAGTAACAGAGAGAGAGAGAGATGCACTAAATGTAGTAGGTTGGGTTACAATTGGCACTATATTTTGAAATGTGAGTTTATATAGAAAAAGGAAGATTTTCCAGTAGAACTAAAAGTTGAGTTTTTTTAACTTGAGATCAAATAAATATATGAGAAAGCAGGAAAATGTATGAAAAATAAGGTTAAAATGGTTAAAGGAAATGTGAAGCAAAGTGGAGAAAATACAGAAATGGGTAATTAGGGATAAAAAGCAATAGTGGATACATTATATTTCTACATTATATTAACAACAGAATGTTAAATATAAGGGGAAGAAATAAAAAATAGCCACTCCAAGAGGGAGTAACACATCATGAAAATTGAATGTAAAATTTAAAGATAGATACATAAATAAATAAATAAATCATTCATTAATTCATAACAGTTTGTATATGACTTTTTTGTCTGAAGCCATATTGCTCACCTGAGAGTATGTTATGCTTAAATAGAAAAGAAACTAAGCATTTAAATACTAATTTCTCAAAAATCATAGAAAAAACAGATAATGATATTGGACAGTAATTTTCCATATTTTGTTTATCCCTACAGTGGTCCTACTTTTACAATTTTTAAGTTTTGAGGAACAATTCTTGATTCTAATGATGCATTTTAAGTCTTTACTAGTGTGCTTTTTGTATATTTTGTGTACTGTTTAATGATCAAATTTGCAATGTTGTGCACTCCTGATGAACAATTTCAATCTTTTATTAACGCTTATTTCTATTGTTGTGTCTATGAACATACTACTATTTATTCTTTCTATATTTTCAACTTCATTGTTGAGGCAACAATTAAAAATAATTTGTAGTTACAAATTTGCATTAGTACTGCTGCCTGAGAGTTTACTCTATCTGCACTGTGATCCATTACAAATCTTAAGAGCTTATTGAACCGGTTGTTTACATTGAATTGTAATTTTGCTTCTGCTCCTCAGGGTGTGAAATACAGCTTGGATAAACAAAATCTTGCCCTTGTTGGGGCAAATTACTTCATGGCATATCATACCATTCTGAAAACTTCATCAGATTATTATGAAGCCTTGAGAGCTGCACGGAAAATATCAAACAACATTACCAAGACAATCAATGAGGGTCTTAAAAGACTAAGTTACAAAGACACGATAGAGGTGTTTCCTTACAGGTAAGAAAGGCATATTTGGATTAAATGTCTTAGCATTCTGCACAGATTTTATTTGTTGTATTTATTATAAAAGTACAAATTTGTAAATAAGAATGGAGTCCTGAATTAAAAATATAAATACTTGGAATAATTTACACACGTTTTATTCCCATAGCTTTGTGTTGACTTTACCTTTCACTTGACAGTGTTTTTCTGTTCATGTTATTAGTACTCATTGCCGCCTATGGCTATCTTAAATTGGCATGGATGCAACCATGCAACATTTTTTAAATTACTTTTAAAGGCCTTTACTTGCCAACTTTATGGTTTTATCTTCATCAGTTTAGTAGCTCTTTGCACAGAGCCATAAGAAATACCTACTTATAAGACATCCAGGTGATTTTTGGGTGAAGTCTCCAGACGACGACTGATGTCTAATATTTCTTTGGTAAGAACCCTACACTGTTTTTTAGATTTGTTGGACTGAACACTTCCTGTAGCCTGAAACTTATTATAAAATCTATGGATTGTTGCACAGCCTCCAACTTTTACCCCAGCAAATCAAATTTTCATTCAACATACTGACTTGAGTACATATGAATCATAAGTAAATAACATTGTGCAGTAGAAGACCTATACTGAGCCATAATATACTTTGTGATTATCTAGAGACAAAATAATAAGTAACTCATAACTGAATGACACCATCTCACTGCCAACTAGATACTGCATTGCCTGAGCAGAGCAAAGCTGCATCAGCAATGTGGCCTTCATTGCAGCAGTACTGTGGAAGCATGCCCAGTGTAAAAACACACTGCAGCCTGTTCTTAGTTCTCACACAAGAGGATCCATTCTCTGTGTTACTCTTTGTGCCGTTGACATTAACGGAATTGCTAGTTTTCATAGCGGAATACAGATGTCACTGTATGTTGAGGACTTTGCAATATATTATTGCTTGCATAGTCTTGAACATATCAAACGTCAACTGCAGCTGATCATAATATCCATCGCTGACGGGGCCCTTCGCCCCGGCTTTCACTTCTCTCCTATGAAAACATAGTGTGTCCATGTTCATTGACTTTGTGGTGTACACCCTCCTCCTGATCTTCATTTACATGGTGCATGTCTTCCCTTTGTTCTACACTTGAAGTTCTTAGGTTTACACCTCAACAGTAAACTCACATTGGAGCACCATATTCATCAATTTCGGGCTTCCTGCGATCGTTCGCTTTGGGTACTCAGGGTTTTATCTGGGGCATCTTGGGGTGGCGATCGCACTGTCATGTTGAGGTTGTATTATCTCTCACTGGTTCGGTCCAAATTAGACTATGGCAGTTTTATCCACGGTGCGGTGTCTGGCCTCTAAACTCCGCCTTGTAAACACAATACATCACACTGATATCCATGTTATTCTGGGTGGGTTAGATGCTGGCCTACTGATCCCAAGGTTCCAGGTTCAAATTCGGCCCAGACCGATGGTTTTCAAGTGTGCTTGAAAACAACGGCTCCATGTCAGTACATTTACTGGCATATAAAAGAACTCCTGCGGGACAAAATTCCGGCTCACCAGTGACACTGATGTGATCTTGGCAATTGACAGTGTTGTTAAACAGCAAAATATTTTAATATTTATTTATTTTCTGGGTTTTCTTGCTACTGGGGCTTTCCGCACCACTGTCTGTCTGATGCTCATTGTTACTTTGTTCATACGTGGCAAGGTTGGCCGCTCATCGAGGCCATCCTTCGTTTCCACCTGTTTTGCGTCCAGACCTCATGCACCGTTATATGCAAAATACTCCCATCCATTTGGTATGAGGTTTCAAGAACTGCTAGCCGCACACGCCCTCCAACTGCCAGCTGTAGAGTGGTATTCACTTGGCCGATATCCTCCCTGGAACTCCAGCGTGCACTCTTCGACCTGGAGCTGTCAGCCTGTGCGAAGATAGCTACCCCTCATTCGGTGTATTGCCAACTTTTCTCTGAACTTCTGGGCCATTACTGGACTTAAACCCTGGTATTTACCGACAGTTCCCAGTTGTGTAGTGCTACAGGTTGCATATTTATATACAACGGTGACACTTACATGTACTGCCTTCCAGACGCCAGTTCCATTTTTACTGACAAGCTGTTTGCCATCTTTTATTTCTTACTTTTGCTTCCCAGTTCAGTTCTGGACGTTTTATTATCTGTTGCAACTTGTTGATGAGCACTCTTCAGGCACCGCAACAGTTTGTTGGCAGCTCTGCATTAATTCTTAAATTACAGACACTCGTATCTTAGTTATCTCCTGGATAACAGTTCGTTTTTACCTGGTGCCCAGGTCATGTGGGTATTCCCTGGAACACGAGGCGAATGCAGCTGCTAAGTCTGCATGTCGCCATCCTGAGTTTTCCAGCCGTACGCTCCTTTATGTAGATCTGCAGAAGTACTTCTGTTGCCATCCACTTCCTGTCTGGCAGGAGTCTTGGGAAGCGGTAGCTGGCACTCAGTTACGGACAATCAAGGACACTGTCCAACCCTAGCAGACAATTTGCAGGGATTCCAGCTGGGAAGAAGTGGTTTTAACCTGCCTGAAGATAGGCCACACTCGAGCCACACATGGACACCTTTTGCATGGTGATCCGGTGCCTGTCTGTGCGACGTGCAATGTCTCAGCCTCTGTCACACATGTCCATATTGATCGTCCGCAGCACACTCGTTAGCTCCAGTTCCATAGCCTGGGTCTTGCACTGTGCTCCGTTTTAGGCAATAACCCAGTAGTTGTAGCTACAGTACTGCCGTTTGTTGCCAATATTGAGTTTGGTAAGCAAGTGTAAGGTGTTTTTTATCTTGGGGGATTTAGAATTTTTGGATGTTTTACTTCTGTTGTTTTTAGGTTGTTAACAGTCTTGTCAGCTTACGGTTTTAGTAAGTTAAGTTTTTATTTGCTTTAATTTTTAGCTGTTTTAACTGTCAGTTTAGTCCTTTTAACTTCCATTTTTGGTTATTTTAACTTTCACTTTTTAATTTTTTAGAGGTGAGTTTTTACTTGTTTGCTTGTTTTTATTTAGTACTTTGGGCTCTTAAACACTCACTCACTCACTCACCCACTCACTTAAAATTGCCAAAATCTGAATGAGACCTTTTGGCTCTTAGGTATGGATATAACTTCTCCATTGGCTGTTCAAGCAGCCAAGATAACATTCCTACATTTGTATTTTGAGCTAGTTTATTCACAGCACCTAACATGTGCATAAATGTGAGCTAGCTTGCACTCTCTCCTGAAAGTGTCAGAATATTTGAAAGTATGTTAACTATTCTGGATTTCAATGGCCAATCGTTCACCTTTTGCTCTCCTGTGTTAAACAGCTGCAGTAATGAAACTGTTACGAGATTTTAAAGCATATTTTTATTGCTGTGTAGGTTACATTACCTGGCAGCTCAGACAAGTAAGACAAATTGATTTTTAATAGACAAAGTGATGCTTTGTTGCATGGGCATCTGCAGTGTGTGAACCCTAAGGCTATTTAATGAAAATGCATAGTGAAATCCTGTTCACAATCATAATGCCAAACCTACTTTGTATAACCATAAAAGTCGGGCATTATTTCATTAAAACATATTCAGTGGTCCAATGAACATTTGGAATTTTTATTAAATACACTATATATTTTATTTGATTTTGCCATTAGTTCTGACATTTCTGTCCAAACATTCTCCATGCTAGTTTTTATAATTATATTCGAGGACATAGAGACAAGATATGGCTCACTATCTCAACTAAGAAGCTGTGTGCGTTACTGTTGAACATTTTTTCATACATGCATTAACATTTGATGTCTATACTGCTTCTGCAACCAGTTGAATGAAAATGCCATGCCAAGCATGGTACAAGTATAAAAAAATCTTCTGCACATGCTCAAGACATCCATACAGTGCCATTAATCATACCATAAGGAGTATGACAAGTCTGAAAATAGCAGCCAAAAGGTAGATCTGTTATTGAAGTTCAAACAAATGAAAAATCTTGGTTGAAACCAAATATTTTTAAATAATACTCTTTATACAAACCCAAAATGGTGAGAGCAGTCTTTAAAATGAAGTACTTACAAGCTCTTGAGATGTTATAAAGAACGCACAGCATTCGTTTTATTTACTGAATTTAGAAATTCCACAAGTGAACAAAAGTTGAAATTTATTGTTTCACATGTGCAAAGAAATACGCTGAAGATTTCATTATCAAATAACAAGGTAAAAGTGACTTGAAAGAATATGCTTAGAGGTTCCAAAAGATTCCCATTGTTCACCTGTGTAGTTTTCATTCATTATCTCAAAGCAAGTTTCCAGCAGATATAAGGTGATTCGTATGATCAATTCATAAGCTGTGAAGTTCTTAAAAAGCAAAGAAGGCAAAGACTAAACAGTTCCATAATATTTGCTGGTTCACAAATGTTAGTACACTTAAATTATCTTTGAAAGTCATCAATAGAAGAAAAAGTAGTTAATACATAAAAAAGCAAAACAAGGTACTTTGCCATAAATCTGCTAAAAGTTGCTGAAGAACACTTCACTCATCACAAAATTTCTTAGGGTATAACATGAAGTGGAGCACTGCTTTTGAGCCCTAGATTCACATTGAAAATTTTACCCCCTCTCAGCACTTCCAGTTTTCAAATTTTGTTACTATTGTAAAACAGTAAAGCTATCTAAGATTCCAAATAAGTATTATTTGAGCAAAATGTACATGTTAGAGTAAATTATATGTTCGCTGACATGAGTCATTGTTTGCAACAGATTGTAACTGTTACTTTTTCTCAAATTTAAAATGTGCAGCATTTTCATACTTCCATCTTTACAAAAAAAAAAAAAAAGAAAAAAAGAACTGCCTAAAATCAAATTACAGGCTTTATTCATACATCATTTTCAAGCTTATTAAACAGGTAATCTCCCCTTTTCTCTCTTACACTCATTCACTTGCTCACATACACACACACGGCCCGGGTTCGATCCCAGGCAACCGCATATGGGATTCGTCGTGGACAAAGCGGCGCTGGGGCTGGTTTCCTCCAGGTTCTCCAGTTTCCGCCGCCATTTCATTCCACAGGTGCTCTATCTTCATTCCATGTATCATGTGTCATCGCCTGTGATGCCATAGTAGTAAAAGTGGGCGTTAAACACTACAAAAAAACACATACAGAAACACACGCGCGCACCCAGCAAGATGCACACAGACACAGAGAGAAAAGGCTAAGCTACATTGAAAGTTGGAAGGAATTCAAGAAACTTAAGATTTATTTGCATGTCATTTGATGGGCGTATGAATACTTTGATTTCAATACACCACAGCCATTGTCCATAGAAATACAAGAAGTTGAATTTGGGAGTGTAAACAGTGCAATAAAATTTCTCTGCTTTGAACAGTTCTTGTTCTGGTAATAGTTTTATGTATAGTATTTTCAAATATTAAGCATTTCTGTCCTCTCTAACACTTTGTACTGAGTTTTTCACTTTGAGAATTATCAAATCTTGTACAGGCAGAAAATGAAAGGTCAGCAGCAAAGTGTGCTATAACAGTTTTTTGACAGAGAAATAATCCATTAAGATTGTACTACTGTGTGTATAATAATTAATAGACACTGAATTGGTGTATCTATATGCCAAAGTAATATTTTTGGTAAGCTTATTTTGCTTTTGCCCTTCGAGTGTTTGATATGTTAAATGTTTTACCATCAAAGCCCAGATGATCCACTTGGGGAAATTTTGTTAAAGGTCACATGTTTCAGAAAAGAATGGTTTTCAAAACACTTGTAATCCAAGGTTAGAGTCAAAACATACACGATCCATCATTTAATGTTGAATAATTTTCTTTGTTTCATAAAAAAGTCATTATGCAACTAATTTGTAATACATAGGCCTTGCTTTCTCATAATAAAGGGAAAAGGATTGTTTAAGAAAAAAGTTATACTGTTCTAATCTACTCATTTATGAAAACTTAAAGTTCTTATCCAGACAGAGAAATAGCTGAACCACAGGGCACATAAGCAAGAAAGACGTGATAGCTCTGTAACAGTAGTACAATCAACTAATTTTACAAACAGTGTAATTTATTTGGAGCTTTATATCCTGTTACTTTTCTTTCTTGCAGTGTTTTCTATGTCTTCTACGAGCAGTACTTAACAACATGGCCAGATACGTTATTTAGTCTTGGGGTGTCTTTGTCAGCAATATTTGTGGTAACATTCCTTCTGATGGGCCTAGACATCTTTTCATCACTTGTGGTTATCATTACCATCACTATGATCATAGTGAATTTGGGAGGACTGATGTACTGGTGGGATATAACCTTGAATGCAGTCTCCCTGGTTAATCTCGTCATGGTATGTGACCTTATAGCATTTTAGTTACCATTTTTAGTTAGTTATTATTTTAAGTTCCTGCGAGTATCCTGTGGTGGTGTGCTTCAAGTATGCAGTTAATAAATATTCATAATGAATTAGCTTGTCTTATTCAGTATGCAGCTAAAATTGAAATGTAGGAAATATGCAAATTAAGTAATTTAATTAACAGCATAAATTTATATTTATCAAGTTCTAACACTAGGACCATAACTGGGTGTTTACTGATACACTTATTAATTCTTCCTTTTCGTCATTTCATATTTGTGTGTAGAATGCTAAAATTCAAAAACCCTATTGATTAAGGCAAATAAAAAGCACATTTAATCCCACTTACTATGGGGTAACCTCTGTTGAGAAAAATCCAGATTTACCTAGAACACCAGCTGAATTAGTATTGTCCCATTGCCATTAATAATCAAATGGTTTGTTCAGATTTATGTTAGTTGTTGATTTTTTTCTGTGTATGTTTTATCAACAATAGTGAACTCAAAAGCTTCTATTGTCACTTGTCAGCAGCAGTGGAGGAAATGGAAAGTCTACAACAGATGAGGTAGTTAGACCCAAGTATCTTATGACTTCATCTTTTTTCGATAAAAACTGTTCAGTATGGCATTTGGTGTACATAAATAGTTATAGTAATTTTGCTCTTATTATGACCACAAGCCTAACGAAACAGGAGATCCTTAATGCTGCTCCTGAAATTTAGAATGATGAATCTGAAGGCGAACCATTGGACTTTTTCATCTGAGGAAGAATTGCTGCAATATGTTGCTTCATGTTCTTTAGCATCAGAAGGTGACAGTAGGCCTTGTGCTGGTGTAATTACTAATGCTGTAGTGGTATACATTTACATTCTTCATGTATTAGAATCATTGTTTATATGTTTATGCTTTATTGAATTGTTGTAGACCTAATATAAAATTGTTCATAAGGTACCACAATGTCAAATTGTCTATTATAATATATAGGACAGAAAATGCATTTTATACGTAGTATCTGTAGTATTTATCTTTTGGTTATTGTGGCCATAGAGGAGGGCAAGGATGTGGGCACGAATGAGAACCTGGTCTTAATTAAGCTCCTTGTGGGCACAGAAAGTATATCTCCAGATGGCACACCCTGGCAAGTTGGAGTGATCAGTGGCGCTTCAAGTGGTAGGTACTGTATGCCCAGGACAAGAAGGCAAGTCTTAGGAATGTGTAGCGTAATCATTTTGTGCTTCCCGCACGGTGTTTATGCCTAGTTTCCGAGTATGACAAGGATGCTAGGCTCGTTTAAAATACACAATGTTGTCACATAACACACCGATAGCTAGAAATATGCACTCTCATACACTCATTTCCTAGTAAACAGGTCCGCTACCCGAGTAGATACACAGTTCAAGCCCCCTCTGCCCTTCATTCCCCTCTAGCCTTCTTGTCGTGGGCATACAGTACAAGCATCAGAGTGTATTCAAAGATTGTGCTGGTCCTCAACATGCAAAGCATAATGTGAATGAGTCTAGCATCATTTGATCACATGCAAAAATTAGAAGCACATTATAGAATGTATAGAGAGAGAGAGAAGCAGGGGATCAGATTTGACTATAAATATTGAACTGCAAGCTTTTATAACTATACTGGCAATCACTGTACCATGGGAACTAAGGGCTTCGAACTGGATTCACTGTGGTAGAATACCCATGAGAAGAGAAGAATGGCTCATAACAGATTCAGAGAAATAATTACTTATTTTAGATTTGAGCTTAGATCTAGAAGATCACAAAGACTAAAAGACCAGTTTGCATTAGCATCAAGGATTTAGTATAACTTGATTGCAAATGCAAATATGGCTACTTACTAGGGCCACACATTATGATTAACAAACGGTTCTATCCTGCTAATCACTTCTGCTGATTTACATGGTTAATGGCTTCAAAACCAGGCATATTTGGGCAGAACTATCAAATGGCAGTTGTCAGAGAAACCATATATATATATTATGAGTGTTTTCTCCTATTGTCTAAAAGATGACATAGACTGACTGATGAGCATCTTAGTCATTTTGTAGTTACAAAGTAAATGTAAGTTTCTTTGAGTAATGGAAGAAATGTCATCTGTGGCAATCTTTTCACTTCTTTGTTTCTGCTGAGATCTTGAAAATATATGCTACAGGTATTGTGGGCACCATAAACCAATTTTGAAGTGAAATACCAGTTTTTGTAAATCACAGAAAAGATCTATACAGCACAGTGTTGTTAAATATCACTTCTCTGTTTGTCAGGAAAAAAATAACCAGGATATCCTGTTTCTCAGGAGTAATGCATCCTTATATGAAAATTGGGACTTATTTAAAAAAGAAGCCAGATACAGTAACATTTCACAACAGATCTAAACGTGAGAATCATATGGTAGACCAAATGGCTTGCAAATATTTAGTCAAAATACCATCCAGGCATTAGCCCATTCATGCCTTTTACAACTTATTGAAATTGGCTGGAATAAATGTGTATTATATTATGTTGTATAGTATCATAAATGGAAAAAAAATAATAAATGCAGTCACTTCCTTTTACAATGCGAGAGGAGCATTTTAAGAAGCATACAGCATCAAGGACAGCTAATACCCACAACATTGTTCTAGATGACATCCCCTGAGACACAAGGAAAATGAACATGCTACCTCATAAAATCTTGCTGCACTGGAAACATATCTTTCATGAAACGTCATATGTGTAAAAAGAGTGTTTGTAACAATACACAGCCAAAGATTATTATGTATGATCATAGTATATCAAGGTACCAAATATAGTGAGTTTTCTGAAAATAGTTCATATAAAGGCATTCACTTATCGTTCTAGTGGAACAAAGCTGGCAGCACAATAAACAGTACATTTATTGCATGTAGCTACTACCACCCATAAGCTGTGCCATGGCCGAGTGGTTGGACCCTTTGCTTCTCAACAAAGCAGCTTGGGTTTGATTCCAGACGACCACATGTAGGTTTTGTGATGAACAGAGCAGTACAGGAGCAGGTTTCATCCGAGTTCTCAAGTTCCATCTGCGGTGCCGCATATAGTAAAAGCAGACGTTACAGACTATCCAAAAAAAAAAAGAACTACTCGATGTTAGACACTGTAGTGGAAGTGGGTCATAACTGACCCATCTATTGATTTAGACATCAGTATTTCTAATGTTACATGAGTTTATATTTCATAATTGAGTTGTATCAATTAATCTTTTGTTTTTGCTTCAGTGGTAATACATTTTCTTGAACAGTATTCTGTATCAATGTACATGTATTATGACAGAATTCCCTTCCATGTCAAGATTGTCTTGAGCAGTGGTTGGCAGCTACAGCGTTTGTGATGTAGGAGCCAATTCCAATGAAAAGGCAGAACGGAGCAAGTGGTAGAGCCCTATCACTATAGGGGTGCATGCAGGATTTGTTTTCAGGGAGGGATTTGATGAAGTGCTACAATTAGAAAATCTGGAAATGTGATCATATGCATAAATATATATCAGATACTTGTCTTACAGAGTTATACAATTACATTAAAAGAAGAAGCTGACAAGGCCTTTTACACATTTTGTCTAGTACTTCTTGAGTTTTAATTTCCACATTTTTATGTATATACATTAACACTAGCCCATTCAATCTTTCTGCTCCCAAGGTGCTGCTTAATAAGTCTTCAGATATCATAATGTTGACAGGACATTATAATATATTTAGATATTTCATTAGATGGACATTTAGTACTTAATGAAAGTAATTAACATAGAAAACAGTCGAGGCTCTTTGAATACATTTGTGAATTAATGTTAATACCTTTTTCCTTAGTTACGCCCTTAATAGTTCCCAAATTTTTGGAGGGGATACAAGCCCCCAATCCCACTCCCCCCCCTGGATCTACCCCTGAATCACTATAAATATGAACCAGTACATGGGTTGATAATCTGTAGTAAATGTGATCAGTAGAGCAGTGACAACAGTCATTGTATTTGTGGAGAGGTGGCTGGTAATTGACTGTTTACAATGAGAGGGTTACCTGTATGGGTTTCACAGTATATTACTGCACAGAGTTCACGCAGACACATCACCAAAGGATAGGTTACGAATGCCCACAAAGTTACAAAAGTATATATTGCAATATGTGGAACATGTTTGCTCTGCTGTTCATGAAAACCTGTATTGCAAACCTTGCAAACCTTGCAATAAAGCAATTGCCTCAGCACAGTAACACATAAGCATTGTATTGCAGAATGTGAGGAAGCACTGCTACAAGACTTGCCTCCATCAAATCTAACAAATAATGAAGAGCTATGTGCAGCATTTATTTCCACCGATATTCCGCTACATAAACTACATGATACAAAGTTACAGGTGTTTTGAGAAAAATATGGCAAACCAATTCCACATTGAACGACATTATGTAAGTAGTATGTACAAACATATTATGGTAAGTGCATTGATGGTATGAGAATGAACCTATATAACTACAACATATGGGTTTCTATGAATGAAACAATGAATGCTGTTGGGCGATTTGCGGTAAATGTGGTTGTTGGAGCACTGGATGCAGAAGGCCTCATTGGACCGTATGTTCGAACAAGTGATGTAGTCAGTTCTGTGAATTATTCTACCATAAGTGCAGTTTTTGGCAATGCCATGAAAGTACTATGGCCATCAGGTATGAAACACAAAAGAGTACATCTATTTGTTACAGGTGTAGCTTACCAATGAGTCATTCCACGTCAAATCGAACAAAATAAGGCAAAAAATTACCTTGATCTCTCAGATTTTCTTAAATTTTTTTTGGTGTTTTGGAACAAAATATATTTGACCCGTGTTTCTTCGTTTTATATAAAAAGAAATATTTTGGCAGATATTAATTTTTGAATGTCCCAAAAATCGCTCGCTTCTCACTCTTCGATCAATCATACCTCCGACTATAATAAAGCAAACTACTTGATCTTTGGCTCAAATTAAAGATAAATTGCAGTATTTTGAGAGGTATTTATTAGAAAATGTTATTAATTATTATTAATATTATAGTTTATATGATTAAAGTTTTAAAGTTTGATAACGCAAACTCGACCATTTAAAAATCTGGAAAAAAAAACTAAAAATACAATGAAGTTTATTCAATATTCTCAGAAAAAATCAGAATGGAGTCTCTAATAGTTCAGTTGTAATTAACTTTGCAAATCAGTATTATATGTACACTATTAGCATCTTCAAAACGTTTTTAAAATATGCATTTTAAACTAATGGTTCCATACAATACACAGCTTTACCTCCTTCTTCGAAAGAAAATTGTTTCACTAAAGCTTCAGTTTTTGACAAAGGAATGAAGGAGTGTAATTTTAAAGCACAGCTGGGCCCATCTTTCTTGGCCCCTGACCTTGACTGGAAGTACTGTTGGCGAATCCATAGCTTTCGCCTCTTTCATCAGCTCATATTGTATAATTCTGTGAATGAAACCATGCACATGGGGAGGGAGGGGGAAGGTAGTGATGTTTGCATGATCTGAGACAGTCTTGCTAATTCAAAGGTGCTTTTTAGTGCAGCGTGAAGTTGAAGACATAGATCTTTGAGATAAAGAGTGAATATAGTGAATTTGTGAGACATTGATCATAGCATAAATCAATTATGCCAACCTGTAAGTTCTAAATTAGGGATCAAAACATTACACAGTCAGAGTAGAGAAATTATTTCAAGTGTATGGACGTACATGAAGGAAGAAGCTAAAAGCAAAGAACTGCTTACATCAGAAGATTTTTCCAAAAAAATTCAAAAGTTGAAAAGCGCGTATCAGATGCCACAGGAGTATCAGAAAGATTGTGGAGACATTTTTCTGCATGGACTGTACTGCCTTAGAAGAAGTTATACGAGTAGCATAGCTGATGCACCAATTCACATGCTGTCTGCAGTCACCGGCGTTACTTGCTTTCAAGGTGAATCCAGCTGTAGAAACGGATCACTACTTCATGTCGTCCGTGAGCGCTTGCACGCCTCCAGAAAAAAAATTGTAGCAAATGCACTAATGCAGGCTCCATAGTTTTCAACATCTTATTGTATAGATAAAATGTCAGGGAATACGTGTGTATTTTTTTTAGATTTTTAACACATCGATTTAAATTCGATTTTTGGTTTTACAAAATATATCATTAAAAAAACAGTCCAAAATTTGTGTGTAATAATGATCCATCGAAAGTTGTTAAAAGTGTTGTATTTTACCTCTCCAGTGCGCCAAACCCCAACTCTCAACTCTATATGGCCTTAGAGTAACAAGTGATTTTACATTACAGTGGGCGCAGAAATTGCATAGTTTCTAATAGCCATAACTAAGCAAGTAATTTAAAAATGCGGAAATAAAAAAATACGGGTCTCCTTATTTTATGCCTATTATTCATAAAAAAAATTTTGAACCTCCTACGAAAAAGTCGTGTTTTATGGGTGTTCGATTTGACGTGGATTGACCCCTATATGGTAAAAGCTAGAACCTATTTACAAATCACTTACAGAAACTTAATACATGTCATGTGTGTCCCTCATGCCTGCCACAGACTAGTAGAAGAGGTACTATCTAAATTTCCTGCCATTTATAAGCTTGTAGGGACTGTCAAGAAGCTGTTTGTGAAAATACCTTCACATGTGGCAATATTTCAGGATCTTCATCCTAGAAGAACTAAGTCAAGATTTTGATACCAGGTTTCACAATATTATGACAAATCACAATTACAGTTACTTTTTTGGGCAATTTATTCCTCTTCTAAAACTGAAGCAGAAAAACAGACACAGGCCGCACGCACATGCGTGCAAACACACACCCCATGCATGCATCCACACCCACCCACCCCCACTCACTCACCCATCCCCACTCACCCCCACCCACCCCCACTCACTCACCCCCACCCACTCCCACTCACCCATCCCCACTCACTCACCCACCCACCCCCACCCACACACCCCCACCCCACACACACCCCACCCTCATGACTCCATCACAACTTTCGTGAAACTCTCGTACATAAGCTGGCAGTCGGAAGTCTCCCAAACAGTCTGGAAACTCTTGTTTCTGCCACACTCAGTTTACTTGCCATGCAGTGGTGTGAGGTAGCTTGACGTTGGCTCCTTGAGACTTACTCAGCAATGCAATGTTATAAATCTGAGTCTGATATCTACATCTTACACTTAACACATATTGGAGCTCATAGAAGATATGTAGGAAATGTGGGATGGGTTTTGAATGTTTTCAATATATATGAATGAGAACCATTTGTTATACATTAATGTTTCCTTAGGCTTCTTCCTTTTGGAGCCTGAGGATATAAAAAGGGCAGATCAAGGACATCACCCATTTTATTTGGACTGTTGGACTTAAATAATCTCCAAGGCACAAATGTTTCCAAGAGCCTACATGCAGGGCTCTTGAGAGGTCACTCAGGTCATCATAATAATCATCCCCCAATAATTTCTTCTGCATATTTCATAAGTCTATGATTATAAACCTCAGTAATTCTTGCTCTCTAATTTCATCTCCTTTGTTTTTATACGTGTGTTAAAACACTCTTCTTCTGTCATTCTGGTAGTTTCTTTCTTTCTTCCCTGATTTGCTGCACGATTTAGGGGATTATTTCCTGTACTCATCTTTCACCTTATTTCTGCAATTATATTGGTATACTGTCTATTACAGGTAATTTGTTTGTACATCTTTTGTTTAGCCATTTGTGCAACTTGGTTATCTAGGCTGGACCCTGCAGAAACGCAGAGGAGGAGGGGGTAGTCTAGGGTGGGGGGAGAAAGGCTAGCAGTATTCTCCTTACCTGTGTTTGTTATCCACATTGTCCACACACTTGCTACACAGCTACTACCTATCCAAAATCCCTCCCAGAAGATAGTGGACTTGTCCAGCTGCTGCACATACAGCTAAGTAGATTCAGAAAGAAATTCATACTGTACATCGTATCTGGAGGCTCCAATCTAATCTTTTGCCCTTCTATATTCCTTTCTGTATCCTTGTTCATAGTTATTTCATATAACACTTCTTGAAAATAATATCAGGTCCAAGTAAACATCAGCAATCAAACATAAGAAACAGTTGCAATGGATAACTCATTTCCCTTTGTCTGGTTCTTTTAATTCATGCATTACATTCTCACAAAATGGTTGGAATTTGTGGTTCAGCACACAATAGCATGTTGGGGCTTCTGAATTCTGTCTACTATAGTCAGGGTCTTCACTATTGGACATGTATTTTTCTTCACACTCACAATGGATCCTGCAGTCCTCCAGTTCTTATACAAACCTTGAATTGTGCTGGTTGTGGATATTTTGTCATGATATTAAGAAAGGTGTGATTATGGAGAGAGATCTTAAATATTGGTTTACAATTTTTAAATCTAGATGAAAGGATTTTGCTAAGAAATTGCTTAGAATTTCAAGAAAGGGGTTTAAGGAGCAATGGTTGGAATTGCAGTCTGTAAGCTTGTTTGGAAAATAATGGGTTTGGGGAAACTTGACAAGGAGGGAGAGTAGCACAAATGGTCTCTGGAAAGGAGCAAGGAGTAGGTTTGAAGGTACTGAAATTCAAATGACATATCTGGTAAAAGAGTATTAGTATTCTATATATCAATAAAAAATCTTGGGAAAAGAGAAACATTTATTGATTAATAAAGCACAAAGTGAGTGCATCAGATATGCATGACCAGATATGTGACAGAATCAGTGTCATTACATGGACATGACGAAACTTTAATAATAATTGATGTAATCCTTGGATTTACTGTATTTTTCAGAAACACTGTTTCCTTATAAAAAAGTGACTTCAAATTGAGAGGTAGCCTACATCAAAGTGCATTTTCTTCTATCATTTAGCTACTTATGTAAATGAGGGGGGGGGGGGGGGTGAGACAATTGATGTAGTTAAAGAAAACATGTTATGGAGTAATTGTTATGTTATGCCAACCCTGTGTGTGGACAATGTTTGAGAGGTAGAATCAGGACTGAAAAATTCAATTCCATAGTGAGGATTGGAATCACAGATCATCTGCTTCACGCACAGCTGCTCTAACCACTGAGCTGCCATGGTAACCTGCCAGAATCAGCTGAGGAATTTAACATCATGCTGGCAAGTTGCCATGGTAGCTCAGTGGTTGGAGCAGCCACGCGTGAAGCTGAAGATCCATGGCTCAAATCCTGGCTATGGCATTAAATTTTTCAGTCCTGGTTTTACCTCTCAAATATTGTAGAGTACCTATTTAAATTTTAACCCCATATTGTAGCTTCAATTCTAAACAAAACACCCGAACAGTGTGTGTTTCGATGTAAACAAAGTGCGTGCCCAGTGTATTTACAATACCGCTTAAGTGGCCACTATCTTGGCAGATCAACATGAATTGAAATGTTATGCCTGAAAAGTGAATGTAACTGATGCATTTGTTAAAGTACTAATGAAGATTCAGTTTTCCATAGTTAACCCTTACTTTGCTGAAGTATTAACAAGCTCACGCACCCTGTTTGCTGAATTGTTTTATCTAATCTTTAATTAGTATACACTTAACCTTCCGCTTCATGTACAATGACTTGTTTTGTCAACGTCTGTGTGTCGGCAGTGCTACATGTGCAGTGAAAGGTTTAAGAAATCAGAAAACTGAATAAATCAAAAGCATATATTTTAGGTGTAAAACAATTCTGACATACAGGGATACAGGTTTTCCTGATAATGCATTATTATTATTATTATTATTATTATTATTATTATTATTATTATTATTATTATTATTATTATTATTATTATTATTATTATTATTATTATTATTATTATTATTATTATTATTATTATTATTATCATTATTATTATCATTATTATTATCATTATTATTATTATTATTATTATTATTATTATTATTATTATCATTATTATCATTATTATTATTTATTATCATTATTATTATTTATTATCATTATTATTTATTATTCATTATTATTATTATTATTATTATTATTATTATTATTATTATTATTATTATTATTATTATTATTTATTATTATTATTATCATTATCGTCCGTTATAAGCTAAAACAGTAGTAATTGCCTTTAATACACAAATAAATAAGTCTTCCTCTTCATTTGCCGAAAACTACTGCATTCTTTGATAGATTTCTGGGCTAAAATAAAACTGATCATCTCGTTGTCGTAAATGACAGCCAAAACTCTTACCCCACCTACCTATGCTTATACCTGGCCCCTGAATTTGCTGCCTGCACTACCCTTCCTCCTCACTTTCAGTAACCCCTAGCCTTCCCCCGCTCCTACCCATCAGAACATACCCACTGTGCGAACAAGTTAATACACAATGCAGCATTGCCACATTTCTGTTAAAAATTAAACTTTGCATAATATTTTAACATTACATTGTGGTTAAATTCATTCGAACAAAGGTAAGAAAGCATTACAGCTTTGTTCACTCAATGTTTGCACAACAGTGAAGTAATAAACCATTTATGTCAAGAAGCTGAATGGCAGCAAATAGTTGATACGAATTATTTTCGGTGAAAAAGCTTTTTATTGACTAATTGTATTAATAATATTTGTTATACTACTGTAGAATCGCTGGTTAACATATGGCCGAAGCAGTACCTTCTACCCGCTATACGAGGGCTGTACAAATAGTATCCGACCTTATTTTTTTTCTCGCTAACAAAGAATGAGGTAGGTATGGCAACTGCGCATACTCGTAGAAGAAAGCTTGCTGCACATGCGTGAATATTTATATCCCCGCAGCACCACCGGTCACGTCAGTAGCTACCAGTGATTGGCTTCGTGTAACACGTGCTCGTCGCATTCACATTTTTTGGAAGATGACGGAACGCATGGAGCAACGGTATTGCGTCAAGTTCTGCCTGAAACTTGGGGATACCCAATCAGAAACCATTCGCAAGATCCAGCAGGCTTTCGGTGATGATGCAATGAAAATTACTCAAATTAAAATGTGGTATAACCAGTTCAAAGATGGCCGCATGTCGGCGGAGAGTGACCCACGAACCGGAAGACCATCAACGAGCTGAAATGCTGTTGTTATCGAGCAAGTGCGGACACTGATCATGGAGGACCGACGTTTGACAGTTCGGGAGATTGCTGCTGAGGTTGGGATCAGCGTTGGTTCTGCAGACAGCATTTTGACTGAGGATTTGGGCATGCGAAGAGTGGCAGCAAAATTTGTGCCCAAGCTGCTTTCACTGGAGCAGCAACAACTCCGCCTTGCAGTGGCACAGGACATGCTGGAATGCGCCAATAGCGATCCTGAGTTCATGAAGACTGTGATCACTGGTGGCGAGAGCTGGGTGTACGGGTACGACCCAGAAACAAAGACCCAGTCATCTCAATGGAAGCACCCACATTCCCCAAGACCAAAAAAAGCACGACAGGTTCGGAGCAAAGTGAAGGTGATGCTGCTTGTTTTTTTCGACTATCGGGGCATTGTGCATCATGAATATGCACCACAAGGGCAGACCATCAATAAGGAGTACTACCGAGAAGTCCTTCGTCATCTTCGTGATGCAGTTCGGCGCAAGAGACCTGATCTGTGGGCCGCATGCAACTGGCAGCTGCATCACGACAATGCTCCAGCTCATTCGTCACACCTGATCCAGAATTTCCTGACCTCGCACGGCATTCCACAGGTTCGTCAAGTTCCCTACTCATCTGACATGGCCCCATGTGATTTCTGGTTGTTCCCAAAGATAAAGACAACGCTCAAAGGGTCCCGTTTTGAGACCCGTGAGGAGATAATGCACAATGCGACGGAACGTCTGCGCACCATCTCAAAAGAAGCTTTCCAGAACTGCTTCCAGCGATGGAAGGACCGCTGGACTAAGTGTGTGCTTTCAGAAGGGGCCTACTTTGAAGGGGATTAAGAATCCCATCCACTCAGGTACATAATTTTTTTTTCCCGGCACAAGGTCGGATACTTTTTGTACAGACCTCGTATACTGGGTGTCCCAAAAAAACACTGACAATGCTTAGTATGTTGTGCGGGATGACAAACTGATCGGTTTTCAAATAGGAACCTGTCCTGAAATGCACGGTTTGGACGTTGGAAAGCATCAAAGTTTGAGAACAAACGGTTGTGACAATTTTTTAATATTTGTTTTGGTGTCTTAATATGGAAGGTTGTAACCCTTTAGCCATCTGTATACTGGGATGAATGGCCTGAGCATAAGAACATTCCTGTGCATGTGCTAAGTTCCTCCATAGACTCCTTGGTGCGCATCCTACTGTGTTACTTGTGTAGTTTCCAGTACGGTAAGCTTTTTTTAACAGTGGTGTGACACGTACCAGTACACAGCTGCGGAAATGGTCGACTTGAACTCTAGCACTCTTTCATGTAAATGTGTGGAATCACCTTAAAGTCGCATATTCAAATCGATCGATTGGTAGAGGTGGACCAGTTCCTTGGCTAGCAAGGTCGCCAGATCTGACACCTCTCGACTATTTGCTGTGGAGTTGTACGAACCGTATGGTGTATGGCACACTAGTACCATCAGTGGAGGACCTTATGGCACAAGTCGAAGGAGTGATTGGGAATCTTCATAGACAACCGCACGTAGTGGGTCATGTGCATGAGGCTCACCACCGCTGATATAGGCTCTGCAATGACGTAGTAAATACACAGTTTAAAGCCCGTTTGTAATGTAGACAGCTCAATGTTGGTTTATTGAAGAAATGTGAACATACACCCATCTCACACTTCAAAGCGCTACAGAGTCCAAACCATACATTTTTGGACAGGTGTTACTGTTTGAAAACCAATCAGTTTGCCATCCCACACAACATCCTAAGCATTGTCTATGTTTTTTTGGGATACCCTGTATATATGCACACCATTACCTTAGATTACTTTCATTTGCCATCATAACTTCTGCACAGTATTGTTTGTAAGTTTGGTTATCTCCATAAAACCTGGAAATGGGACTATAAGCTTCGCTATCTTAGTATGTGCTGCAAGTTCTGGAAATCAAAGGCAGACTGCAGTTTCACGAATTATCATTTGTATCATCAGTGCCATACTTGTTTATACTGGTCGCTATCATAACCAACACAAAATCACTTAATATTTCTGTGTATTACCAAGTGCTTAAAAAGACAACTTTAATACAATCAATTGGTGGTATTTCAAAATTCATTACACTGTCCTTATTTTTCAAAATGAATATCTTTTCCCAAACCATTAAATCTATGGGTTCCTTCAATTGTTTTAATAGTTTAACCTTTGGACTTATTTCATGATTAAGTGACCAAAAATGCTCTGCCACAGCTGATATATCTAGCTAAACCCCGGTGCAACAGCCCATGAAGGGCCAAGGCCTACCACCCAGCTGCTGCATCCCCCACCTCTGACCAACACAGGCGTCATTGGTGAGGTGCAGTACTGGAAGGTGGGACGTGGTCAGTGCCCCTAGCCCTCCTGGCCAGTTATGCGTTCTTCTCGACCTGGGGCCGCTACTTCTCCATCAAGTAGCTCCTCAGTTGGTCCCCCCAGGACCTAACGAGACTGAGTGCACCCTGTGCCAGACCTCCCAGATAAAATCCCCATGCTGGTACCAGGTATTGAACCCGGGTCCTCTGCACCAGAGGCAAGTGCACTACCAACTGCGCTACGGAGGCGGTCCAGCTGATATATTAGTCTGTTTTTATTTAGTATTTCTAAAATGTTCCTTTATTCTGGTTTCCAAATAACATTTGGTTTTATCAGTATAAACCTTGTCACAGTCCAAACAGCTAAATAACAGGTAAAGTTATTGCTGCAGCAAACAAGTAAAGTGTAATGTTAGATGTCCTAGTCAGGCAATTACACAGGTGCATACATTCACAAACTACGAGGGACGTGTCAAAAGTAAGTTTGCACCATTTTTTTAAAAAATAACAAAACGTTTAAATATTTTAAAAAGGGTATATTTTGACAGCTACATTCAGTACCTATTTTTCCACATAATTTCCTTGAATCTTAATACATTTTTGATACCGTGGTAAGTTTTTTTTAACCCAATGTCAAACCACTCTCCCGCCAAACTGGATATCCATCTTTCCACTTCTTGTTTCAGTTCGTCGTCATTTACGAAGCGCCGTTCCCCAAGATGTTGCTGCAGCTCCAGAAAAAGATGGTAATTACTCGATGCAAGGTCAGGTGAATAAGGTGGATGACCGAAAACATCCCATCGAAATTGCTCAAACAGGACTTGAGTTTCACGGGCAGCGTGCAGGCAAGCGTTATCGTGGAACAAAAACCGTTTTGCTCAACTTTCCCCTCTTTTTGTTTTGTATGGCTCTTCTGAGTTTTCCAGCACCTCACAATAGCAAGCAGCTGTCATCGTGGTACCACAGGGCAGGTAATCAATTAAAGTACTCCCTTTCGCATCCCAGGATATCATTACCATGACATTGCCAGCCGATGCAACGACGTTTGCCTTTTTTGGTGTTGCCTCATCCTTTCTTTTCCATACCATACTCTGTCTTTTGGACTCGGGTTTACAGTGATGGATCCACGTTTTGTCCCCGGTCACTATTCTGTAGAATAAACCATTTCCCTCATCCTCAAAAAATTGCAAAAATTGCAATGCGGCATCAACTCTCTGCTCCTTGTGTTCTGAAAGCACGCGAGGAACCCATCTTGCACACACTTTCGATAGACACAGATCCTCGGAAATAATCCTGTGAAGTGATGCACAGCTTATTTCAATATAAGGAGGAAGTTCAAACAAAACTGCATCAAGTGTAAGTCGCCGATCGGTGTTCACGACTGCTCGAACCTCGTCAACAATATGCGGAGCGCGGGAAGTGGAGGGTCGGCCACTTCGTAGCTCATCGTGTAATGTTGTTCTCCCTTCAATGAACGATTGGCACTAACGAGAAAGCGTTTGTCTTGATATAACGTCTTTTCCATAAACACTGCACAACTTGCGATGAATTTCAGTTGCACATTTATTTTTTCCCGTCAAAAAACAGATAACATTGCGAACTTCGCAATCGGCGGCAGGAACGAGTGGAGTCTCCATTGTTACTGCTGTTTTAATGTCCAAGCAATAAACTTGGGTACCTTGAAATTGTACAGTGCTGCTACTACACCTATACCTATATTCCCTGGGACTTTTGGACTTTTCCCGCCTACCGCGCAGATTTAAAAAAATAGAGCAACTTACTTTTGAGACGCCCCTCGTATAATGCTAAAATAAATCTAGCGGTCTGTCAGGCCTCTAGTGACCTGAGTGAAGGATATATGCTGACTGAAAAAGCATGCATGGTAATGAACTTCAACATTAATTAAATATACTGTCATGCTTTTTTTTCCATCTAAAATGGGAATCTTAGAGCTATAAAGTTTGTATTTGCCATTTGACATTATTGTATATTGTCATTTTGTAATATATTGATCAATTACAGCTGGAATCGTGGTTTTTGAGAGCTAGTTTTGTTTTGCAGGCCGTGGGAATTGCAGTAGAGTTCTGCAGCCATCTGGTACATTCCTTTGCTGTATCAGTGCAAGAAACCAGAGTTCTCAGAGCAGCTGATGCTCTTACTAAAATGGGAAGTTCTGTAAGTATATTGTATAATGTTTTCTTTGCATTTTGCTCCGTTATCCTTAGGGATAAAACCTATGTGCAGGCTAGTATCATTTTGAGGACTTGTACAATTTCATTAAAAACTATAGATTTAGGAAAAAATGAAATATCAGATTATGATAAAATGCTTTTCAAAGAATCAATATGTAAGGAAACAAATGGAAGCAGGTAAAATTATTCCTATTCAGATTAACAAATCCTCATCATCCATGCTCTTATATTGTGCAGCCTGCACTTTCTGTTATCCACAGAAAATATAGTTTCTCTGGATTCTATATTTTTCCTTTTATGCAGAAGTTTCACTCGTGCTGGTATGCTGCTTGAAAGGCTTCATTTTACTGACTCAGTTAAATAGTTAACCTCTTCTTAAAACATTGATGCATCACTCTCAAAAATAACATTATGCACCTATGTGACCATGCTTTTAGTCTTGCATAGTTTTCTGACAATGGTGTAACAATGTTTCTAGGTGTGTTCAGCATTTTACTGTCTCAGTTAAGTGAAGGCTTTTGAAACACTCTTAGTGAGATTGTAAGTGGATAAAGAAAAGGACTGAAAAATTATACAAATGGTGAAATTACAATTCATTTTTCATACACCTAGTTCCAGAACTGCAAGGGTCATCAACTTAAGTGTTCTATGGTGCACAGCCAAACTGCTTGTTTGTTCATTTGCTCACATCTCTCCCTGAAGCAGCATATGAACCAAAGGGAAGGAGGAAAGAGTAACGACATGCCTGCAAATGCAACAGAATTCTATTGTATATTCCTATTTCAACAGAAAGAATGCAAGAAATGATTTTCAATTTGACAATGGATAATAATACACAATGATATTAAACAAATGAAGAAGAAAGGAATATTCGGCTCACATTTATTGTCATTTCTAATAAAGATGTAAGAATATTAATGGTAACTTTCATGTCTAATACTCAACAAAATTCTACATTTAGAGGTGTTTAAAAACACCAACAGTAAGTTTGTTGGCATAAATAAATAATAATTCTACATTTAGGTTTCTCTGTGCCATTAATTATTTGTATATAACAGAAATTTTACTTCCCTTAAAAAGCAGAAGGTTCATATAATACAGCAATGTCCAACTTAGTCTCTTTGGAGATGCTTGTGTAACTAGCAACTACAACCCCACCTCCATTCTTCAGTTGGAGGGTGAGTTTCCAGTGATGGACACACAAAGGTGATTCCATAGCAGTTTCTAAGATATCAAAACATTTCATGGGGCCCAAATAACCTAGCTGTTGACAGGCCCTTAAACACCACTCACTCAATGTTTCATGTTTCATAATGAATTGTAGGAGGAATATTTTTGAACTCAGGAGGAGAAGAAAAAAAATATTTCATTTCCAAAACAGTTTATCATGAGCTTCACACTTCATTATTAAACGCCATTTCAACAGGTGCCATCAGATTATGATAAGCATATACAAGGTTGGGATTTATTTCAGACTTTGCCCTCTGACATGTTTCCTAGACAGCAAATGCTTGCCTCCAACCTGATGTCAGTTTTTGGGTTTACATATATTTGCAAACAGTGTTTGTCCAAATCTGTATCGCAATAGGTTACACGATCATCACTTGGTGTATCTTCTAAGGCAGTGTTGTCAATCGTGGCCCCGAGTGGCAATGCCACACAGAGAGCCAGTAGCTGTGCCCTGGGCATAGCGGGCCAGTCCGTTAGAAACCAGTTCAGTGCAGTTTTCCGTGTGATGCAGGCAGAGCAATGGCTGCGTCCGAGAGCACAGACACGAGTCATTTGGATTCGCATGTTTCGAATGGGAAAACAATTCCTCTGCAAAGTTGTGGTAGCATTCAGTACCTAATATGCAACCAGTATCTAGCATTAAAAAATACAACATACAAAGTCATTATGAACATAGATAAAGTAAATAATACAGCAGTTCAGCTGGAGCTGATAGAAGTACAGTGTGAGTCGCCTTCATGAGAAGTTTGACAATTCATGCTCAGACGCACTGATAGAGTTCTACCGGAAACTTCACAATAGGTGTTTCCCAAATTTGATTCCCAACGCAGCAAAAAGTATGGCAATGTCTGGCAGTGCCTACCTTTGTGAACAGGGTTTCTCTATAATAAAGCTCCTGAAAACTCGCCACAGAAACAGACTCTCGGATAGCAATTTGGCATCCAGTCTTAGAATCTGTCTTTGTTAGCCAAATTTTGAAAAGTGTGTAAATTGAAAAATATGCCAAGTGACTGATCCTACAAATGTGTAATATGTGGTATTTTACTTAGGTTTTCCGTAAGATTGTCTTAAATTCATTATGCAAACGCTTAACACTAAAATACGTATCTTTAAGGACAGTAGTTTTCAAATAACTTGCATGTAGTCCTTTCCTTTAATTTTGGAGGAAATCGCCAACCCCTGTTACTAATAATGTTTCATGTTATTTCACTTATTTGAAGATAATACAAGTAAATATTCTGTTATTATGTTTAATCAAAATAGCTAAGAATATTCATTTAAGGTATAACAGGATTTGAAAGCTGCTATTTACTTTTTGTGTAAATAAAGATTATATCTAATACAAGTTCATATTAAAAGCACTATTATTAATACCATGTAATTATTCTCTTATTTATTTGTTCATTCATTCAAAATAGATTGACATTTTTACATCTGGGATTGAAAAGTAGTAAAAACATCTATCTTTAAGAGGCATGTAAGTGCGTAAGAGGTGTACTTTCCAGTTTGAGAATGCTAACCCAAAGGCTAGGGTAGGTTTAATAGTACTATGGGGTGTGTATATTATGTAAATATATAAAATGCTATCGCTTACTTAAAACTTTATTTACTGCCATTCATTCTACAACAAAAGAACCTTGTTGCTATGATACAACTCTTTTCTTTTTTTACTGTCGTGTGTACATCCCACATCACTCCCCTTCCAGTAACCAAGTTACGATACAAATTCAGATATACTAAATATATATAATAGTATGTAAGTAGCGACTAGGGAATTTCACTGATCTGCCACTTCGAGACTTTTTTGTGGTTTTTTCTTCATCTGATTGACTTTGAGAATTAGATGTAGACTGTTGTGATTCCTTTGGTTCTTTTAGAGAAGCGTGCTGCTTTTCTGCGAGTATTATTGAAGTATCATCATCTGCACTAATGAAATATGCTGGTTTCAGGCGGTCAGTTGAGATGTTCACAGGTTTTCCCTTAATTTTGAGTGTGAAATATTTTGCAGTTTTTTTATGGCTTGAAAAGGACCTTCATATGGTGGTTGCAGAGCTTTCTCGACTCTGTCAATTCTCACAAATACATGTGAACATTTGCTGAGATCTTTATGCACAAACACAGATTGGGAAGTTTTATGCTTAACTTCTAAAGGTTTGAGTTGTTGCATGTGTTTTTGAATATTAAATAAACTTTCTGGCTCCATTACAGCTTTAGGTTGATCAAAAAATTCACCAGGAAGCCTGATATGTGTGCCATACAGCATCTCTGCTATCGAACTGTTTGTGTCGTTCTGAAATGACACACGTAGACCAAGTAAAACTGTGGGAAGTGTATCTGTCCACTTTATTGAGTTGTGTGCGATTATAGCTGTTTTCATTGTGCGATGCAGACGTTCAACTTTTCCATTGCTTTGCGGATGATAAGGAGTTGTATGTTTAAGTTTCACACCACAAAGTTCTGAAAGTTTCTTGAAAGTTGACTTTCAAATTGTCTTCCTTGGTCTGTAATTAAAGTGCTTGGAACTCCAAAATGAGCTATCTAGTGATCATAAAATGATTTTGCCACTGTTTCAGCTGTGATGTTTTGCATTGGTATAGCTTCCATCCATTTAGTGTAGCGATCTATACAAGTGAGACAGTAGAGATAGCCATCTGAAGGTGGAAGTGGACCAATAATATCATGAATGGTACTGAACCACTCACCTGTTTCTTGGAAAGTGCTGATTGGTGATTTGGTGTGTTTTGTTATTTTAGTCTTTTGACATGCCAGGCAAGCTTGAGTCCATTCTTTTACATCTTTTTTAATGTTGGGCCAAATAAACTTAGAGGTCATTAGTAGTACAGTTGATTTGATTCCAGGATGTGCTAAATGATGAATTTGAAGAAAGAACTGCTTACGAAATTCTTTTGGAATATAGGGCCTTATGTTATTGGTTGATACATCACACCATAATGTTTTTCCAGATGGTAATGGATAACTTTTGAACTTTAAATTGGGATTTTCTTCTTGAAGTTGTTTCAGTTCCTTGTCTTGTTGTTGGCCGTCAGCAACTGTGTCATAATCGATGACAGAGACGGACTCTAAACGCAACAAGTTGTCTGCAACTATGTTGTCTTTGCCACTAATGTGCTGAATGTTTGTTGTAAATTGAGAAATATATTGTAAATGCCACAGTTGTCGTGGGGATGCTTTCTCATTTTTTTGCTTGAATGCAAACGTAAGTGGTTTATGATCCGTATATATTATAAAATCTTTTCCTTCAAGAAAATGCTTAAATTGTTTGACAGAGAGATAGATTCCTAGCCATTCTCTTATCATAGGTGCTGTACGCTCTCTGTGCCATGTTTAGTTTCTTTGAATAGAAGGCGATGGGTTTCCATCCATTTTCTTCATATTGTTGTAGAACACTTCCAACTGCAAAGTCACTTGCATCTACCACTAATGCTAGTTGAAATGTTGGATCTGGAAAAGTGCCTAAGAACAAATGAAAATCATGAATTGTTTCTGGTAGCTTGTAGTCAAGAATCACTTTCACTTTATCTGGTAGAGGTCTGGAACCTTCACTGGTGATTAAATGTCCTAAAAATTCCAGTTGTTCTACACCAAATACTGATTTAGAGACGTTTAAGTGGAGTCCAAATTTATTAAGTCTTTCAAATACCATCTTGAGATGTTCACGATGTATTTCATTAGATTCTGAAGCGATCAATCATCAGTATATGGAAAGACAAAGTCTAATCCTCTAAATACTTCATTAATGAAGCGTTGGAAACTGCTTGGTGCATTTCTAAGTCCAAATGGCATTACGTTAAATTCATACAATCCAAATGGAGTTATTATTGCTGTTTTTGGCTTATCTTCTTCGGCTACTGGAATCTGGAAGTACGCCTTGAAGACATCAATTTTACTAAATACCTTTTTTCCTCTTAATATATGTTGAAAATCTTCAATCCGAGGTATTGGGTATCGATCAGGGATAGTTTGAGCATTCAGCCGTCTATAGTCACCACATGGTCGGAAAGTTCCATCTTTCTTTGCGACTATATGCAGGGGACTAGCCCATTGAGATTTTGAGGGCCGAATAATTCCATTATCTTGCATGAACTGGAATTCCTGTTTGGCAATGTGAAGCTTCTGAGGATCTTAAATTTGGGTAATTGGATAGTAAATCAGCAAATTTTTGATTTTTTGACATAGTGCTAATTATATTATTAGCTGTAACAGCTGTTATTTCACCCTTGATGCAGAGTTTTGTTTCACCATCAATTAGTTGTCTTTTATTTAGGTCAATTAATAAATTGAATTTTTTAAGAAAATCAGCTCCTAAAATGCCCTTGCTAGTTTTTGCTACTATAAAAGGCCATTGGAATTGTCTGCGGAGTCCTAAATCAATATTCATGGTTTTAAACCCATAAGTTGGAATCTCAGTATCATTCGCTGCATACAGTTTAAAATTTGAATGTGAATTTTTGTAATTTGCCGGAATTATGGAGACATCAGCCCCACTGTCCACAAGGAATCGTAAACCCGTTTTTTTGTCACGCACAAGTAAGCGGGATTTGCAGCAATTATTAATAGTTTCAGTAGCAGAGTTCGCTGCCCACTCGACTTCCTTTTTCAAGTTTTCCGGATCATTCCATGAGCATGGAGGTTGACATTTTACAGGAAAGCATTTGTTTCCGAACTTAAAATGATAATAACAATATTTTAAATTGTGCTTATATCTTCTGCTACGTCGATTTCGACTGGAGCTTCGACTTCTAGGCCTAACCGGCTGTAATGAGGCTATACGCTGTTCTAAAGCAGATATATGTGCAGAAAGTTTGGTTATGGCGTCGCAGTTGCTTTTGGATACTTCATTATCCGTACTAGCTGTTTTATTTATGCTGTAAAGCTCATTATGGGAGTTAATTTCAATAATTTTATCTGCCATAATACCAATCTTCTCCAAACCCTCGTCAGACACTATCAAAACATTCTTAATGGAGTTCGGTAACTTTTCTAACCAGAGAGTGCGAAGTACTTTCTCGGATATGTTAATACCAGCTAAAGATTGCATTTTCCTTAAAAGTTGGCTTGGTTTCATGTCTGCGAGCTCCAAACCCGTTAATAAGCGTTTTATTTGCTTTTCTTCGCTTTCTTTGAACGTATTCAAAAGACGTTCCTTGGCAGCAGAATATTTGTTGGATTCGGAACCTTTAATTATGTCCCAGATATTTTCTAGATATTTCGGTTCAAGTTGAACAACCAGGTAGTTAAATTTGGTGTCTTCCTGGGTTATTTTGGAAATTTTAAATTGTGCTTCGACTTGAAAAAAACCAAATTTCTGGTTTTTCTACCCAGAATGGTGGGATCTTCACGCTTACCTGATTAGCTTCTTCAAGCGGATTTTCGCTTTCATTCATGTTGTCTTGCGATGCACTCGTAAATTATCACGTTGGATTCACCAATTATATGGTGTGTGTATATTATGTAAATATATAAAATGCTATCGCTTTATTTACTGCCATTCATTCTACAACAAAAGAACCTTGTTGCTATGATGCAACTCTTTTCCTTTTTTACTGTCATGTATACATCCCACAGTACCTATAATTCAGCCTAATCATCAGAAGGTTACAACTATTTTAATCAACTTTAATAACTACATCAAGTAGTTTTCTATTTACGCGTTCCCCTTTGCAGATCCAACTTGTATCTGTGCTATGTATCCTTGTAGGCAATTCTGAAGGAAAAAAATTCATAAGGTGTACACACTCCAAGAAAGGTTTTCTTCGTGGACGCGACCAACTTGCAAGTAAACAGGTGTCAATTGATAAAGTTTCTAGTGTTGATATGTATTACGTCATGTTTGGCCCGCTGCATGTAGCTGTTGCACAGTTGAGCCCCGAAGTGCATGTGACCTTGACACGACTGTTCTAAGGCTATGCACTTCGACTTTTGTCACCAAATGTTGATAGACTTCTTAAACGTTAGCAGTACAAAGAAGTCACTAGTGAACAGATGTTTATTGCATAAAATTTGAAAGTTCTTTTGTAAATCAAACACAACAAACATATAACCAAACTGCTACTGCAACACAATGCACATCTGAATGCTAAAGAGTGGCACAGTCTGCATAAAGTGGAAGGAGGCAAATCTAGACGACACCAAACTTCATAATGTTTGTTTCAGTAACGAACTAACAGTTTGCTTTATTAATTTCTAACAAATGTTTTATGCTGCAAAGTTCTAGTAAACATGAACTTCCTTAAGGTCATAATAACAATAATAATAATAATAATAATAATAATAATAATAATAATAATAATAATAATAATAAAACACTTAAATTTTTAATTAAACATAGTGTTTGTCACAACCATCTAAGATGGGTCTATCCAGTGTTTTTCCACCCTGAACTTCTACATAACTAGGGGTACACAAGTGCCAGGTTATGATTCCAGTGCTTCAGCACTGTTGCGCCCAGTACTGCAACCGATGATGATGATGACAACGACGACGACGACGACGATGATGATGATGATGATGATGATAGGAGTAGTGACAATAAAATTTAATTTAACAAATGTTTGAAATTATATGTGCCCCCTTTAGAATTAAATTTGGCAATCTGTGTTCACTATAAGTTGAGGAATATCCGGTGTGTAATTAGAACAGGCTGTTCTTAATGTGTTATCCAGGTGGGAGTCTGAGGTTGATTTATGATTGTTTCGTAGATGAAAATGCAGTTTCACAAAGATATATTGAACCAAAACGAGTACATTCTCAGAGTAATACTATGGGCAATGGTATATTTTTTACTGTCCACCAAAGTCCAGAAATTGCCACATTTTATGTACGAGTATTTCAAAGAAAGGTTCGATTGAAGACCTAAAATATCCATTTTCAGAAGTAGAATTGGAACTGAAAAATTCAATGCCACAGCTGGGATTTGAACCACAGACCCTCCACCAACACCAACAGTAAGTTTGTTGGCATAAATAAAATAATAAAATCTATTTTTCATTCTTCAAGATAATAATTTTCAAGGATTTCGAACACTGTACCTCTAAGCTCACAAACATCAACAGAAGCAAAGAGATTATTAAAAAACATTTATCACCAATTGAAGCATTGAAAACTGGCTAAATCTATTCATAAATTTGCTCCCAAGAGTTTGAAGATGTTTGACAGAAATGAAATGTGATGTTGCTGCCATAGATTTCAGATTTGGAAAGTTTTAAGAGTATTTCTATTTAAATGGTCCTTCCATAACTAAGTTTCTTTTTATGTGTATTAACAATGCTAAGCATTTCTGAAATATTATGACCTTTTCCTTGCAATTCAAAATCAGACTTTCAATTTTGAGGTGATATCTGCCAGGAAGCCTAATCATTCATCATATTGTGATTACCGAGCAAGAAATACTGAATCTTAAACAGCAAAAGGATAAATTTAGGTCAAATTTTGACAAAAGTTAAGGATGAAAAAAATTCCTGGAGGCAAGTGAATGGGCAGGGATTTTATCAGCTAGGAAGAGCAAAGAACAATATTAGAAGAAATAATACAATTTACCTTTTAAGAAGATTTGTTACATTTTGTACCTCTGGTTTACTGAGAGAGTTATGGCATTCACATCTTGCTCAAGCAGTTCTCCTGCAGTCCCAAAGAGGCTGAGAGCTATATCTTTACTCTGCCCTATGTTGCCCGTTTAGCTGCGACCACTCCAAGAAGTAGGAAGCTGATACACTTTCTAACTGTGCCATTACATCACTACCCCAAGTATGCCAAGCCACTCTGTTACATTAGCCACCCTAGAATACAGATTAAACAAATATGCTAGCAAGTGTGCTATGTAATGCCACATCTCCCCCTGGCTACCTATATCACCCTCATCAACAGAAAAGTTTATAATAAACAATATTAGTTTTGTTGAACAACAAAAAATACAAAAATCACATAAAAGGAATGAGTAATAGTTAAAATAGACTTGCAATTACAGGAAATTACAATTAATCAAAGGTTTGAAATCTCTGAATCGTAGAAAAGATAATTAAAATTTTATTCAATTGTCTATAGTTTGTGGTATAATAGTAGTATCACTGAAACAAAAACAAACAGTGAACTATGGAGCCCCTAGCATCACAAAAATTGAATATGTTCCATAGTAGTAATGCACATATTAGCACAACCACCACAAAAGCAGTCCGTGCTAACACTTGGTGCAGTCTTGAGTTATTTGCTTTCCTTGGTAACAGCTTGGAATGTGATGAAGATGCTTGGCACTACATAACAATTCCATCAATGTCAAAAGTGGACTGATAGGCCTTGCCAGCCTCTTCTAGCTCCATCCTGTGGTGCAGGGGGCCATTCCTCATCCTGAAGAGTTGAAGTGACCACTGGCTTAGGCTTGAAAATGGCAACACTGGCCATAACTATGGTAGGTTGTGCTGCAAATGTGTGCTGCCATCAGCTGCTGTTCATTATGACTCAACTACAAGCAAAGCAAAACAATGAACTTGACCTAATGTGGCTTGAGAGGTTGTCGAGTTACCAAAATGTCGAGTTTTACTGAATAAGGGATCTGTTATTCACAACCTATAACATAACACTGCAAACTACATAAATATATTCTAGCACAATATAGGAAACAAAAGTATAACATATTCTAAAATGTATTACGTATTAATGTTACCTTTTGTCCAGTCCCGTTAATACAGCCAATTTAATTTCCATTGTCATGTTAACTTGTCTTTTCTTCTCGACATTTTCACTGGCATATACACAACTTACTGCAACACACAGTAAGCCTGAAATCTTGGAAGCTGCCAGAAATATGTAACTGACAGTTTAGCTTACCATGTACACAGGTATTTTGTACATGTGGCGATTGATGTTGCTTGAATGTGTGCAAGTGACATCGTGCAAACCGAATATGCGATAATGTCTGTTTACTTCCTTGAAATACAGAAGACATTGCTGATAATTTGAGATGGCACCGTACTTAATCATGCACAATCTGTGGAAGTTAGAAACATAACCTGACACCCCAATGGTCTTACAAAAGTGATCTCGATCATAAACCACTGCACAATTGTCACGTCTAAAAACACCTTTGTGCTGGTTAAAGCAATAAACCTTCAAACCTTACGAACAAGTATTTGTGCTGTGTATTCACATTATTAGTGGTAAGCTTTGGTTTCGTGACAATGGCCTGGCAATTGCATATGTTTTGACAGATATTGAAGGTCAATACGTGGTCAGTCCTTTTGTCACTGTGAGGGAGATTGCAGTAGCTTGTACACATACAGTAATTAAAATTTACCTATAATATTCGTATCGTGTAATAGATAATAGAAATTATTATAGACAAGTTTAACAATAAATTTAAAAAAAATAAGAGGTTGTCAAGTTACTTGGAATGTCGAGTTAACAGGATTCTACCGTACCAATAACAATATGAAAATGTTATAAAACAGTTAAACATACAATCTTTCATATTGAAAATTTTAAACTAATGTTAGCATAGCAAAATTGCAATGAAACAGAAAATGTGCACATATTAGCAATAAGCAGTAGAATATGTGGTCACAAAAAACTAGTGTATACATACTCTTCGTCCGATATGACACAATGTTGGAGGACGTTAATTTAAAAAAAAAAAAAAAAGAAAAGTGCATACATACAGGGTATCCTATTAAACAAAATACAATGCTTAAATTGAGAGGCAGAAGAACAAAATATTATCAACACCACAAGACTGTTTCATACAAATGCCATCATAACAGGGTACAGCTTGTAATACTGAATAGCAGCTAACGTTCTTCTTTCTTTCTATAGATTCTTCTATGTGAAATTGCTACAACGTACCCTGATGATTAAATATTTTTGCTTATAACAAATGACACCCAGTTCATTTTATAAATCTCTTAGCTAATGTTACTATTTATATTCTTTTTCAAATACAGCATAAAAGCAAAGCAAAAAACCAAGCTGAAGAATAATCATGCAAAATTAAGATGCACTAAACTCCAGAACTACTTCAACAATCAATAACTGCTTTGAATAACTACACTAAAACCTTGCAGTATAACTTGGAAAATCTACAAACAATTTTTCTTTGGAATGACCTTCTCAACTCTGTGTAGAATATCCTGCTGTCTATAAACAGTCATCCAGAGAGCTTTCAAATTCATCATGGTTTCCACATTACAATTATTGGAATTGTAAAATGGTCACAAAATGTGCAACAGTAATTTAACAGTTGCTCAATATGAGTAAAACAGGTTTACTTATGAAGGTTATAAAATAACACAATACACTCACTTATTAAAAACTATACAAAATAGGCATTACCTACCTTAACACAACAGTAGCGACTGTGCATACACTGAGAACCACTCTTACCTTATTTGTTTACATCATCAGATGTCAACCAGTAAGGCACTCGATCATTGAAACAAGATGAATTCAAATATGCCATCCTCATTCAATGTCCAGAAAAGATTCCCATAACTAGAGACCACAGAAATTTGCTATAATTTCAAAAGAAAATCGCAATATGGATATGGGATTTTGCATTTTATTGCAAAATAGTTGTAAGTTAATCGCAATAATTTTGTGTAAATTTAAAAGGGAATTTAGGTAACGAGAATGAATATCAAGAATATATCGAATGGACAACATTAAGCGTGGAAATTATGACAAAAGTGTTTTATGCATCAGTTTATTCTAAATATTACAATTATAAAAGCATAGCAGATGTCACTATATTATTTTCTTTCATTCTGCGTCTTCAGCCACTAACAATGAAATAATACTTAGAGAAAAATCTTTCTCCATCAACAGATGCACAAGGAACCCAGACACATTTCAATATAGCAGATGTAAATTCAGGGTAATTCAACATGAGGGCTCTTAATGCCTTAATCACATGAACTTTAACAATGGAATTGTTTGTTTCAAAAGTATATCTAAGTAAGAAATGCTACACTGCAATCAGTACTTTTTATGCCCTTGAAGTAATTAATTTTTTTAGTCCTTTCTGCTATTGCATTAACATTCTCAATATTTATCTGTAGTATATTTGCTGGATTGAATAAATCATTGAAATTTACAAACAATGAATAAGAATCATGTAACTCGTATTTTTCTATTTTCTGAACTACAAGTTTACTGACATGGATAATTAATTCCTTTATTTCAGTCTTTAAGTCCAAACTGAAGTTGTTAATTATTTCACTTGCCAATTCTCCTACATTACCAGAAATAGCAATATTCATTCTACACTTCAGGTCATTTACTTTAGAAACAAGAACTGACTGTAAGGATAATCACTCACTTCTAAATCTAAAACTACATTGGCAATAAATTCACAGTTTTCATGAACAAAAGCAGCCTCTACTTTTGCTAAGCTACAAAATCGTACAGATTCTACCTCCTTCAACCAATTTGCTACAGGGGCACTTTTGGAAGCCAACTGAAAGAAAAATGTTTTCAGGACATCAAAATATTTGTACACATAGTTTACAGATTTAAACCAACTGCCCCATCTAGTTAGCAGAGGCTCTGAGTACAAAGGAATCGATTCTTCACCATGGTTTTCATTTAGATATGAGCGGTACAAGTGCTTTATTTTCCTGGACATGTGAAAACAACTTTTGGTTTTAGCTACAACTGAATTGAGCTCATTTAAATTCTTGTGTAAAATTTCCTCAAAAATACTGAATTTGTGAGCCAAACAAGTCACATGCACCAAATGATCCCCCATGATTCCTTTCAATAATTCAAAACATTTTGCCGTGTATGGTGCTGAATCTGTTACAAAATATTTTACATTTTCATATTCAATTGAAAATGCTTCCGTTTTCAGGATAGTCTGGGAACAGGTTCTACTATTAGCAGAGTCTAAAAAGGCACAGTCTAAAAAGATAGATTTCTTGATTAAATGAAGCATCCTGTGTTTTAACTAAGACGGCAAATATGCAACGACCTGCAGAATCTGTTTCATCACAACCTATGGCTAAATCTTGCTTGCCATCTAAAGATTCCTTTATTTTTGAAACCATGTCTTCGCTACAGCGAGGGACATATTCCTGCCTGAGTTGATTAGATGTGGGGAGGTCTCCCGATCCTATTAAAATTATTGTAAAAATATATTAAAATACTATAATTCGAAAATATTTATTTTAACTAATTTATTTTGCTTTATTAAAATCATATTTTCATAGTGATTATTTATTTATTTATATTATATAATGTAATTTGATTTAATAACACGCATGGATTAATAATTATTAAAATGAATTTGTTTGAAATATTACTTACGTAATTAATTAATGCCACTAATACTCACCTGGAACATACTTCTGAAGCCAAGTTCTAACTGCTGGATGATCCACCTTTTCAATTGGAATATTTGCTCTCAAGAACATTTTTGTAGTATCCATTACAAACTCCATTTTTTCTTGTTTTGCTTTTAGCTGACGATTGAATGAGCCATCGATAGACACCTGTCTTCTAATAGCTACACTGTTTAATTTAAGCCACAAATGCTGTTTATTTTTGAAGCAATGTTTAGATACTGTGTCCCATTTCTCCCAATCTACCCACACATTACAAAATTTGCACATTAAAATCTTTGAATCGGATACACAGAGACCTTCATTAGAAAATTCTTTGGCTCTGGAATGAACCGTCACAGTTGACGTTCAACCCATCTCAAATTCTCAACTATGACTGAATATTGGAAAAGCTTGTAAACTTAACAGCAACTTTCACATATTCATGTTGGCCTTGGAGTTAACGTGCTACTCTTTCAGATGGAGGACAATAGTCGCCCTCTCCCAAGTGTCAGTGACCGCCTTTGGAATGTCACAGGGAGAATAGCTACCCTCTGCCAAGTAACAGTACTGCTAGCTTCGGCTTGTAAAAAAGTGGCTGTCATCAAGTTCAAATATTTAAGAGCTATATGGCCACATGGGATATTAAAAAAAAAAAAAAAAAAAAAAAAATGCAAATAATTTTTTTTTTTTTTTTTCAGAAATAGTTTATTTCACTATAAAACATCTTTATTGCGAAAATTTGCAAAAAAAAAATATTGCAATTTTAAGTACTATTACCGTCCTATCTGTACAGAAATTTTAGTTTATTTTCAATGAACAACTTGTTGCGTTTATCGTGATTGTGAAAATCTGTGGTCCCTACACATAACTCTGAATAACAGCTAGGAATCATAATGGCCCCATCTCCAGAAGGAAACTCATAACACAGAAAGACACCATCCAGTGATAAAAATAAGTACATAGCTAAAAAACTTCCAAAATAAAACTATTGATATGTCCCTCAACAATAAATTGAGGTAATAAGAGGCATCCAAAATTTAAGCAAATGTTTAGCATAAGCTTCAAATTAACAAGACAGAAAAGAGAAACCATAATGCGTATAGTTAGCCAAACTGAAAATAAAAATAAAAGTGGAACCTTCATTAATTTTCTTCTTTCCAATAAGCAATTTAAATTCTTCATGGAGCTTCAGAAAAATGAAACAAAAAAGAAAACTTCTGAAATAATAAATAGAAATATACCTCATCGTAGACCAGTACAGCAACAAACTATTTGCAAGATAGAATTAATAAAATAAACTCAAAATATTCAAAAATACCAAAACTTAAGTGAAATCAGCCATAAAAAATTTGAGCAAATAGCATTGACAGGTGGAAAAATAATTTTTATAAACCAGAAATGAACATTCATTCAATGCAATTGTTGCACCAACCTCATTCATTATCAATATGATGCTGTGAGGAAAGAGAATATTTAAAAGTGCAGCACACTGCACATGCTGTGCCAAAGCACACAACAGCAACTCCAACAAGGAGTTAAGAAATCCAGTACCCTGCTATGAAGTACGTCTCAATCAGGAGGCACATTTCTCCAACTCTAATAAAGATTCATCATACAAATCACTGATAAACCACTATGTCTGGTCCATAATAGCAAGTCTGACCCATAAAAACACATATTTCCTTTCGGTAGGCATATATCACCTACCCTGCCAAAAACTTCACATACTACAATCTTATTCAAGAATACATAATTGTACTTCCTTTAAGCAAATCATCATATCATAAACATAACCCAGTGGCACAAAAGCCCATCCGGGCCAAGGCCTACCGCCCAACTGCTGTGTCCCCCACGTATGTCCACCATAGTCGTAATGAGTGGGGTGCAGTACTGGAGTGGGACACGGTCAGTGCCCTGGTCCCTTCCAACCGGTTATGCAGTCTTCCTGACCAGGTGACCCTACTTTTCAATCAAGTAGCTCCTCAATTGGCCCCTCAGGGAACTAACGAGGTGGAGTGCCAGACCAGGTGTCCCAGTGGGAGAAAATCCCCACACTGCTGCCGGAAATTGAACCTGGGTCTCCTGCTGGGTAAGCAGCAGTACTACCACTGTATTGAGGAGACAACCATCATATCAGCCACTCACAGCCACCTTCTTGATGGTGATCCGGCACCTGTCTGTCCGATATGTGATGTTCAACTCTCCGTCGCACGTGTAGTAATAGATTGTCTGCAATACGCTCCTGAGTGCCAGTCCATTGGTCTGGGGTTTAAAGTAGCCTCCATTTTGGACAATCGCTCAGTGTCTGTAGCCAAGACTCTGCGGTTCGACGCCAATATTGGCTCGATAGAAAGATCTGACATGTGTAATAGACAGTTTTTAGATTTTTAAGATATTTTTCTCAGTGTTTTAACCTATATGGTTTTTAGATTTTGAGATCCTTTTATGGTATTTTAACCTTTTTATCCTTAACATTTTACTGCTTTAACTGTTTAGTATTTTAACCTTCTCTTTTAATTCTCCTTACTTTAACTGTGTGAGTGTTTTAGATTTTATTGTTCAACAACAGGCCCAAATGACCTCATTGCCGACGGGCCCTTAAACCTCACTCACTCACTCACTCACTCACTCACTCACTCACTCACTCACTCACCCACCCACCCACCCACTCACCCACCCACATCAAAACACACATGTTGACCCTTGGAGCACATTTCAGTATCCACCAAGGCAACATCATATACATTTGCAACAAGCGAAAAAGGCAAAGAAACCTACAGCAGCTTAAAATATCTGAAAAGAAAATGTGACTCAAAGACAAACTGTAACATCAAATTTTAGAATTAATGCTATTAAAACAACACATTATAAACCAAAGTTCACATAACATGTCAGAAAATAAATAAAATTTTTACCACAAATACTTATATCCAAAAGAGAAGAATTTAGCATTGCCTGAAAATAAATCCTTGAAGCAAACCATTGCCAAATACATAACCTCACTGCACATAATAATCAAAATTATTACCTGACCAACTATATAAGCACTGTAATAGCATAAGCTAAAAACTGATTCCAGAAACTCTTTTGAAATACTATTCAAACATTTGAACTAAAATGAATGAAATGGGCCTCACTAAACCAAATTAAAGTGCTGTGCATAGTCAAAAAAAATTAATTTATTGCATGTACAAAGCTGTTTAAAACCTTAAACTATGATCAAACGCCTTTAAAATAATAGATCACTAGTATACATTATAATACTTTGCATAAATCAAAATGTCTATATAATGAAATAAAGTTAAGCCTTGGATATCATTAATGGAGAGAGAGAGGGAGGGAGAAGGAGAGAGAGTTTGTGTGATGAGTGTAGACAAGCTAGAATAATGGTTGTTCCATCGTTTAAGTGGTGGATTCTGTTTAGATGCAGTTTAGAAGATTTGTCATTTTTTACACTGTGAATATTACATTATGAAATTTGTAATTTTATTTTCATTACAGATTTTCTCTGGAATTACACTAACAAAATTTGGTGGTATTTTGGTCTTGGGATTTGCTAAATCCCAAATTTTTCAAGTATTTTACTTCAGAATGTACCTTGGAATAGTGCTCTTTGGAGCTGCACATGGTCTAATTTTTCTTCCAGTGCTCCTCAGTTATATAGGTAAGTGCTTACACAACATACTGTATTATTGCTAATGAAACAGCACCTAAAACATTTTTAAGTGAAGAATCTTACTGCAATTAGAGTACTGAATTTTATCAAGATATTAAAATAAGGAAAAACAACACAGTAAGATTCTGTGTTTAAAACACCCAGTGCTCTCTAGTCTTTCTTAATCAGTTTGCTTTTAGATGCTAGTATTTTCATATGAAATGGTTAAAGAGAAACTCCATAAAGAATGTACCATTTAGAAGCAACAATAGTTATTCTCTTACTGTTGCACTGAACTTCCTTACCGTTGCCTAAAATACCTGTATGCAGAAGAATAGGAGATCCTCTGTTTCATTCTTCTTTTGTGAGTATATATGAATATAAAGCAAGAGGGATATATAGACCATAACAAAGAAATATAACATTCCGTAATTATTTCAGCTTTGTTAAATTATGTAAATACATTCTGACTATAGGCTTAATTGCAGATATTAATAAGCTATGAAGAACAGGCAAAAGGAGTTCAAATTATGTAGTTTCACTGATACTCATCAGTAGATTGTTAGAATTAGTATTTATGTTGTATATCTTCAATGCAAGAGTTAAAGAATTAGTCAATATTTGTATTTCAGGGTGTGAACAATTAAAAGATTGATCAGGAACCTTCACATTTTATAGACCCAGGTCTTGAAAGTTATTTTAGATGTATCACAAGTGCCAGCTAAGAGGTGACTTTTTATGGCTGGCATTATAAAGGAGGCTTAACCTCCCGGTTATGTTTAAACTATAGATTAAAGTTTGCCTTCATTTTGTAAACTTTAATCTTCAGTTTAATTTAAATTTACCTTTACTGGAACTCGTTTACCATTTAACAACAGTTTAATGCTATGTGTAATATGGCAGTCCCAGCTCTACATGTGGATATTATGGAGGTATTCAAGGAATTGCTATTATGATGAAGTTGAAACACCGCAGGGACCCTTTCTTAAATAGACCTAATCACTTTCAGATGTAGCATGACAATCACTTTTTAAACAAATTCAAACTTAGGAAACAGTCCTAACCTCAATATATCAAATTTGAAACTGGATACAGAAATCGAGGAAGTATAAACCTTAAAACCATAGTATAAGGGTCATACTGAGAGTCATGAGGAACCCATTGTTAAAATTCAAAATCCAACAATGCAACAAAAAGAGCTGTAGGATTATAATTGAGACTTTGCACCACATGTTACTATATTGACGTTATTAGTTTGTTTCATTTAACCACAGGCTGTATTTCAAAAATGGTTTTCAATTCTTTTATTATGCACCAGTATTTCAATATTCTTTCCATAATTTTAGCTTTACTACCATATCTTTCTCACTCCATTTGTGCAACCCCATTTGGTGATGCTCTTGGTAAGCCCAAAATTAGTTCACAAAAACTCCTGTGTACCTTGTTTACATTATCCCATCCTTCATTTAAACCCCAAATTTCAGCTTCATATAACATTTTTGCCTTGACTACTCCATATATTCTCTCTAACCATTTTATTTGTATCCCTGGTATTTTATCTACACATGCTCTAATAGCCTTCATTGCCAGTTTCCCTTTAGCTAAAATTGCTTGACCCATCTACCATTACTATTTAGCCTTACTCCTAAATAATCAAATTTTTTTAACCACCTCGATTTCATTCCCTTGCCAACTCCATTTTTCATCCTTCCTTAACTTATTTCCTTTTTTCAAATAGCAATACTTTTGTTTTGTTAGTGTTTATTCTCAAACTCCATTTATTACAAAATTCCAGAATAGCTCCCATAATTTTATATACTCCTATATTTGTTATAGATCTTGCAACAAGATCATCAGCAAATAGCAAACCAGGTATTTCTTTGTTACCAATTATTGGAAGGTGTCCATTTTCATTCTTAATTACCTCTAGAATATCATCAATGAACAGATTAAGTAGCACAGCTTGCAACCTTGTCTTAACCCTATATAATTTAGAGTATTTGCTATTAGACTATTTGCTGTTTTTATACAAAAATCATTTGCATATATCCTTTATAATGTTCCTATGAACTTATTGCTCACTCCTTTCTTACTCAGTTTGTACCATAAGGCTTCTCTACTTATTGTATCAAAAGCTTTTTCAAAGTCAACGAATAACATAATACAATCTCCCCTTTTTATGTGCACGATATTTACTAATCAATGTTATTACAAAGTAATTGTCTATTACTCTCCTACTTCTTCTAAAGCCTGGTTGGAGCTCAGTTTTTCCTCTTCCTCCGCCCAAATTTGCACCCTTTCTGCTAGTACCCCAGTATAAATTTTGCCTAATACTGATAACAGACTAATCTCCCTGTAATTTGCTGGGTTATTAACATCCCCTGTATTCTTAAATATTGACACTACTATTGCTGTTTTCCAACTCCTAGGCACATTATCACCTTCAAAAATGGAGTTTAGTATCCTTACTAACAGTCTTAATCTGCTCTCATTTAGACTCTATGCTTTCCAAAACTCCCCTGGAATACCATTAATTCCACATGCTTTGTTCCTTTTTATTCTTTTGATTTGCTCCCTTGTTTAATTTGTATTTGGCTATCTAATGACTTATTATAGTCATTGTTCTGTATTACCCAAATATTTTCCCTCTTCCATTGTTTATTTATTTATTAGTCCTTTAAAATCAGATACTGTACATGGTACACTGATATAGGATACGTCAAAAGTAATTATATTACATAAACTTATTTACAATAAATACTTGTACAATTATACATAAGGGTATTTGTTAAATTTCAAATATTCTTCTACTGTGTAAAAACAGTGTTCCTTCAAAAAAAACCTTCTCACCGCATTTAAATTTATTAACATTTTCTATATCTTTAAGGTTATTAGGCAGTGAATTATATATTTTTATACAGGAATGTAAAACTCCATTTTTGCATAGTGTAGTTCTAGTGGAGGTTAAGTGAATATTTTGATTGTTTCTTGTAAAATGTGCATGAACATGTCCATTGTTTTGAAAACAATGTTCCCCTCCTAAAAGACTTCTAAAAGAATTAAGCTATTCATCTACTCTCACATTATTTTCCTACTCGAGCCTTGTATATTCTCTTAACTATAGTCCATATTGTTTTACTATCATAGACTGTTGCTGCTTCATACAATTTTTTACTCATTTTCATCAATCAGCTGACCATGAAGTTGAATGCCCTTAAACCTACTGGAAGAAAGCTCTATCGTAAGGGTATTTTCAAACTTGCAGAACGATGGGGAAAATGTGTGTGAAGAAATTGAGACTATGTTGAAAAGTGAGAGAAAAGTCTGTAGATTATGATAATATGCTTGTTTTATCTAAAAAAGAAAGGTTAGACTTTTTAAAAATTGCTGTTCACTACTTTCAGTATGACCCTCATATTTTAATGTTGGATTGCTGTTAACATAACAATACATTTTTTAAATCAAGCGTCAACAAAAAAGCTAGAACCATGTAATGCAATTAATCCATGCATCATATAAACATATGGTCCTACAAGCTTACATGAGCATTAATAAAATTGCCTGTCTTCTAGCCTCCTTCGGTATGCATACGAGAATATGTTCTATTTCAGGCATGTTTGATCTGAAGTAAATAGAAAAATGAATTTTGATGAGCACTGTTTAGAATATACATAAACAAATAAATCGTAATATGTAGTGTGAAGTATACATACCTATATGCAACAAACTTGGTTTAGTAAACAAAATGCTGGATGTACCTAAATCGCTATGAGCTTCGTTACTACAAAGCTTATTTTTTGTTGTGCATGGTCACGTTAATTTAACGCTAAACTGTAATGTTTATTTTTCATCCAATATGCTCTTATTTCAGAACAATAACCTTTTCTAAGCTACCAAAAGCATTTAATTACAGCAACAGCATGATCAACATTACATTTTAGTTAGCATTGGCATTTAGTTATGGTGTAAGATTGGCGGTCAAAGTTGTTACTACAAGTGCTACTATTTTTCATCATGAGTGCCCATAATTCCAGAATATTTCAATTTTTTTCTAAGCTAGCGTGGGTACCAACCGCATTTTGTTATGAAGAAGAAGATTAGCAATCAGGCCACCTCTGTCATGTGATGGTAGCATGTCTGACTCACATCCAACAGGTCGCAAGTTTGAATCTCGTTTAGGGTTAGTTCTCTGGATAAAGCTTTTTTGAGGCTTTCACTTAGCCTCAGAAGATGAATGTTGGCTAACTTTAAGCTCTATTGACCTCAGACTCATTTGAGCATCGTTTTACCCATTTCATTATTGTTTGACATGACATTACATTGGAGGTCATTTATATAAAATATATAAGTGGTCTTTTCTCAGCACACTTCGAATTTCACTTAGCTTTTGTGGAACGTGTTTCAGATGCCTTGGTTTTCACTATTAGATTTCATTCAATTGGCTTTTTAAAGAGGTCCTCTGTAAATATCCCAGTGCTGTCATTTGGTTGTCTGATGGAGAGTTTTTTGTCTGCTGGAGATATTTCAAAATTCATGACTCAGTGCATGTTTTATGTTTAATTTTCTTTTAAATTGCAAGTTCCTGCATTTTAATAATTATCTGGTTTGATGTTATGATGGGTTGATCGGAAGTGGTTAGCTGTCACAGATTTTTGAGTTTATTTAATTCTTAAAATTCTGAAGTGTTCTTTCCACACATTTTGAAAATTTGGTAAGATAAGTATCTATGTAGATGATTTTTTTGCTGTTGCACCAAAAATGTTGATGGATGATGCACTCGTGTTACTAAATCTACAGAATTAGTCCATTAAATTCACTTTGAAAATTGAAAAAGGATGGTTACCACTTAAAGATCTAAATATTATTACACACAAAAATGTCAGATTTTGAATATACTGAAAACCCATTTACATAGACAATTATATGAAACACTGCAACCTCTAACCTGAAATGTGAATTCTTCAATGGTTGCATATGACATCATTGCTGTCTGGTGAGCCTTCAATTGCATCAAGTTGTAGAATGACTACATAGAGAGCACTCAGGTCATATGTTGCAGGGGTGCTTAGTTCAGCTATCAAGGCCTACATTTGGCAGTCGCAAAGCTTCTCATAGAATGCACAGCATTTGTTTTTTCTGGTAGTTTTTTGAAAGACCTTCTTACAGTGAAATAGAACTTAAGGACATGTGCATGCCTATTAGAGCAGTGGCTTGGTTGTCAAAGTTTTAAAAATGTTTAATGGGTAAAGTCTGGAGAGATTTCAATGAATATGCATGACATAGAAAATTTAGTGGATTAAATTTCCTTAGGCAAAACAGAGACGCACATGAGAAATACATTAGAAACTTTAGCATTGTTTAGAAGGGGGTGATTTTAATTAAAGAGGAACAAAACACAAACATAAATATTTCATTCACCACACATCTGATTTGTTGTCAAGATCAGATACCAATGCAGGCAATTTCACCATCCCAAGGTGAGTGGTTCTCGTGTTACTGGCATTTGATGCCTAATGTCATTTGTTCAACTGAACTCAGACAGGACGTGGTGTTTAAATTTCTAACACAGCTCACACGTTAATACCTACTAGTTGAGAACCCGGAGTCCAAATTCTGCTTTGAAAATGAATGAATGTGACATCCATCCTTATCAGTTTGAATCAAAAAGGTGTGATCTTGAAGATTTAAGCCATTCTAATCTAGATTCTGAAACTGTAAACACATACCTTGAAAAGTAAAAGTGGAGATGCCCAAGTAATGAAGTATTTCGCTGTAACTTCTCTTCCATGTATGGTGAAGCTCCTTCTCCTCCTCTGTGTTCATCTTCTCCTTCTCTGTCTTTTCCTTCTTTTCCTTCTCCTGTCTCCTCCTCCTTCTTCTTCTTCTCCTTTGTGTTCGTCTCCTCTGTCTTCTTCTTCTTCTTCCTCTTCCGGGCCCTTAAACCGGACACACCTACTCCTTCTCCTCCTGTCTTCTTCTTTTCCTTCTTCTTCTCCTTCTCCTCCTCCTACTCCTTTATTACCAGTTGTATCAAAATGAGAAGTATCAGCTTTATAGAAATGTTCATTCAGCTTATCCTGATCATCACTGCTTGTTTCATAGATATTTGTGATTTTCTTTTTTTCATCACCCTCTATTCTGAATTCTGTTTCACTACTACCATTATCACCTTCATTGTCAGTCTTATTGCAAGTGAAGCTATCACTTAACTCAAACAATGCGTTTTCGATTTCTAGCTTCATATTGTTCTGCTCTTTGCCTAGTATGAAGATGGTGAAGGACCAGTTCTTTTACTAGAACTTGATATCTGGAAAGTATCTTCATTGTGTCTTATAGTAGGATTAGTTCCAGATTTTAATAAGGGCCCTTTGAAATTTTCATCCAGCATAAGCTGCTTTTTTAATAACTGTGTCTGTTCGTAATCTGTGTCCTCAAATGGAAGGAACGTAAGTACTGGGACTGAGCAAAATAATGTTTACTTTTGCAAAATTGTACCCATATTCTGTATCTCTTGGCAGACTTGTCTCCGTTTGAAAATGAGTCCCTTGTGTATTTCACTTCTCACATTGCGGTCATATGCACAACATGGAGGCATTTTATTTTTCACAGTATTGCATTGTTTGTACAATGCTAAACTGACTCAGCAACACCATCACCAAAACAGCAACATAAAGTACATTACTCTTGAACAATTTATTAAAACCTATTAGAGTGCAAGCAGCAGCAAGTAAGTTGTGAATTTCCATGATGACATAAGACATGTTTATTATTTTGCTTGCACAGCGATAACGGTATCACACAGTAAAGAAACAATCTTACCACTGCATTTTAAAAGTCCTATTCTTCACTTAGGAAGAAACATGATTTTTGTGTTTCGTTTCCCTTTAAGGACTTGATCATCTTCTACACTGAGACATATTTTGAAAGTAAGGAATGAACTTACATATTTTTGGTTGAACATCTCAAAGATACAAAATAGATGAGTGTATATGTGTGTCATTTATGTATACCCTGCCATACTAAAGTACTGTAAAATAATTGTGGTTAGCATTTAACATTCAGCTTAGAATTCTGCAAGCTATCTCTTGCAACTCCTCATAGCTGTCCAGATAATCATCAATGCAGCAGTTCATATTGTACTGATATCCCCCTTCATTCAACAATCTGGTTCAAAAATAGCATTCCAACATGCAGACACAATTGTGTATTGTCAGCTTCATATTGCCCTCTACTGGAGACAATATGGTACATGGTACTCAAAACTCTGAAGACCTGTTTTCATATCATGCAGACGTGTTCAAAAGACACACTCATGGTATAGTCATGGAAATCCTGCAAACAGTTGCTAGGGGTCAGCTCCAAGTGAAAAATACAGTAAAAATTGCACCTGATACCAATCACTGATTCTGCTGCCTGAGCTGATAGAAATGCTACTACTATACATTGTTACATGGTGCAAAGTGGAGATGCATTTCAAGGTAACTGTAGACTCACTTCAGAGAGTAACTTCATAAATTAGAAAGCAAAGGCACAAATAAAAATGAACACTGTGTATATTCCACAGATTATAAATTCAAATTCCATTAGTATAATGTAACATTTCACTGTTATTTTCATTATCTACGGACTGAAAACTCTGCTTGCTTGAACTGTGTGCAGTCCTACCGCCTCCATTCCAGTGATGAATAAATGTCACTCGATCAGATAAATAACACGGTACCACCTGCAAAACTAATATGTATTTGAATAAGATGCTGAAAAGTTTTGACATTGCTGCCTGCTAATATAGAATAAAAATAAATTCCAAAGGAGGAACACAATTTCATCATTGTTCAAAGGAAAACAAGAAAATGGGCAATTACATCCATAGATATTGTTACAACTAGCCAAATGCATCATGAACCAGAAAGCAAAGAAAAATAATGGAAATGAACAGAAGCAGAAGGGGAGACCTAATCTGATACCAAATTTAAAGTACTATCTATAAGACTACAAACAAAAGGGAATACAGTAATCAAATGAGTATGTCTCTGTGTAATGTTGCAAATATTGCTGACAAGACAGGGTGCTGACGACCTAGCAATTGAGTGCCCTTAAATCTAACCTGACAAGACAGGTTATAATGTTACTGCCAACATTATAATCAGGTTTTTCTTACTTAACATGGACTCTGAAGTAATGGGATATGTCATGTACTTCCCTAAGAACTGTTCGAAAGCAGGTACCTCTATTTTAAAGGAATGTTTGGTGAAACCACCATCTCACAAATATCCTTAGAAAACTGAGAAGATGAACTGCTTTATAGGATTCTAAAATAGCAATTGCTGTCTGCTTTCCAAGACTAACGCTCTGTTTACACAACTTTTGTGTTTAGAAGTATTGTAACGTTGCACTGTAAAGCATTTTTCAGCTGTCATTTTCACCTTGTACTGTTTACTAAATAAAATATATTATCAGTACTACATTGACTTTCACTGAAATCTTCATCAAGACCTCGCAGCCTCATACTATCATAGCACCTTTCTTTAAAATGCACTGATAATACACAGAATACAGAACTACTCATTCATTAATAGACAGTATAACTTACAGGAGCACACATAGCAAGTGGTTCAAATTCCTTTCTATTACTCTGCAGAACAAGGAAACTTGCTAGCTAGAAGGGGTTAGAGAGAGAGAAGTAATTCTCTTACAATACATCATATGCTCTCTCAAAAGGGCTCAAGTATTAGAACCTTTGAACCATAAGCCCAGACAGTGAATTCCTGCTAATTCTCACTACCATTAAATGAAGGTTGCTGAAAGAACTTCCTTAAGTCAGCTGAGCAAACGTTACGAAATTATACTTACCAAAATATCTGGTGAAGTGTTAAATACTACATAAAATATGAATAAAAGAATGCTGTTATTTGCATATTTGGCCAAAATGTAAAAAAATACAAATGCTAAAGTATAAAATATAAATTTGTATCATCAGTACTGCCAATATAAAAATTTGACATGTCATAAAAATCCAAGTCCTAGTGATAACAATGTAATCTTTAACTAATTTGGTTGTTAAAGGTGATGGAACAAATACAAATGTGGGTACTGAATGGAATTATAGCTTTTGTTGGAAGGCCTCTGCAGTAAAATATTTGAAGACCTGGGGGGAATAACGATGAAGGTCCAACTTTTCCAATTTTTGGGTATTGGTGTCATTTTGTAAGGCAACTCATGAAGTTTCTTTGTGTATATTCATTTGTGTGAATAATGCTAAAGATCCAGTGTTATTCACAGTTAAATATTTTGCGGAAGACGGAAGACCGATGAAAGTCCTTGTATTTGAAGGGAAAATGATGATAGTCCATTCTGCTCTTTTCTTATGGAAGAAAAATAATTTCTCAGGAGTTGGAATCTCTGTTCATTTATTCTTAGTGTGACATTGTCAAGTTTACATTAGCAGACTTTTCCATTATTAATGCTGCAGTTTAGTGTGAGTGACGTGTAAATCTAAAACCAAGTGCAGTGTTTCTGTGAAAATGGATTTAGATAAAAGTCCCGAATTGAGTGGAAGTGCAAAGAAGAAACGAAAGTATGGCCATGTGGATGATGGAACAAAAATACTGAGAACACAGATACATGAAATAGAACAGGACTGTAAGTGTGCTAGATTGAAGTGTTTTGATAGGCTGAATGAAGAAAATAGGAGTGCGACAAAAATATGGGGCTGATATCACATACTGCAGTAACGGAGATACCTAAAGACTAGTATGAGGTCATAAGCCACAGCAGACTTAAACCAAGCCTCTTCCAAGTTGTTGAATGTCATCAATCAATGTTTAAAACGTGGACATCATTCTTTTCTTCTAATGGGTATTACAAAAAGAAGTTAGCTGTGCCCTAAAGACCTTTAAAGGAAATAAAGGTGGAAACAGAACAGCCACGAATTATAACACTAAAATCTGGAAGCTATAACGCTGCCTGGGGAACTGTCATCGTTACAGAGGCAAGGAGGGCTTTGTCTGGGCTGCAAAAGGGAAAATTTGCCCTGCCAGAGCCAGCTTACACCAAGATCCTGCCAATTTCCTTATCAAAATGGAAAGATCTGAAGGTAATTAAATCTTGACAGTATTTTTACTGACACCTCTAAGTATTGTTATTTAAACAATTTGCATTAATTTTTCATTTGCAGGAACTGACCAAGCTTCTTACAACAGAACAATCAAAGAAGTTTTATGATAATCTGCCACATACTGAATGAAAACACAAGTCATACGAGATGTTTAAATAATGTTCCATTCTTGTATGTCAAAGTATTATTGTGTTTATACTCAAGAAGTTCAGAAGATGTAACTTAAGTGTGATGATATTCCCTGTTCTGGAATAAGAATTGGACACTCATCTATATTCCCGCTTGTGTACATGCACTAATAGATAATTGTTGATTATTCTCCATTGTTTAAGTTAAAAACATGAAACATTGTAAACACATTGTTAGAACATAGATGCATTGTTTCACAGCCAGCATGGTTTTCATGTGTGTATTAGTTAGGTAATAAAGCGTCTCAAACTTATCATCTCAAATATCTCAGAACAATGGAAATGTGACCTTCATCGTTATTCCCCCCAGGTCTTCATATATTTCAGTTGAACCTGATTTATACGTATATCAAGGGGAAGAGGCAAGATTACTTATAACTCAGAATTACTTACATTTACAAACAACAAAGAAGAAGAAAACATTATTTTGAACTTGGTCCTCCTTTAAAGAAATCAGTTAATTTGGCTTGTTTCACTTTTCTTTCATTAAGTGCATACACCTCATTTTGTTACTGATAACTGTACATAGCGTGGTATAAACAATTCCTAAATCTGAGCAGTTTTGGTTTTGGTTTTGTGTGGATTAAGTTCCACCTCTCATGTGAATTTTACTTTCTAATCTAGCATTTCCTTTTTCTGTTCTCCTTGGCTGGTTAAAAGCAACTGAGGACTAAAAGACAAAACCACTGTTGAACAGTAAACAACCAGATACTGAAAATGGTTATGTTTACATTAGTTTGTTGCTACAATATTGTCTTGCTGAAAGCCGCCTACTCAGGTTGGGTCTTTGTCATCAGGGATAAGGAAGACATGCCTTGAGCTCCTTTTAAGATAATGTATGTTGTATGCACAGTGTAATTGCATAAAACTCAGTTGTATTTCCCTGAAATTTAATGTGTATAACTGCAAACTATGTACAGATAAGATTTTATTTACATGTTTCTAAATTCCATTTTGCCAGAACCTACAAAAATTTACAAATGTAAATTACGTAGAACTGGGTTATGTATAAAGCAGGTCCAACTGTATTTATTATGTATAAATGAATTGCCATTATGCCATTTCATGTGAAAATATGACTTAAACAGCTGGGTTGTATATATATAATATATATTCAGGACCTTAAGGCACGCAGTGGTAGAACTGCAAGGAATGACATAAAATATCAACTAATAGCTTCTGATGTGTTAGATTAGAGTTTGGTAAGAAATATTTGTTGGAAATATGTCAGGTTGTAATGAGTAGAAGTTGCACACCGCAAAGAGCCCGTAAGAATTCAGGAATGTTATTACTAGCGAACCGATTTTATGTAATATCAAATTAAGAAATATATAACCAAAATTTGCGAAATATGCAAATAAATATGTAGTGAAGCATTTATATGTAAAATCCAACATTTTATTTTTTTGCTTCAAAGTATAAGTTCACAGGTTGTCTAGTCGAAATTCCATGTTAATTCTTAATCAGTTCACTTGTGTTACAAATTAAGTACAGGTGTCTCCCATTCAAGTGTTCAAGTCACAATTGAGTGGGATGCACAATTATAATATGCTTCTCGAATGTTCTGTTGTCATGCACAGCCTTCTATCTGACAATGTTTTTATAAATAGAGAAAGAACACTCAATTTCGCAAGTCAACAGTGCATCCTTATTCTGTAGGAATAATATTCTCAGGAAATTCTACAATTGCCACCATTGCATATGCAGGGCAAAATAACAAGATTTGAATACCCAGTGTCTTTATCCAGCACAGATTGCAGTTCAGTAAAAACTACACCATCCACTTCATCCAGTGCAGACTGACCTTCTGAACTGCCTCTTCCATTAGTACCACAGCTTCTTTGAGAACCATGCTTGAAGTCTCCATTTTCTTGATACAATTGGTAAGCTAGCTGAATTGACTTGCGATGTATGAAACTGAACTGAGAGCTTAAGAACCACGGAATGCTGATAAGGATTCACTCACAGACACTACAGGATCACAGGAAAAGTTATCCATCATAGACTTCACAGCTTTTAAGTGCTTGCTGTAAAAAATAAATTAGCAGCTCCAATCCATGTTGCACACCTTGTTATCGACAGAGGTACGTCAGGTAGCTGCTACTTGAAGCATTGTACGTAAGGACACTTCAAGAAAACTTTCATTGCTGCTATCAGTGTATTTACTTCCAGGAATTCATGTCTTATTGTCTCTGCCACTCACAATGCATGAGCCACATATGTAACATGCACTAAGTTTGGATAAAACATAAACATATTAAGCTATTTACTCTTTCAGTATGTGTGGAGCTGCATCTGTGTTTATCACTTCTTTTATGCCCTCTGGCCATAGTAACTTAAGGGGAGGCATCGATGAAATTTGGGCAAAAATAACTAAATCCAATTTTTTGTTTCTTGCCTTAAAAATTGTTTGTGCCTTGTATTTTAAGAATATACCATAGCTTACACTGCATTGCTGTTTAAAAGGATTTTACGTCATGATTTCAATGTCCATGGCCAGGTGACTCCTGAACTGCATTTATTACCCCATTGCAGCAAAATTCTGTACAATTTTTAAGGTTAAATCAGGTGGTCAGATTCAGTGGTGGTGAATGGAAGCAGAAACACCTTGTGGGATTTTCTGCTAACATTCATCTCAGTAAAAGAATGCTGAAGTGTGGCAAAAATTTTTGTCTGTGTACATGTAGAAATTGCAAATTGCAGTGACCTCAGCTATTGGTGAATTCAATGTGGGTTATGAGGCTCCTCTATGTAAAGGAAAGGCTAATATGCTGACCTGTCATGGCATGTAATACGTCCTCTGATTGGTAATCAGAGGATATGGTCGGTGAATTTACTTTGATAATTCTCCCGGTCAGGTCGGTGAGACCCGTAAACCAACAGCAGGTGTGGTCCTCCAGACATTCTGGGGGTTGTGATAGAGCGATGTGACTGCCAAAACATAAAAATATGGTGCTCTCTAAAAAGCGGTTACTATTACTGCTAAGTCTTTTCAGTATTTATGTTGAAAAATACTGGAGAGCAAGAGGATTAATGACTTAATTGTCAGAAATCCAGCATTAGCTAACAACAATGTAAAGGAAAGGGTCATAGCTAGTAAAGTAAGTTCAGCCAACAAAAGAATTAGTAACGTTAGGAGTAAGCAAAAATTAAAGCAGAGTGCACTAAGCACATTAAATACTTTCAAATAAAAAAAAAAACAATTAAGAGTAGTAAAACTTAAAGAAGAAGCTTAACAGTTAGCTGAAGGACCTTCATGTGGTCCAGGGGAATACCTTAGTCATTTTTCTTTGCTTTCTATTTCTTTTTGTATATTTTAATCTTCAAAATACTCCTAGTGCAATTCTTCATTTATAATATAATTTAAATCAAGTTGTTTTATGCATGACATAGTGCCTTTATTTACATTTTAAAGGAGTTTATATAATATTTACTCACTAAGCAGCGTGAGTCCATTACAGTTTGAAGTACAGTGCTTACAAAACATGGGATCATATAAATGATATGCATACCCAGTTATATCACTTTAGCATTCTGAAGTAGTTTGTAACACTGGTAACAATACAGTAGAATGCGATACACATAATGATCACAAAAACAGCTCATTTTTGTATTTAGTCAAATCTGCCTCTTGGTCGAAACACTTAGCAAACACGTACTGAACATTTCCTGAACATGGGCTGCACATATACTTCTTGCACTTCGTACACATATTCTTGGTTTTATTAGGAACTTTGCAGCCTCCAATTTGACATGTTTTATGTGCCCTACCTTGTTCGGTGACTTCAACAATTACATTTGTTGGTCCTTTCCTTGTCAGCATATATTGAGAAGAGAGTTCTTCTTCTAGCTTTAGAAGAAAGTCTTGCCTGCTTACTTTCTCTCCTGTGACATTCTGGTATAGAATCCATGCATTGATTCCAGCAAGATCCAGTACATTGAAGAAAATATTCATTGGCCACCACCAGCAACCAAACTTGACTGCGTATAGGCGACACATTTGACCCAGAATGTCAACCCCGCATTTTGTGGAGTTACAGCAGCTCATAGTTTCTGGAAGTTTCTTCTGGGTTCCTTGATCCACATCCACAGACTGATGCATTGAACTTAGCAGAAGGACATTCTTCTTTGCGTTTCCTTGATACGTGAAGGTTAAATCATCAGATATGTACAAGATGGTGTCGTACAAAGATCCAGCAGTAGATTTTCCAGAAGGAGGAACCTCTCTCCGTGATTTCTTCAATGTGCCTATCATAGTTGTATTCTTCCATTTCAACTGATCAGCAAGGTTTTTAGAAGTAAAAAAATTGTCACAAGTAACATTCCTTCCTTTTGAAATGAAAGGTTGCACAAATCGTGTGACAACATGCTCTGGTACTGACATGTTAGGTGGTCATTCATCATGTTTTCCTAAATAAGGAAATCCGTTCACCATAAACTTTGTTTCAGAACCTGCAGCAAGCCAGAACTTCAAACCAAACTTATCCGGTTTGTTACTCATATACTGAGTAAAGCAACATTGAACCTTGCATGGATATAGTTGCTCATCTATAGTAATAACTGCACTTGGATTGTAGCTTAATTTGCAGTTATGTACAAATGGGCTCCAGATTGGTGTGGCCGCTGCAAAGCTATGTCTTCAGTCTTTCGTCATGTGTATGTTTATCATCAAATCTCAGGACCCTCATGATCTCAATAAATTTGTTCCTTCTCACCTTTGGCCACAGAAATTTCAAGGGAAAGTTCTTCCCTCCATATTGTCCACGGGCATACAATATGGCTACAGCTGCTTCAAGCTGGTTTAGCTCAAGAGTCCAAGAATTCTCCTGAAGGTCTTGACGGGCCCTTATCTCTGTGCATTTTTTTATATTCTGAAGAATGTTAGCGTCCATCAATACTTGCCATGCGCTAGCATAGTTTCCACTCACTATCAGTTTCTTTGCATAATCTGTAGGACCTGGCCTTTCTGTCAGTACATTGTGACGCCCACGTCTGCCTGGTGTATTTCCCGGTTCAATTCATGTCCACATTGTACCATCAACAGCAGACTCGTTACGTCCCACAGCTGGAAAGTATTTCTTGTGGAGCTCGACATCCTCGATTAAATCTGCCTCTCTTGTATGGAACAGGGTCATGTGGTTCTGCAACAGTGTGGTCATTTGCCTGTTCCTGTACAGGTTCTTCAATCATTGTATTACCACCGTCGAATTCTGACTATTCACTTTTATCCAAATGATGAGGAATATATTCAACATCATCGTCATTATCAGGTAATTCATCACTAAATATGTTCTCTCCTTCTGAGTCATTGCCTGATAAACTATGGAAATAATTCAACATTTAATCTTCTCGAAGATACTTATGGTGGTAATTATGATGTGACATGGCAATGATACACTGTGTACTCAAAAATATTTTACCATTCACTATATTGACACGACTTCTAAGACACGTCTGCTCTGGAGCTAAACTTTTTCAAACTAAGCTTCCACAATAATCGCAAATCTTGGATTATTTTCAGACCACATTGTTACGACACGTTTACTCCAGCGCTAAACATTATTAAACTGGGCTACAACAATGACCAAAAGCCTTGGATAACGTGCGAATATATTGTTACCACTATTTAGTTACGACACATGCGAAATAATCGCACCGGTGAAAATGACCGGCCACAGTCCTATAAGGTAAAAAGTGTGTATAATTTTTTCAAAACTTGCTATAAAAACTTAAACATTTTAGGGAATCATCCTTGCTCTATTTCGTTAAAAGTCACAAAATATCAAAGTGATAATCACACTACCTCAATGCATATATTCTTTTAAAGAACGTTAACCGGTCAAAATGACCGGTACGGTCCTTCTAGTGTCAAAGCACTGCCAGTAGAAATCCATGTTTTCAGCTTTGCTGACAACAAAGACACAACCGCTGCTGTCTCTAACTTAAATGCAACTGACTGTTACAAATTCTGAAGCATTTGAGAACAAGTCTAGAAAGGAAAACGTTTAAGTTTGGTTTGGTTTGGTTTAAGGGCGCTCAACTTCTAGGTCATCAGCGCCCTTAAAAGATCCATGGCAATAGCCAGATATAAATTTCACTCAAAAAATAAAAATACTAGCAACAAGAAAAATATACAAAGGTAAAAAGCAGTGGCAATAGCCAGATATGAAACAAGGTGATAAATATGTCCAAAATCAGAAACAGATAATTAAAAATTTTAAATTCTCAAATTTATATTGCACTCCGCTAAAAAATTAAAAACTCTATCAACCGCTGTTTTGTCGTCTGCTAGGACCTCTGCAAGTCTGGCAGGCAGCTGCAGAGAATCCCGAAGGTGCGCTAGAGAGCAACACTCTAGCAGCACGTGGCGAACCGACAAAACGTTGTCACACAGCGGACATAGAGGCGCAGGGTCCCTTTTAAATAGGTAACCGTGCGAAAAATTGCAGTGCCCTATTCTTAATCGAGCCAAACTAACCTCGAAAAAAAAAACGTTTAAAATGAGTTATTGTTGTCCGCATTGAACTCGTGGAATTTAGGTTTGAATGTAATGGAAATGTATGGAACTGACAACAGTATATGAGAAACACAACAATGAAACTTAAAATTGTTTTTCCTTTCTTGCTTTGTAACAAAAATATGAGATTGACAAAAATTAATAACTACACAATAATATTAAAACATGAAAAATTATGTGGATAGTGTAAAATATGTGTTATACCTCAAAATATGTTGTTGTTGTTAGCCAATGCTGGACCTCTGACAATGAAGTCATTAATCCTCTTGCTCTCCAATATAAAGAGAGCAATAGCAGTAATAGTAACCTCAAAATATGTAAAAATAGGTAATTTAAAACTTCAAAATTAGGGTACTTTCAGTATAATTCATTGACATTTTAGTTTTTCTTATAAGTACATATACAGGAACAGATATGCAACTTCATAAAATCTAGGCTCTAATTGTTACTTACACATTGGCTAACAACTGCAAATAGAAACTTTCAAGTGTATAATTCTGCAGAAAATCTGGCTATGCGTTAGTTTGGTTCTCATTTTAAACTGAACCATTCTGTGAGCGTGGTGATCAACATCTTTGTAATTTGGAGTTCTCATAATTTCCAGATGACAGTTTGAAACCCATCACTAACAAAATTATCTCTAAAATTTATTTTACACTCATCCAGAACATCTCTTGTTGGCAGTGTTGATTGGCGAGAAGTTACATGCTAGGGAAGTGGCAGTTAGAAGAATATATGTGCCCACCTATTGAAATTGCAGGGATATGTTTTATTCCATTCTTGAAGTTCAGATGTTTTTTAATTTTTATGTAGATGGCCATGCTAATATAATGTTTCTCGTTTGTGAAATTGCGGAGTCACCAGCTTTACAAAGAATTAGTATAGGGAATCAAGCTATTGGAATTTACCAAAAACCGAGTGTGTCAATGTTCCCCATTATAGTGCTCTCTGGTTGTTTGTGGTGAACTTCTGTTTGTTCAGTTGACATCAATATCAGCAACTGCTGCTTAAATATCATCATACAAACAAGTGTTCGGCCATATGGCCTGGGGTATTTTCTTTCCACCTCATCTTGGGACATCCCAGAGATTTCTTCCCATAAAGTTGTAAATGGAGCATAGCTTTGCAGATTTTATGGGATCTCATTCATCTTAAATGATTCATCCAGTTGTTCTGATAAATGTGTATAAAATGGAGAACAGGCTTCAAGCAAAGTTCTTCCTCATTTGTATATGGTCCCATCTTGTATATCCTGTTATAGTTCTCATGCTCCTAAAATATATGCACAATAAAGGTATTGCCATAGTTAGTGATAATTGTAGCCCTTATGTTAATGGTACAGGCATTATCTTGTAGGACATCAACTGTAGAATTTAACACAAATAATCCTTGGTTCAAAACTGGATTTGATTTAATGACTGACTTGAAACTAATAACACCCATTGTAAGCTTGGTAGTATTTAAGTGTAAAGTCAGCCTCTCAGAATTCTTAGAAAATTGCATTAACTTAATTAAGGAAAATTGAAGCTATTAACAGCGAAACAACAGAATCTAAAATAACAAATTAGAAACTAAAAGCTCCACTTATCTTAGTAATATTGCAAGATCTTGTACAGCTGACTAGTTTCAAGTTGTATCCAACTTATTTTCTAAGCTTTCAAAACCAAGCTTTCTTAACAAGTTACCATAGTTGCCGATGCTCAACTTAAAAATAAAAAAATTAAAAAAAAAAAAAAAAAAAAAGCTTTGAAAGTAAGTTGGATACAATTTGAAGCTAGTCAGTTATAGAAGATCGTGCAATATTACTAAGATAAGTGGAGCTTTTAGTTTCTAATTTGTTCTTATTTTAGATGGCATTAACTTGTTTTCCCTATAGAAAAGACCTACAAAAGATAGCCAAAGGAATAGTTGCTTACAGAAGTATAATTGCATCATTTCCGTACTGCTCACAAGCAGCTGAAAAAATGGTGAAGCTTGTAGCAGATGCTTCAGCAAAAGTGCGTGGACAGAGAAATAAAGATTTATGCATACAAAGCAGACTTGGTGTTCAAAATGATCTGCCTTCCTATGAAACAAAGAAATATTTTCTGGAAAGTAATTATTACATTAGTGAATAGAACAACAAATTATTTCCAATGTAAACTTGCAGTCACATCATGCAAAGAGCTGCAAGTAAACTGGGAACAATTTATTGCTTTAAAAAAAGAAATAAGTTTTGTGAAAAGTTATTCCAGGGTTTAAGTTTTCTGTGGATCAATTACAGACTGTGATGCTAATTTTGGGCATAGACATTTTTGAAACTCCCAAAAACACAAATGTTTTCCCCTTTATCACTAAGCCGTACTCTTCAATTATGCGTCATATATGATTCTCCAATTTATGAAAGTGAAGGTAAATGTGAAAGGAATTATGTTACAAATTAATATTCACAGTACGAATGGACGTACATATGAATGGTCTTGTAGAAGCAGAAGCAGTAATGTGTGTGTACCCCCAGGAAAGAACCTTAACACATTGATGTTTAATTGTTTATCAGCATTTTCAAACACAATTAACTATTTTTTACTGAATCGTACTTCTATATGCTTGTAAAGAAACTTGTACGTTCTTCTGTACACAACACATGGTTAAAAGAAAAGGAAGCTATGTAGATGCTATGAGTGATACATTTGTAAATTTACATCTATGTGAAGATGAACTTCCTTAGATTTTCTTCAGAGTGTTTGAAATATTCCATCATGAATGTACGAGTAAAAAGTTGTTGTTGTTAGCTAATGCTGGATTTCTGACAATGAAGTCATTAATCCTCTTGCTCTCCAATATTTTTCACTGATGGATGGGGCATGAGTAAAAAGTAAAACATTAGATTTTATAATTGTACAGAGACAAACTGCAGCTGGTGACATAGAAAGAGCTGCCTCTGAAAAAAAATATACACTGTAAACATGAAACACCCTGTTTAATTGTTCTTGCTGATAGATCTGCTGACATTACAGCTATAATGAGAAACAGATGTTCAAATATACATTATGTTTGTTACCTTGCAAGTAAATCTCCAATAAAAAAAAAAGGATTAACAATGTGCCAACATCCATTGTCCTTCATGAATTCATTCATGGTGTACATTTAAGTGTGGGAATGACAATATACTGTAAAAACAGAAATAATGTCAGAACTTTTCAGGTTGAATTTCAGCTGGTGAAAATCTGTATTGGTAAATGAAGTTAATGTTATTTTCTTGGATTTTTGAACTTGATTTGCAGTAACTGACCTCAAAAGAGACAGTTTTAGTTTTATAAATATTTGTTGCTGATATGTGACAAATGGTGGCAAGCACAATTCATCTTTTATTATTAAAACTGATCACATTTTAAGTTTCTTAACTTTTAGAATGTTTCTCCAGATAACTATATTATGTTAATAAGTATTTTATGTTTTTATTGTCATTCCTTCTCAAGTTTTCTGTGTAACTCATCCAGTGTTAAAATTATTCCCTTGCTTTTTAACCACCGTGTTATGTGCAGGACTTTGTGCAGCAACCTAAAGTATAGAATGATTAATATTTGTGATCTGAATTAATTTTTGGCATATCTAAGGTATCTAACTAAGAATTATTAAACTTACTGCTGTATAGTCTTTAGTGCTTAATTGAATTTGTACTGTGTGTTTTGTTGGGTGTCCCTATTTTATTATTAGAGTATGTGTAGCATGTTTATATTGGAAAATTCAGTAGACTGGCATCTTAGTATGGAAATGCTTGAGCATAAATTTTGCATTCACTTTTAAACGTATGGTATGCACATAACCTGATGAAGCAACTTCTCTAGCAGGATTCAATGTTCATACAGGTCCATGGAAGTAAGTGAAATGTGAATGGAAATGAAATGCATATTCAGCAGAAAATGCTAGCCTTCCTAGATGAAAATTGAAACTGAAGTTGTTTGTGCACTTAGCTTATTACTCTACAGAGGGTTGTTTCCAATCTCTGTTAACCAATTGCAAATGTGATAGTTGCGTTTCAGTGTGCACAGCCAGGTCAAGTGTTTGTGAGACAAAGAAATAGCTACTGTGCTGCCTTCATAGCAGTAGGACATATGTGGCGGTCATGTTTAAGCAAATTGAACTATATTAGGAAGGCTACATTACTGCCATTTCTGGTACACAGTATAGTTACTCTGCTATTATTGAAGCCTGCAAGAAGCAAACTTTTGTGTCAAAGTACAGGATTAGCTCAGTGTTGAATAAAAAGAGAAAGGGTCGCTTGGGATTAATTCCAAAAGGAAGAAAAAAGGTGAGCCCATGACCTGCTATTATACAATTTTTCAGAGGTGATAAGGAAGGTCTAGGCCCTCAGCTCTGGTAGTAATCCAACCACCAATGGACCTTTGCAGACAAATTGGGAATTTCCCTCAAAACTATTAATACCATTATAAACAAAGATTTAAATATGGAGAAATGTCACAAAGGTCGAGTTCACAAGTTGTTGCCACGTCACACCTCAGAACATCGCACCAACAGAAGAAGCTCTATGAAAAGCACCTGGCACGAGAAAAATAGAAATTCATAGTCACATTAGATGGGGCATATGTATCTTAGCGATTGCAAAACCCCCTTCAATTTACTACCGACCAAGGGATGGAAAAAACTTACAAAGAAGATATTCAGAATGCAGGGAAAGTTTCTCAAAGGGATTTGTGGTCATCACTGACTACTATTACAATGGGAAACTGATAATTCATAGAGTAGCTAAAAAAGCCAAAATCAGTTCCAAGTATTATGAGGGTGAAGTTCTCACCCCAATTTACCACACTGAAATCCCGGCTCTCTATGGGAGAGACCAAAACAAAGTCTGGATGCACCAAGATAAGTCTTCCAGTCACACTTCCATTTTGACTCTTGATTTTTGCAAAAAATGAAGCAGGAAACGGAGTGCATGCTATTCCATTCAGCAACATTCTAATTAAATCTCCTGATGCCTCTCCGATGGATTTTTGCACCTTTGGACTCTGAAAATGGCATTGTAAAGTAGGTACTCTCAAACAATTGGTCTTTGGAAAGCCTGTAAAGAGGAGTGGGAACTTCCGGACATGACTGCACTCACAAGAGCCTTCTCCAGTGGAAACTGAGGTGCAGAGTGATTGCTCAGCTGAAGGACAACAAATATAGTATGACTGTTGGTGGAGACATAGCTTTTTGTAAGGTAGGGCAAAGTCAAACTTATCAGAAATAAGCAACAACCCTCCATACATGTTTCATTATTGTGGATCACCATTTGTGAGCAATACATATATTAAAATGACTGCAACAGTGGCATCTCTGACAGAAATTAAGGAAAAGAGCCTGTGAAAATTGTTCCAAATTTGCTTGTGCATCTAGCCATTTTGTGAAAATAATGTTGGCTTTAGCAAGTGAGGATTATCAGAATTACTGATTGTCAAACACAGGAAAGCAGTCCATTTATACGATGGTAGAAAGATGGGAGAAGCTAGTTCAATAGTATGAATGAATACTAAACACAGAAAAAGTAGTTCTATTTGTACTAATGCCATAGCTCCTTCCACCTTTCCATGAGCATAAATGGGATTGCTTTCTTATAATTTAAATGCACTACTGAATCTTGAATTACTCTAGCTTCATCAAAATTACACGTTTCAGAGACTGCTGTCCCCCATCAGCTTAGACTCACTGGTGACAACAGACTCTGGAACATGTTCCAGCAAATTCTGGTGTAGAAAGTGAAGCTGGAGTAATTAAAATTGTAGCCTGTGCCTATAAGCGTCAGGAAACTTAGTTGTGTTTTCCCACAAGAGAGAAATTTATTTAAATTGCTTTCTCGGGTTTGCCATTTAATTATCTTAATGACAAGGGCAATATATGCTAATAAAATATCAATGTTCTGTTCCCTAACCATGTGTTGTTTTGAACTCTTTAAGTGATTCTAGAACATATATGATGCCAAGCAAGATTTAGCTCTTACAAGTAAATTGTGTAAACGTTTGTCTCTATTAATTGCATACATTCACCACTTCCATGTTTAGCACAACAGAGATAACCATGTATATTTAACAGGTTCAACCATTATACTCATAAAGTGTATGATAGGCTTTGATGTCCCTAACCAGAACAGACGTTAATTTCATTGCCAATTAATTTTTCTTTGCCCGTGATGAATTGGAGCAGTCTAAGTAAACATTCAGCTCTGCTGCATCATTGCTACATCAGATAAGAATCCCCAGGCAACTCTTAGACTCATAAGAGTCTTAAGAGTTAAGATAGTTTATCCATTAGAAGTCTTTATTTAAATTAACTAGATATTAGAGAGTTACATATAAAATGTCATTTACTTACCTGTGAGATACTGAAGCTGTATTATATTATCAGTAATTTTGTTTGCCATTTTTTCATTTGGTTGTTTTCAAGCAATGGTTGATTATATAAAATAAATTTCTTCTAACAGTATTTATTCCTTTCTTGCAGTTGATAAAGTTATTTGCAGTAATGTGAAAGATGGAAGGGAAGAGAGAGTGAAAGTTCCTGCGGGTGTGTGTGTGAGAGAGAGAGTTAACTCTTTATTATCTGTTTTAAATAATAGAAATAGGTCCCATAAAGTAAGAATTGAACCAGTGTGGGAAAGAGTATTAATTTTTTTGAGATACAAGCAGTAGTTAAATATGTGTCTGTAAACAAAATGATTCATGCTGTACTTTTTTGCTGGTTTCTAACTAATGAGTTGTTCTTTTTTTAGCATTGTCACAAATTGTGTATTTGTAATGTATCTGGTGGTGGGACAAATAAGGTCTCAAGTTTTTGTGGGTTAACTAATGTGTTTGCTCCTCCCAGGTTCTCCCATGAACAAAGCTAAAGTGGCCAACCACGAGAGACACCTACAACGGCTGCAGATTCAGGAAAATGCAGCTTGTGGGGAAACCTCATTAAATAGAGTAAGCATCAGCATGGGGAAGGGAGGGTCAGAAATAACCAACATAGGACTGTGTTCCACTCATTCCCAGCTCCCGGGAAGGTAGGGTCTTCGCGTATATCTGTTCCTTGCAACTCCTTTTGTTACTGTACATTTGCACTATATATGGATGGCATGAGATGTTCATAATTCACTGATTTTACAAAGTAAGTATGGAATATTTACCACTATCCTCAGTGGTTTGTTTTCCAGCTAAATGTGTAAAATATTGCTAGGCTTAAAGCATAAAAAGTGCAAGTACTATTTTAGACAAATGACATAAAATAGATGTCTAAAGAATGATTTTTTTATCCTCTTCTGTAAGAAATTGCTCTTCAAATAATGCTGACACCTTTTGTATGCAATGGTTAATGAACATTCTTGAATCCCTGAGTAAGTATTATGCAGAAACGAAATAAATGTTTTACGGAAATTGTTTTATGCTTTTTAAAAATGTAATCTAATATTATATTGCCCATATGTTCAACTACTCATTGGCTGTCATTTCATAGAAGAAAGCAACCATTAAATGTTTGACCTAGGGAGTGCTTTGAGAAAGAAGCAGCTGGAAGTATTTACTTTTCCACAGTCAGCTTTTATGCTTTCAAATACGTGCTTTCTCTTCAATAATGCAGCTGGCAGCACACTGTTTCCACAGTATTGCTATATGAATCGATTTGTGCAGTAGTGGTGGACTGGCCTGCCTTCTCTACCCCTAGATAAATAAACAACATGAAGTTATGCTTCCCTTTTGTTCTAAAAGGTTTGGAAATGTCCCCTCTATGTCTATACATACCTGGTACCTGTGGAACACATTATTGCACACTGAATTTCTGCAGCCAAAAATTAGAAAATGCTCGTTAGATGCTGTCTTCTAATTTGAGTGAATGGGGAATTAGTTCCATCAATTTTACGTTTAAGCATTTCCCACAGGTACCAATCTCATGCCTTTGAATGAGCTGAGTGAACAGGTCAGTCAATTATTCTGTCACCAAAAACTAATGCTTTCCTAGATAGATTTGCTGTATGTGCACATCCATTATACTGCTTAAAGTAACCATCTGTCCATAGGACAGATGAACCTGAAAGGTTTGTTTGATGTTATGCAAGACAGCAATTTTCTTGCACTTGTTTCCATGACAATCGTTAACTTGTGTAATATTTCGTCGGACCTTTTGGCTGCCTATATTTGTTGGTCTCGCACAAACCCAGCTTTTAAATTTTTCTAACAGTCCATAAATTATGGATTTGTTGGAAATAATGATCCATTGGCTTTCTGTATAAATCCAAGCTGACAGTCTGTATATAGCTATGTTAGAGCCAAATTTCATGTAACAAACGCATGGTGTTCTTGAAGTACACACTATGATAACTATATGAATGTCTGACAAGAAACTTCATTTTCAGTCAGTGTCAGGATTATAAATATTGAGTCTTTTGTCATGTGCAGTACGAAGTAGTGACTCTGCCTTCCTGTTAGGCAGTGTCGCATAAGCACATTAACCAGCTTGGGATAACCTTGCACAGAAAAAGAAGAAGAGAGATATTGGATTGTGTCCCCAGCTGCAGCCAAGATTATTGGATATATTCACGATGTACTGTGCTGTTTACAGTATTGTTTCGCAACCTTTACTTCCTCACGGCACACTTCAGATGAGGTTAGACTCAACATGGCACACCCAGATACAGTATTACCCTGCTTTTACGTCCCCACCGTTTACAACAATTTTTTAAGGTCCCTTCAATCTTCCTATACTCACAATGTATTAGAATCCGGGCATTTACGTTTGTGAAATTTTAATTTCCTGCCATTTACACCATGTCCCATCAAGTTCTAACACAAAGCAATATGGCGTTAGACCATATGATTGTTGGTCATGACCAAGTCATGACATTCAAAGAACCTTAGTCTCGACTGTCGGCCATAGTTACTTGATATCTATGCTGGAGATGCCGATATTTATGCTATCTTGTGTTACCAGTTGCACTTCAACTCCAAGTTCCATTTTATCACAGTCACAGAAATGAAGAAGAAAAGGGAGAGGAAGTCTTTTTCCATTGAAGAAAGACCTAAAATTCTGGAAAAAGCTGACTCCTTTCGTTGAACACGTGTTGGACTAGCACAGGAGTTGACTATAAGTGTCTCGACATTGAACACTATTATAAGAAACAGGCCTTCTACATCAGCAAGTGCTTCGGAGTGTGGAGCTCATGCAAAGAAGAGGAAGTACGTTAGTTACTCAAAATACGACAAACTCGAGGAAATAGTGAGAAGCTGGTTCGAAACGACAAGAGCAGCGAATATTCCAATCAGTGGAGTGCTGTTACAGGAGAAGGCACTTCATGTGGCAACTATGCTGGGGATAGACAATTTTACTGTGTCAAATGGGCGGTTGGATCGCTTCAGGAAATGTTACAATGTAACATACAAAACTGAGTGTGGCGAGTCTGCTTCTGTCTGTGACGATAGTATTGAGCAGTGGATCAATGGAAAGCTTCCAGAACTGTTAAGGAATTATGATCCTAAGGACATATTCAACATAGATGAAACTGGGTTTTTTATAACGTTCTGCCAAACAAGACACTGGCGTTTAAAGGAGACAAATGTCATGGCGGTAAGCACAGCAAATTGAGACTTATTGTTATGTTGGGAACCAATGCAGATGGCTCTGAAAGGCTTCAACCATTTGTAATTGGTAAATCAAGAAAACCTTGATGCTTCAAAAATGTCTGTTCCCTGCCCATGTCATATGATGCCAATAAGAGGGCATGGATGACCTCCGATATATTCCAGAAGCATCTTTCTCACTTGATGCCAGAATGGGTGCACAGAACAGAAGATTCTACTCTTCGACTGCTGACCTGTATATCCTGTTGACGTGCCTTTGAGAAATGTGCAGTTGGAGTTCCTGCCAGCAAGCTGCACCAGTAAACTGCAACCCCTAGATCTAGGAATTATTCATTCCTTCAAATCAGCCTACAGAAAGAGTGTGGTGCAGTACATACTGAATGCAATTGATGCTGGTAAAGACCTTTCTGCCTTCAGAATTTCTGTGTTTGATGCCCTCCAGTACATTGTGAAAGCATGGAAAGACGTCATGCAATTTACAATTGCCAACTGCTTTCGCAAAGGAGAACAGAAAATGAGCAGCCTCAAGAAGAGTGAGAAGATATCAACTCCGTTTTGACCACATGGGATGCTTTGCAGCCAGACTGTAGTGTTGAGGACTTCATGGCAGTTGATGAAGCACTGGTAACCACCGACGAGAAATTCTTGGAAGATTTTGTTAATCACCATGCTGCAGTGGACTCAGACAACAATGATGAAGATGAAAATGACAGTGTGGTGCCAACAAGTGCTGAAGCGAGTGCAGCTTTGGAAGTGCTGCGAAAATATCTTTCATCGCTAGAAGGAGGTGAAAAAAACTTTGAAAAACTTTATGAACTTGAAAACCAAATAGAGGAAATTAGATCAAAAAGATCAAAACAAAAATCAATTTTGGACTACTTCAAGAAGTGTTAGGTGTTCTTGATTGAAGTGTCTAATAGTTAAATAAATAAAGTGATCCATGTCCAACAGTTAAGTTTTCTATCATTATTACAAAAAATAAACCTTTTGGTTCTCCTACTGACAACATGCAAAAATTTTAATGTGTGATGTATGTATAATAAATCCATACACCTTCTTCAGTAGCAAAATAATAAAACTGGTTACTCGTTAATGGCACCTATGTGCCATGTTACTATCTGAATAAGCAGTAAAAAGGTAAGTGTTTTACAAAGTGCAATACATTTCAGTCAATATTCTTGTAACCATTACATATTACAAAATTGTTGAGTTGTTGCCCATGTCCCCCAATTTATACTTTTCCCCCATTTTACACTACTTTTCCTCTAGTCCCCTGGAAAGTATAAAAGAGGGGTAATACTGTATCAATCCCCTCTAAATCATATGAATTATAATATAATTAAGAAATATTATGTAATCAACTATTATTATTATTATTATTATTATTATTATTATTATTATTATTATTATTATTATTATTATTATTATTATTATTATTATTATTATTATTATTATTATTGCTGTTGTTGTTAAACAGGAATACACTCATGCTTTTATTAATGTTTCTAATATGAATTTTAAATTAAATAACTTTATTCATACCTTCAATATGATATTTGAGTTTGCTTAGCTGCACATTGATAGCTGATTTGTGATGAAATTGTTGACAAAGCAAGTCTTATGTTTTCAACAATGGAGTTCATTCTCTCTTTTTATTTTAATTTCAGTCAACGTTCAAAAGTTCAGTTCACACAAATATGTATTTGAAAATGGTAATAACACATCAACTACTATCCGGGTATTCATTACTTACAACCAAAATCTTTGCAAAGGCACTTCCAAAAATGTTTATTTCAGTGGATGATATACCAACTTAGATACCCATTTATCATCTGCAAATAAACCTGCATTCTCAATGCCCTTTAACAGTACAAAATGCAAGTACCACCAATTTAAGTCAAACATACCCATGAATCGTTTCACTCAGCCTATCATAGAAGCAGTTCTGTCTGTACAAACACTAATGCAATCCTACGAGGTTATTTCCTGTGACCGCATATTCATTAGTCACAGGAAGTATTTCTTCTGCAGTTGCTCACTTGACTAGTTTTGTACAAAAAAAGGAGTAAGTTGCAGGTACATCCCTATCCATATCCTTATAATCAAACTGAAGTGAGAACTTTTGATTGCTCATTATTTTCTCCTTCATAATGTGTTTGTGGTCATTGAACATGTCACTAACTTGGCTGCTGATTGTGTCTGCAGAGAAAGGAGTTTTTTAAATTTCACTAGTAGCTTCTAAACCCAAGACTATTTTTACCATTTCTATAGAGGCAAGCAGTAACAAAGTTTCTTCTGATGTGTGTGGTTTTTTTTTTTTTTTTGGCCTTTATGAGAAGTTCAGCTACCCTATAGCTAGCTTCCTGTACTCTTTGCGAAACATGTTCTGATGTCAGGAGTGGCACTTGTTTTTTTATTATGTTCCAGCAACCGATGAAAATAATTCACATCTTTGCTTAATAGACAGGAATGTTTTGTGGACATATGTTCTATCAATTTACTGAGAACCAGTATTCAATGAAAACATTCCTTCATGCATTTTCAATATGACTTATATTACTGTTATAAAATTACAAATTATTTAAAAATGCCTTTCCATAAGACAAGGATTGTAACAGAAGAGTGATACATTTAGTAGTATCAGGAAATATGAAATGTTTGTATAAAATAAAAGTGATGTTTAAATGCTGATAAAAAAAAACAAAAAAAAACATACATACATGCATACATACATAACATACCATACCATACCATACCATACCATTACATTACATTACATTACATTACATTACATTACATTACATTACATTACATTACATTACATTACATACATAAAAATGCATAATTTTGAGGTTACTGGTATACTGATTAGTAGGTAATCATGCTTTATGAAAGGTATATTTTAATGCTGTTTTCCTGGTTTAGAATGTTTAGTTTGAACATTAAACTCTTGTGTGATTGGCGCGAGTTGTTAAAAGGCATGCTGATAGTTTACATGGCTTTCTTTGTGGTGAGCACAAAGCATGCTGCTAGTAACCATCAAACTGGCCCATTGTTTCAGGCGACAATACAAACATGAGCAAACTATAAAAAAAAAAAAACATTGAATAAATAAATTACATTTAATTTCTATGAAAATATAAGTTATCAGCATGTATTTAAGCATAAACAAGCATCTTCTTATTTAAAATCGACAATTTATTACAATAATTGTAAAAGTTCATGTTACACCTTTTACCTTGTGACAGCACCCTACTGAGCCAAGGTACACCAGTTGCGAAACACTGGTCTACAGCATACAACTAGTATACAGTATTACTAGTGTTGCAAATCCAAATGCACTGGAACAATTTATTGTCACACACTTACTTCCTTTAAAACATTCATGCTTTAACTACTACAGACGATCATTTCACAGCATAATGGTACATATCTCTCACTATTTTATTTACGTTAAAAATGGTGGCTATTTCATAGTGATCTAGAAATTCTATTAAAGTCTTGCAATACCCTTTTGACTAGCAGTCTTTCATAAAAAAATCTGTAGCGTGTAATACCTATATATCATCATTGGACATGTAATAATGAAGATGAAACCTCAAAATTGAGACCCTTCTAAGTTAATGTTGTACATCTGTAGAGCACAGACAAAATGCAAGTAAATACACTTCGCTAGCATAGTTTGAGCAACCAGAATGGGAACATTCTAATTGAAAACCCTATCTTTATCTTTTATATATTATGTATTTAAACAGTTTTCTAATGGATAAACTGTAAGGAAATTTATCTTTCTTCAACTCCAGCAACAAAAGCTTAAGATCAGGAAGCCAAAAGGATAACAGTCTTACCAAAATCTGATCTAGTGGAGTTTTACCAGTTACATACTCTTGATATCAGCCTAAAATAATAAAGGGTATGAGATATGAACTTGCATTGGCTAATATTAAAACAGCACAATATGAAAGTAATGTTAAGGAAGCTAAAAAGGAATATTTGAGCCCTCATTTAGCATGCACAGGCTATTCTGACATTAACTAGCATTTTATAGTAATATAAATTTTGAGTCTCTTGGTGGATGAGGATAATATTGACGTTCATTATTATGATTAAAAGTAGAAACATAAGCTACACGTTTTGAAATGAATAATTTATTCAATTTTAGAATGTTAGTAATCCTTGTGCATCTCCGTAACACAGGATTATTTCATGCCAATATGTGCCACATCCAGTTTTGTTACCAAAATGTACCAATCCAAACTGAAACTATTAATAACTATGTACTTGTAAATGTATTAAAGATCTTAAATATATGCCTAAATATGATTTATGATACACAAAACATTGCATGAAGCCATAACAATGTATAATATATTTTGCAGTTGTTGGCAGCTTTTTTTTTATCTCCTTAAAATCAGTTTTGTTGGATTTAGTACCTTTTGTAAACAAGTTCCACATAATATGCTTTAACTCTGATACTCTGGATTACAGGAAAATTTTCTGCTTGCAATGCAAAAATTTGTGAAAACAATGGTGCGAATAAAAGTGAGACATCTTAAAACATGCCATTTGTCAGGTGCATCTCACATTTGAATAAAACTCGACAACCCAAGCTGGACATGACCTTGATTGCAACTAACATCTCATACGCTCGTGTGAGATGTATCTCAAGTTTTGGAATGAATAAAATACAGCTGTGCCTTACTTTCGTGAGTTTGTGCAATAAGTAATGACAGATTTGGTATAAGTTATATTTCATGAATGCAGAAGGAAACTTTCAAACTTTGGAGGGGTTCTCCATGAAGTATATTGTAACAAACATAAATTTAAACTGTGGAGGCTTGTGAAGCTATGAATTTTCTTTCTTTTCTTTTTTTTTTTTTTAATTTGTATTAATGTCCTCCAACGTAATGTTATATCGGGTGATGAATGAAATGGGTGAAACGATGCTCAAATGCATCCAAAGTCCATAGAGCTTAAGGCTACTTGATAGCCATCTTCCCAGGATCAGGGAAAACCTTGGAAAAAATCTTATCCAAAAACTCACCCTAACCAAGACTTGAACTTGGGACCTCATGAATGTGAGGCAGACATGCCACCACCACACTACAAAGGCAGGCTAAAAATTGGAGCTTTTGCAGTGGAGTTGGTTATATCAAAATTTCGCTTTTAAAATGGTAGTTATTAAATATAGCACAAAAATGAACTCAATAAATGTGCAGTCACCTCAGTTAGTAATCTATACGTTTGCCAATATCTAAATGTAAGCTCAGTTGCCTCCTTTGTTCCAGCATACATTGCTGTAAAAATTAAAAGGAAGGGAACAATTGGTCATTGCTTCAAGAAGTATGTTAAAAATGCCTGGAATCCATGTATCTACAAGTCACATATAGCTCTTTTCTTAAGTGAGGATTTTGTACTCACATTGTGCTTCATGTAATAGTAACAATTAATTAACAGTACACATGAAAATTTATTTCCTGTAAATTAAATCCATTCTTGTATTCTGAAGTTTGGAAACATTCATACTTGCACCGAGTTACTATTAAACTCTCGCCCTAAAGAAGTGTGCATATACATTGAAAATTTCCTATTTGGATACACTTCCCTCATCCTTGGTATGCTGCATTAAAACAACTCTGGTAATGCAGTCATCTACAGTAAATAGAAGACATTCTAACTAGAAATATAATACGTCAGTATTTGGCTTCGGCAAATGATTACATTCTACAATGCTATAAAATATCCAAACTGAATAAATGTCTACCATTCAGTTTTAAGAATATAAAAACATTCAATTGCTATAGCAGTACAGTCCTCAAGGACAGGGTCGAAGGGTGGAGCCAAACTTTCGAAAAACTCGCATTTCCTGTCCGATCTGCAAAGGCCTGCAGCCAAATGGGTTATTTCAAACTGTACTTATCCATCAACTCCACTTTGTCATCTGACCCACACATAAGTGCATACAAGGATCTGTCTCCTGTTGCCAAGACCCGGAGACAGTCCATTATTTGTGGTTAGCAAGTTCACCAGTTGCCCAGATAGAGGATACTTACAGTAATCCTGTAGTCTAAGAAAGTAGAAAATATCTCAAAGATCACAAATGTCACAATCCTCTAAAAGCTACAAAAAATAGTCTGTTATAGCGTGAGTGCTGCAGCTCTCATGGATGAACCACCACTGGATTTAAACAAGAGGCAGAGCTTTATGGAGAGAAACAAAGATGTAATACTTCTGTGGCTCTTAGGAGACCCAGGGTTGCAATGAGGCATCACAGAAGATACAGAATCTCTTAAGAGTACAGTATCCAAAAGATTCTGTCTGCTGTAATTAGTCTAATGGAATGTGCATTTGATAGAATGATATTTCCAGCAAGTTCCTGCTGTACTTAAGTTAGTGGAATGGCAACAGCACTATACATTCCCTGATGCAATTGGAGCTTTGAATTGTACCCATATATTAATCAAGAAACAAAATTTTATGGTAATAAATACATGAACGTGAAAGGCTTTGCAAGCTGTGATATTCCAACTATGGATAGTGCACTTGAATGATGTATAAGTGTTGATGCAGATTGACCTGGGTCTATTAAAATTCTAAGATATGAATAAATTCAGATGCCAGTATGTGCAATAATAGTAATAATAATAATAATAATAATAATAATAATAATAATAATAATAATAATAATAATAATAATAATAATAATAATAATAATAATAATAATAATAATAATAATAATAATAATAATAATAAATAAACAAATGTGAATGCATTACTTATTTGGAATGTGGTTTATGGCAGCATATACATTATCAGATAAAGCAGCCACGCTCTTAATGTCACTGTTCTTGGACGTGTGTTTGCTTGCCTGCTGAGATTGCAATTCCTACAATTACGTTACATAGGCTGTAACCTTCTGACTCATGCCACATGTAGTCAGGGTATTCACCACTTTCCAGTTTCACATAAAGGGGCAGTTCAGCCCTTCTCTAGTAAAAGTTTACTCTATACTTTATATTTTCCTTTTTTAAGAAACATGTGAACAATGCCACTTTAAGTTTGGCAGCAGTGTTATAAATGTGTTAAGTTAACCCCAACACTAGAATCAAAGATGCCAAATTGAAAACAAAACCAGCTCTTAAAGTGAACATGGCTCAAAACAGTGACTCACTAGTGCCATAAATTTGTTAAGCTACACAAAGGCCAGAATCAAAGAGGCTGAGGTGAAAACTTAAACAGTGATGCTACTGTATGACAAATAAAGGCAGTAGATAACATTCTTTAGTGGCATTCAGTTGCGTGTTAGCCCAGTCATGGTCCAATTTACTACAGAGCAAAGAGTCTTCATTTGTTGCAACTTTATGAAACATGTATCTCCATCTGTGTGTCATAGAACTTTTCAGGAACACTTTCCTGATGGTGGTCTGCATAACAGAAGTACAGTTTATAAAATACTCAAGAAATTCAGAAGTGCTGGATCAGTGTTAGGCAGGAAAAAAATTCTAAAATTGCTGATGTCTGTTGACAGAGAGATCCTTATAGGGGTTTAGCCCGCTCAATCTCCGGACCTCCGACTTGCAATATTTGCTTGTGGAGACATGTAAAAGACAAAGTGTATAAAACTAATCCCAGAACATTACAAGAACTACAAAATAATATACAGAAAGAAATTACTAACATATTCCTAAAAAAAAAGGAGCTCATGTTTTTGATAATCTGTTAAGATGTTGCAATGCCTGCTTTCGAGCACAAGAAGAACACTTCCAGCGTCTTCTTTCAGTAGGTAAGCAATATAAGAGGCATTCAATGTTGTAATTGGTGAAAAAATAATGGTTCTATGGCAGATGCAAAATTTAGGAGGTAGGAGCTGGTAGGAGGAGCTGGTCAGCACAATGCCCAATGAGAAGTTTGCCATGCCTTGCGGTGTTGTATAGTTAAACATGGTGTGAAATCATGTTGTAAAGCCGGTGGTATAAATATAATTTGTGTCCATCAAATTTACTTGTGTTACAGGAAAGATGTTCATGAAAATTATTTTATTTTGAAGCTTGCAGTCCAAAACCCAACTTCCTACATTTAGTGTTTGCATAGAAATGAGTGTGCATTGTATTCACCTTTGACAGAGGGTTCTGCTAAGAAATTTTAAAGTTCTCTGTCTAGTTTCCTTATTACTCTGTCAGCATCTGACTCAAAACAGATAACAGAACCGGCATGAGCTAAGTGATAAGGAAAGAAAAGATCTCGCTTTAACAGTGGAAATTTCAGTTTCTTTAGTTTGATTACCTATGTTGATTGTGTTAAGTAATTTTATTATGCTTAATTTAGTGTTTTTATTGGTTGGTAAAAGTGTCACTTAGTGAACAAGGCAAGAGTAGTAAAAGCCAACCAAAATACATAAACAGGAAGTATGGTCACCAAACCAGGAACATCATTTACAGTGTGTATTCTTTCTTGAAAAACCTTTCCAAAAGTCAAGAGTGAAAAGATAAACTTTTTGTAATTATAGAAATTCCCTGCAAAAGGTTTTGCCATACAAAGATTACATACAATACAATGCATTTGTGCAGAAATAAGTCTTCTGCTGCTGAAGGACAAATACTGATATTTTTATCTCCCGAAGAAGGACATTACATACAGAAGTGTGTTGCACATTCAGAGGACTTCAATAAACACTTTCTGGCAAATTAACTGTTCCTTTAATGATGGAGGATTTCCTACTGCCAAGAAACTGAGGCATGAAATGAAGGACAAAATTGCTTACAAAGGTTCTCGGTCATCTATGTACACAATATTGAAGTCTCTAGATTTAAATACAGAGAGATCATTGATGGGCACAAATTTCTAAGGAAAGAGGAAATGTTGTTGCAACATGTTAAATTTCTAAGAACAATGCATAAGGAAGGACGAAGATGAATTTGATGATGACCAGACAGATTTGCCTTAAGGAATTTTTGCTGCTGTTTTAAGGTATGATTTTCAGATTGCTTGTTAAATGAGCATACACACCAAGTTTGTTTACTTAAGTACTACAGTAATACCCTATAAAGTGGTTTCATTTCATCTTATTACTGCATGTAACTTTGTCCCACCCTTTGACATGTGGTAATGCTGCACTTCTCTGGTTGGGGTCAGCCAACAGCCACCTTTAAATTTTGCATCTGACATAATTGACCTTATTCGTTCATCCTATTTGTTTCAATGCATAAGATGGTCTGTGCAAAGAAAAAAAGTTTCAAGAGGTAAGCGGAGTGCAACGGTGACCCAGGTGCTGTTAAAAGCATGACTGCTCTATCTGACAGCACTGTAACACAGATTTTGCTGAGGAACATTTTACAATACAAAGTTGCTTTTGCTGGCTAAAGCAGCATTTCACAATACTTAAATAAAAATTAGGGTTAGCCACAGAGTTCCCTCATTTATTTTATGTTGTGTGGTTCTACATAGTGTAGACAAACATCTCCAAGAAAGTGATTACAAGATTTTTGTGGTTCAAGATGAAGGGTTGGCACGAACAGGAAGAGTGGCTAATAATAATGAAGTTAGCAGTGCTGGTGGTGGACAGGAAGCAGATCATATTAGAGAAACAGAACAATGAGAAAAGGACCAAATAGCAATCAATAATAAGAGTTTTACAACACTGATTAGGCAAGTGAACTTTTATGACAAAGCAATAATTAAGTACCGACCTTTGAATTATTTGTATTAATACAAGCATCAATATGTTTATGAAAGAACATAGGTGAACCGTTCACTTTTGTCATCACCCTTATGTTTTATGCTGCAGCCTTCACAAGGCGTAACACTTCTTGTTGTGTTAATAAAATTAAGGTGTTGCATTTTCAGAGCATTTTTTTTTAACAATATAAGACTTTGCAGTTCCTGCAACATCAGTCTGATTTCTTTGGTTTCCTATTCATCCAGTAACTTTTCCAGTAGTTTTGCAATGATCAAGGGAAGCCATGTTGAAATCAAACTTGCACTTGATGCTACATCATCCTCCATCTCCTCAGGTGAAACCATAGAAGATTCTCTTGATTATGAATACCAAATGTTGGACCTTCACACAATGGATTATGTAATATTAACCACGTTAATAATAGATATAGGTAAAGTAATCCGCTTGTAAGGATGGTCATGGTTGAAATTTCTATTTTGCACAATTTTAAAGCTACGTACTTCATTTTTTGTACACATAGTTGGAATGTTATGAAACTATTTTGCAGAGCTTCAGTTTTGTATGTCAGTTTGTTTTTTAATTATTGAAAATTTTCTTTAAAAAAACCTGCTAATTTCAAATTTACACACTCCAAATTTTTTTTTGAAGATAGTTATTTAGAAAAGCGAATGGGTTTTGTAATACTATAACTGTAAGGGTAGTTTTAAAAACATTAACTGCGTGGCAAACATTTCAAAATGTTATTTTCTATCTCAAAAGTACTAAGTTAATCCTAAATCCCATGTGTCAGTTTTTTAGTCATGCTTTATACAATGCACAGTAAAAAATTTCAGCTTTGTGGCACCTAATTAGTGGATGTTATTTTGTTTTGAATGAATTAAAGGAAGAAAAAATGAGTTTAAAAGTTTGCATACAGTTTAGGCAGAAATGACAACTTCAGACCTTCCTAGAAGTATCTAGTAACATAAGTAGATTATAGTGCTTTTTACCTAGCCATTTTCACAACTATACAACTCCTCCTGTTGCTATATATAAAACTATTTACTCTGTACAAGGAGTGAATTTTACACTAAAATATTTACACTAGGTTTTGTTTGCAATGTAATATGTTAGTAATTAAAGTAACATCATAAATTATCTGAAAAACACAGTACATGGTTACTATAAACCAAGATACAAACATGAAGCCAACAAAATAGAAACCGAAGTGCTCTATGTTCCCTGCTCATTCCATAGGCAGCAGATAATTTGGTGTTACACGGCATTTACTGACAGAGCTACTGTTATGTTACACCTCCGATCACAGTGGCTTGGTAATGATTTAGAAACTAATCTTCACAGAAAAAATCCCACAAAAATCAGTAAAAAGGGGAGGAGGGGGGCATATTTTACTTTAGGCAGTGATTTCATCACCTGCCACACCCCATCGGAGTGCAGGTTGTTAACTATGATGTGATTAGAGCAACTTACAGGCACTTTAATACTGTAAAACTTCATATATATGCACTTCAGATGACCTAATATGTTTTGGTACAAAAAACAAGATGTTAGTCATTTTTGGCCACATTTTCACCTATTTCCCAAGTAACATTTTATTCTTAACTTTCACTGTTTTCAGAGCAGGATTTGTTTCTCCTATGAGGCCCAAGGTCTCTTCTCCCATTGTTTCAGTTTTATAGGCTTGTTGCCCATTGGAAATTATCTACCTTTTATTTTATGTTGCTTTCATGTTGGTTATTTAACCTTCTGAATATCAAGCTTTAGAACATAACACGGATTACCAAGCGGAGTACAACTGTTTCCCAACTTATACTCCATCCAGCGTAAGATCCGCACCTTGTATCCCTCCGCAGTAACCTCGTGCTCGTATCAGCTGCCACTAACACAAATAAACAAATGCCACGTGGACTCAATCCTTGTGTTTAAAGATGCAGTAGAATGATACTTGGGAGTTTTAGGAATAGCGCTGCTATCGCGTTATATTCATATAATCTTTATCAGGGTTGTTGCTGCCTTGTTCCAAGTAAACAACACTAGGATTTATGTCCTGAGTAATATTATTCAAATATAACAATAACATTACTATTACTATTATCATTATCATCATCATTATTATTATTATTATTATTATTATTATTATTATTATTATTATTATTATTATTATTATTATAGCGTGCCTGCCTGTGGCGCAGAGGACCCGGGTTCGATCCCCGGTACCGGCATGGGATTTTTCCCCCGCTGGGAGGTCTGGTACGGGGTGCACTCAGCCTCGTTAGGTCCCTGGGGGGCCAATTGAGGAGCTATCCTGATAGAAAGGTAGCGTCCCTAAAAAGGTCAAAGTAGTCGCCTTACGGTCGGGGGAGTCGGCGTGCTGACCCCCGCCACCCCCAACCTGCACTCCTCCGTGGCCTTGGCTGCGGCTGGAGGACGCAGCGGCCGGGCGATGAGGGTAACCTCTGAATAAGGGGAAGAGGCCCTAGGGAAATTATTATTATTATTATTATTATTATTATTATTATTATTATTATTATTATTATTATTATTATTATTAACCAGCATTCTAAGTAAAAGCTGAGCTGAAATTAAATGTAACATAATTAAAATAAAACTCACATTAATCTGCATCACTGTCGGGAAGAGGTGTAACATCTGCATCTCCATCATTTGTGGTGTCATCGTCATCAGAAGAAGGGGAAGAAGAAGAATCAACACCCACACTAATCACAAGATGATCTACAATAGCATCTGATAGCCCGTCCATCACCCACATCTCATTTTCTTGCTCAATTGCATGACGTATATTATTTTGCCACATATTAGGTGTCGCCTGAGATATTGCAGTTTCAAACAATTTGCGAACATCCCGTAATTTGAAGGTTACGTTGTTTCTGGCTACGAATCCCTTGAGGAAGGCCCATATTGTTTCTATTGGGTTCAGGTTGCTGTGATAAGGGGGCAACCTCTCTATGTGTTCACCAGATTTTCTAGCAAGGTCACGGCGGCGCCGTGGCCGAGCGGTTAGCGCGCTCGCCTACCACCTAGGCGGCCCGGGTTCGATCCCAGGGACCCGCATGTGGTATTCGTGGTGGACGAAGCGGCGTCAGGGCGGGTTTTCTCCGGGTACTCCGGTTTCCCCCGCCATCTCATTCCACCGGTGCTCCATCTTCATGTATCATCAGTGTCACCGCCTGCGATGCCGTAGTAGTAAAAGCGGGCGTTAAACACTACAACTACAACAACAACAGCAAGGTCATCGATAACATATTTGTTTTCACTGTTATCGGCAACCTTTTGTGCTTGATTTAGAAGCTCTGCTTTCACATCTGATTCACAAAAGGGCAAATTATGTGACGTCAACCAATCGGCAATTTCTTGTTTTCGCCACGAACAGTTGGGACTACGTTCCAGTCTGACACTGTGATAAGGTGCATTATCCATTACGATAACACAACCGAGTTCAAGTTTCGGAAGTACACTTTCAAACCACTCCTTAAAAACATCGCCATTGATATCCTCGTGGTAATCACCTGTACCTTTTGACTCGAAGATTAGAACACTGTCTTCCACAAAACCGGAATCACTGCCGATATGCGCAATAATAAGGCGTTTTCCTTTCCCTGTAGGATTTTTGAGCCCTGTTGACGTTCCACAAAGAAATGCATCCTTTTTTGAGCTCGTCATAATGTCAGTCCATGCACGGGATGTAGTATGCCCTTCATTAACCCACGTTTCATCAAGGTAATATATTTTCTTACCTTCTGCTCTGTGTCGGCGCATATTCCGCAAGTAACGCCGCCTCCATAACACGATATCTTCTCTGTCGATTATGACATTCACTTTATTTCTCTTCATAAAACTAAATCCAATTTCTAGTAATAATTTATGAAACGTGGATCGCTTAAATGAAGGTAATGCTGGATCATTGTTAACACTACTTAAGACTTTTTGTAATGTTGGCGATTCATTCTTGAAGAAAAAGTGGTGCACTTTTCTACGAACAGCACATTTAGTAAAGTCATCTGCTTTTTCTAATTCTGGCTTCCGTTTTTTTCTGTTCTTCCTTGGTGTCCGCAATGTTCCTGTTTGCTTAAGTTCCTTACGGGCACATTTAACACTCCACTCGGAAATACCGGTGTAATCTGCAGTTAACTTCACAATGTTATTCACAGTGACAGAAGGGTACTCTTGCATTAATTTGTTAAAAACATTCAAGACTATTTGTTTCTCACCACTTTTTAAGGACTTACCTTTAGAGTGCTTCACTATTTCACCTTTATTTTCACTAACCAGGCTAGCAGCACTTGTAGAAGCATCCATGTTTATCACCTTACTGATTACTCACCATTGTCATGTGGATGCGTGAGAGGGGATTAACTGGACACAATTAAACGGAAGCTATAATCCCCTTTACTCTTATTAATATTATTTATTATTTTATATTAATCAAAAGTTTCAAATTATATTTGAGTGTCATACATCATGAAAAGTCACATATAATCGCCAATATTTAAGGTACTATATTTTGTGGCGTGCTTCGGTTTCGCGCGAATCGCAGGTTAGTTGTTGACAGCTTGTGTTTACACCAAGGGCGGATCTTAGAGTGGAGCGACTATAAATATGTATTCTTGCTTAATTTTTACAAGAAATTGAAACATCTACTTAATTAAGATAAAATTGAATAATTTAAAGTATATTTTCACACAAAAAGTCATTTGGAATCATGTGAGCAAGACTTGCATACAGTAACAGTTTTAGTTTGAGAATGATCCTTACAAACAAAACACAAACACTTACTGCATTTCTTTCTTGATTTCCTGTCATTTTTTCTTGCCCACAGTTTGCACCTTCCAAAGCTACGAGTTATTGCCATGGTTTCCTCAAATTCTTCCGCATATTCAGCTCCCAGTAGGTCCTTCATTGTAGCAACAGATTGTGATGGTAAACCTTTGGGCTTCATGATTCTGACGACGTATGGCTTTATGAGCTCTTGTCCCAATTCCAGGAGAAATTTTCTTCGTCTGTCAGGTGACTTAACATTCCAATTAGGAATTTTGGGTTTTCCAGATAACACATGAATGAACCCCTGCAATGTCTATAATGTTCATAAATAACGTGAATGGCCTCCTGTTTGTTGTTCTCTTACATAAATATTCACTCACCATTTTGTCCATTGTGTCTACTGCTCCTTTAGTGTGATTGTAATGTAGTATCACATCTGGCTTTGTATGCATTTTCTTCATTTGAACAATTCTCGTCATGGTACTCAGAACTTAGAAGAATAACCGCCTTATTTTTTGGGGGCACATATGAGACCAAAGTGAGATCTTCATTGAAAGCAAACATCGACGAAAACTGTTTCCTAGCAGACTTGGGTTGAAGTTTTGGTGGAATTTGTTTTATTCTTTCTTAGAGTTCCTGTTAGTCCACGCTTCAGAAGCTCTTAAGCCAGGGGCACACTGGTGAAAAAATTGTTGGTAGTGATTCCATGATCTACTTTCAATGAGTTCGTAAGATCTAATACTGCTCGGCAACCTTGATTCTTTTCTGCCATTGCCCCTTTTCCTGTGTAAGCCTGCATTTTGAGAGCTTAGGTTGTAGCAACTTCACACATCCATATTTTCACACCATACTTTGGCGGTTTCGATTTCATATAAACGCAGAATGGACACCTCCCACGAAAACCAACAAGTTCATCATCAACAGTCAAATGGGAACCTGGATAAAAATGCTTTTTACAGTGTGAAGAGAATGCTGTCACAGCACATAATTTTTCATTCTTTTTTCGTTCGTCACGAGTATATAAATCATCAAATCTGATGAACTTGAGCAGTACAGCAAAACGATTTCTAGAAAATCATGCTGGGAAAATTTTCCTTTCAAACATTGAATCTGTGCTCCACAACATGGACAAAGGTTCTCGCTTTACCTTTAGTGCACCCATAATCACAAGTACACCTATAAATGCGTACATTTCTGTAATGTCTGTGGGAATCCACACACTTCCTTGCCAGCTTTGTTGCATAGTTCACACTTCTCCCACTAGAGCTGCACATGAACAAAAATAAACCCTCTATAGTGAAAACTTCAAACTTTATCTGTGTGAAATTTAATATTCCAGTTGCAACACCACGGCAGAAAAAAAAAATGTACGTTACTTTTAGATCTGCTGTCATAGCAACATGTGTGTTTTTAGTTTCTAATTTGTTCTTATTTTAGAATCTTGTTGCTTCACTGTTAATAGCTTCAATTTTTACTTAATGTGACTTATAATTTACCCCCTATTGGTCATTTTTAAATTTCCATTTGGAATTCCAGGTTAATACTAACAAAGGACCTTTCTTTTTATATATTATTTGGTTTTAACAAACAAAATGAAATTTTTCTTGCTCTCAAAACTTGTGCTGAACTGGCCACCAGAAATATACCTAATGAGACAACAGCTTATATGTTCATTATCATGCCCTTCTGCATCCCTTTTGTCTGTACCTTGGCAAGGTTTTGTTGAAAAGACATTCTCAATTAGTAATTGAATTGAATTATTGTGCTTATCTATACAAATTTACAATCTCCTCGTAAGTTGTCTACTGTCTTCTACACATGTGAACAAAAGAAAAATTAGTCATGTGTGGAGCACCAAATTCATCTAAGTCCTAAACAGCACACTGCCTTGTGTCACCATCTGCAATACAGTTCTGTAGTGGTAGCAACATTTCACAAGTTCCAAATCTTAATGTTACTAACCCTTATAGTCAATCAAGGTGCTGTGCCGCATAGGACTTAGACAAATTTGGCATCCAGACATGACACTTTTTTCGTCCATCGGGGTACAGTACATCATGTGTCTTTCCTCCCTGATTGTTACCTGTGTTGCTTTTGGACTCTACCCTTTAGCAGCTTTGGTAGCCAATACATCCCTTATTCTAATTGCTCTCCCTCCCCCTCTTGTATTTCCTTGCTTCTCATGGCTCTTTGTCTTGCTTATCCACTTTTCTTTGAGTTTCCCTAAACATTTTCCCCATATTTTTATTTTCTTGTCGCCTATATTTGTTAACATTTTCATGGCTATAATTTTCCTATTCATAATGTCCCATTTCCTTTCCCATATCCATTTCCTCCATTCTCATTCTTTCTCATATTCTACCAGACAATGTTGCCAGCTGTCCCATGTTCCACAGCTAATGCATTCCTCTCCATCTGCTCTTACTCTTTTCCTTAATATCATACCTTTTCTTGCCCATGCAAATCCTTCTCTCTTTTGTTGGTTACCGATGTCCATATATTTTTCTCTACCCCATTCCTTTCTTATTTTACTATATAGTTCCAAAAATGTTTTTCCTTCTACTGTTCCCCACACTTTTTATCTTTTTATAATGTCTGTTCTTTTCCTTACTACTTTCTAAAAACCCCTTTCATTTCTTACCTAAAGTCTCCATACATCCCCCATTCCTATCCTATTTAGGGCTTTTCCTTGCTCAATCTAGCTATTTCCATTGGCACTTGTTTTCTGTTAGTTTGTTCACAGTCTTATGTCCTTGTATCATCTTTTCATGCATCTAGACCAGTATTTCATAACTCTTTCTGTTACAGCTCCTTTCCTAACATCTCCCCATTTCTATGGTTGCCACTCCTTTTGGTGCTGATTCAGGTAACCCAGTGCTTCCCTGCAAAACAAACTAAAAACTGTGTTCTCTTACTTAATTCTGCTATCACCCAAATCTCTATTGCATGTCATCCTTGATTCCACTAGTGCTTCATAAATCCTTTCTAGCCAGTTTATTGTAATTTCTGGTAAGTTGTACTCACATACTCTTAACCCCCATCATTACTGCCCTCCCTTTTGCTAGTGCTTTTTTACTATGTTCTTCCCATCCTCCCCTGCTGCTGTCTTGTCCCTAAGTAATCAAGTTCTCTCACTACTGATGCCATTGCTCGTCTTTGTTCAGTTTGTTTCCATTTTGGAATACTACTACTTTTGATTTCTTTGTATTTGTCTGTCGCCTATTATGTGCAAAATTTATCTATGCCCTAGATGGCTTTTTGTGTACCTATCACTATTATTGCCCCACCACTAGATCATGGGTGCACAAACAGCGCTCTTTGAGCGTGAACGCGCGGTACGAGCGGGCGAGCCACAATGACAGCTCGTAGAGCGCTGACTATGTGATAGAGAAGGATGACGATGGGCAGTTTTAAAGCAGTGGTCTAGTGCAGTGGTGTCAAGGTCAGAGGCACTTCAGAGCTCAACTGTGCAACAGCTATATGCAGCGGGGCAAACATGACGTAATACATATCAGCACTAGAAGCTTTATCAATTATTGACACCTGTTTACTTGCAAGTTGGTCGCGTCCACGAATACCGTATTTTATCGCATAAGGCCCGCCCTCGCATATTTCCCTCCCCTATGATTTTTCATCACTAAAAATTATTTACCTATTAAACATCATATAATTCCCTCTCCTGGTTCGTTCTTATTGAAGCGGCCTTCAAATGACTTGATAAAGGACAATAATCGATGCAGCTGTGCCTGTAATGGACAACAATGGATGCAGTGCTTGCCACAGAAATACTCGTATTGCCATTATCACAACGTATCGTAAAATTAAAATGTGAAGTTTCAGTCGTGTTTCTAAGTCAGTTTGTTACAAGTCGTCATATTGTTAAGAAGAGTTTAAAAAAAACTGGTATTTGTTGTGACATTAATGGTTCTGACAACATGTTGTGGAATAGTGAAAATGAAGATGCGTTATCTGAGCCAGATATAAATGAAAATAGTGATGATAGTGACGAAAGTGATACCGCAGAATAGTCGGAGAAAAGAAACAATGAAACAATACATTGTAGGCCCAATGAAACTGTGGTATCTATCCAGTTCATTCACAAATTACTGTATACCTATATAATTTTTACATAATACTACATGGTTTCCCTTCCTTTCTGAATTACTAGAAGCACCACTCGCACAATTCCCTCCCCAGTGTTTTCAAGCAAATTTTTTGAGGAAAAAAGGGGGGAATTAAGTGATAAAATACGGTAAAACCTTTCTTGGAGTGCATACACCTTATAAATTTTTTTCCTTCAGAATTGCCTACTACGATACATAGCACAGATAGAAGTTAGATCTACGAAGGGGAACAGTACATCTCATGCGTAAATAGAAAACTACTTGACATAGTTATTAAAGTTGATTAAAATAGTTGCAACCTTCTGAAGATAAGGCTGAATTATAGGTACTATTAAACCTGCCCTAGTCCTTGGGTCAGCATTCTCAAACTGGAAAGTACACCACTTACGCACTTACATGCCTCTTAAAGATAGATGTTTTTATTACTTTTCAATCCCAAATGTAAAAATGTCAATCTATTTTGAATGAATAAATAAATAAGAGAATAATTACATGGTATTAATAATAGTGCTTTTAATACGAACTTGTATCAGATATAACCTATATTTATATAAAAAGTAAATAGCAGCTTTCAAATCCTGTTATACCTTAAATGAATATTCTTAGCTATTTTGATTAAACATAATAACAGAATATTTACTTGTATTATCTTCAAATAAGTAAAATAACATGAAACATTATTAGTAACAGGGGTTGGCGATTTCCTCCAAAATTAAAGGAAAGGACTACATGCAAGTTGTTTGAAAACTACTGTCCTTAAAGATACATATTTTAGCGTTAAGCGTTTGCATAATGAATTTAAGACAATCTTACTGAAAACCTAAGTAAAATACCACATGTTACACATTTTTAGGATCAGTCACTTGGCATGTTTTTCAGTTCACATACTTTTGAAAATTTGGCTTACAAAGACAGATTCTAAGACTGGATGCCAAATTGCTATCCGAGAGTCTGTTTCTGTGGCGAGTTTAATGTGAATTTTTAGTGTAATATTCAACAGAAAACACTGCTAACTTAAATTATTAATGCAAATTTTTCAAATAATTACCACCAAAAATCTTCCCTTTGATGACGCTCTTTCACATTATATTTGTTGTGCCGGGAAAGAAAGGATAAGTTGCTAATGTGAAGACATCAGCAGGTGAATACTGTTTTCATTGTACGACTGTACATTCCTAGTATCACCTTTCCCCTCGCGTTCCCTCACTCCGCGCAGATCCCTAGACTTAAGGTAGCAAACAAAACTGTGGCGTCCTCCTTAAAGTGTATTCATATCGTGGTCGAGTAGTACGCACTGTACGATACCTCTCCTCTCTGTCCACTCGTAAACAAGAGTCCTGCAAGTACCTGTACTCCGCTCGCGAGCCGGCTTCGGGAGCGCAAACCCTGTGCAGGCCTGCACTAGATCATCTGCATATGGTAAACCAGGTGTTTCTTTATTCATTATAGTGGGACAATGCATTGTATTTTCTTAGACTTTTTCTAAAATATGATCTATAAATATATTGAACAAAATGAGACTGAGCGTATACCTTTGCCTTGGCCCTTCCTTTTGATTTATTAATTTTGATATTCTGTTCTCACATCTAACACACAATTTTACTCCTTCATAAATTGCTTTAACTATCCTTAAGAATTCTTTACTTACCACTTTCCTACGTAAATTCCATATTAATTCCTCTCTATTTATACTAGAGTAGCTACAAACCAAGAACGAACATGGGCCTACCCAAAACAGGGATGTTGCTCTCTCGGCATTGTCAGTTGCCAAGTGAGTGGGCGACAAGGATGGAAGATTTCACTGTCTTTATCACACTGAAACCACCTTGCATTTAAACAAGTTAAACCCTCCAAGATTCTGTAGTTATAATGCCAGCATATCCTCAAATCTATATAAAGAACAGTACAGAACAACAAAAAAATATTCACACCTAAATGTAAGATATGGTAATTAATAAATCTTTGCCTTAACAACGTTGGATGAGGTGCTAGAAAGGAACTGTCAGAATGTCATCCTGTTCGCCATTTTCTTGTTTGTCAATGGCACTATCTGATTCTACGTCCCTGAGGTTTATAATCACACTTTCAATGATAGCACCCCTTGCGATTTCTTTAGCAAAATCCTCCTCTTCTGAATGCTCAGTATGTGCTACACAAGATTCCCAATCCTCTATGACAACCGGATCAAGAGCCTCATTCATTAATCGCTCAACATCCTCAAGCCAAAATGTGTTATTTAACTTTGCAACTTCACCCTTTATGTTAGCCCAAATAAGCTCCATAGGATTATACTGGCAGCGATAGGGGGGCAACCGGATAACCTCGTGGCCCATTTCTAATGTTATCTGATCCAGTTCATATTTCTTTTCCTGACTTATAAGGAGCAATGTGGTTTATAACTTGGTCTTAGTTTCTGTTGCATCAAAGAGAATGTGATGTGCATGTAGCCATTCCTGTATCTCTGATTCGTAAACTGGTGTTGGGTAACTTTTCTTTGGCCGTAGAATGATAGCTGGCATTATCCATTATGATAATTGAACCCTCTTCCAAAACACTTAAAAATCTGTTAAACTATTCTTTAATGATTCTACTTGAATGAAATTTTATTACTTGAAATTTAATTAATTTAAAAGTTTTACATTTCTTGGACCATCTGAAACAGTTGTCTACTTCAGTAGCATTTTGTCATTAAGGATCTTTAAATTCCCCATTTGGAATACAAAGTACCAGATTTGGGCTTTCATATAGAATTTGTAGGAGGCTGTTTATCTAAACCACCCATAATTTTGTACCAGTTTCAACAAATTTTAAATGAAGTTGTTGTGGCCAAGGTATTGTCGCAAGTGATGTTTTGTTATCCAGCATTGCATTTTTTGCACTACCCTGCAGTTCATGTGAATTATGAACATTGAAGATGTATGTGTAGAAAACCACTCTTCTGGACTTGAGAAGTAACAGAAGAGCATAGTGGAAATGAAAGGTAACTATCTCAAAAGACAATTTTGTAATGGGGCTTCGTAGTGAAGGGCCTTTATTACAGTTCTTACTAGGTACATTTTTCTGCCTTAATATGTAAATCAAATCCTACTTAAGTGATTAGATATTAATTGTTCCAGGTACCATTATAGGGAAGCTGAAATGTTGCACTAGCTTTCAGATACCAGGAGGGAATATTTAAATGCTGCACCATTCCTGCTTACCATCTTATCAGGAATAGGAAGAAACTCTACAGCCATATAAACTGTAGCGAACAGGATTCCCACCATTTATGACAGTGTCCGGCCCTAAACAATGAAGCAAAACAAGCAAAGAAAGTGGAAAAGTGAATACCAGTTACAGTGTTTCAAATGAGATTAAATAGTGAGCTAGTTTCATTGTGTTACAATTTTTTTAGAGTGTGGTTTGGCATGGAAGCAACCAAACTTAATAGTATTGCTGCCTCACTAATTGCTGGTAAATGCATTCTTGAAAAAAGAGAAGGGGACCCCAAAATAAAATATTCCAAAGAAAGGCAGATTTATTAAGTTCATTTTGAAATCAAAGACTTGAGAAAGCCACTGCATGAGACAAAAATTAAAAGGCTCTGTCTTTCTTCAGATATAAATATCATAAAACTCTTAAACAAATATGGGAGCTTTCCTGATTCATGAAATATTACAGAGGCCCTCCTCCCCAAATAAGTGGTTCATTATCATCTCTAAAAAAATGAATTTTTTATTTAGTGAAAGCAATTTGAATTGCTTACTCCTTAACAATATCACAACTTTATCAGAAAATGGGAAAACTTGAAAAATTAGGAATAGACTGGAATGTTCTAAAATTCAAGGACCTCAGTAATGATTTGAAGAAGCCGGTGGTTACAAAAGACATAAAACAGATAAGTAATACTGAAAAAGAAATTCAGTGGAAAGAGAACCTCCATTAGTTTTAAAATGGAGCCCTTGTACAGACTGGATGATGTATCAAAATGTTAAATTTCCTGGCTAAAATGAAGTGTAGCAGCTGATGATATATCTGACCCTAATGCTGTTATGCTCACTCCTTGTTAATATAGTTTACCTGCTGATGTCATCGCTTCAGCTATACCAACTGACTAATACATGGCTTAATCAACCTAGCACTAACAAACTAAACTAAGAACGCCGCTAAATGACTGGTATGCCACATCGTCTCCTGGCAACCCATGTCGACATACATGTCTGCAGCAAAGTTTACAATAAATGAGAAAAAATTACAAAGAAAGCGTACATTAAAAAATTAACAGGCTTGCACTATTAAAAAAAATGAACCTAAACAAGAGATTGCTACTTGAAAATAGTCCATGGTATGAGAATCACAAAAGTAAAAGCAGTTAACAGTGGAGCCCCAGCATAAAAAAGTTGAAGATTAAAAAAATTAAACGTTAGTCATGCACACACTAGCACAACACCCATAAAAGAGTCATTCCATGTCAAATCGAAAAAATCATGGCAAAAAATAACCTTGATCTCTCAGATTTTCTTGACGTGGTGTCTGTACAAACCCAGCGCTTATATGCACTTATATCCACTTGTGATTTTAATTGAGAAAATCATAAACACTTGTGTATTACTTGAGAAAATGATTGTGTCGTTGAAGATTGATTCATGTCAATATTGTTCATGATCATAGATCATTACAATGCCTTAATGCTTGTAGGAGCCTGTCTGCGACTTCAGCTGAGTTCAGAAGCATGCGGTGATCTTGGTTTCTGGCAAGCAGCCAAACATAATTTGACCAACTGTGCAAGTACAGTAAAACCTTATTAACCCAGACCAATTGGGGCTTAATGTTGTCTGGATTGTCAAAAGTCCAGATTAAATGAAATAAACACCACAGAAATAAATTGTGAATAAAATTAGAGTATGTACTTCATAATTTTATTAGAACATATGATACAATAGGCTGAGAAGCAAATAGGAAGGGTCTTGGGCACAAAAAATAAGGGAATTAATGGAGCATATAGGTATGGGACATATTTGGAGGAATGGGGAGTATTGTTATAGAGGCTTTTGGAATGAAGTAGAATCAAAATTAGAAGATATTGATAGTCAAGTCATTTTTGCTAGTACAAGGGAGAAAAGCTCGTTGAGGATATATAGGGAAATAAAAACTGGTGGAGAGAAAAGTACATAGGCGTGTATAATAAGGCGAGAAGGATTCGCTTGGACGAGGACAGGAGTTAAAAGTTTGAAAGGTATTAGACATAAGGATAAAGAGAAATGGCCAATATGCAGAGAAAATGATCAGACTGGCATGGTATACTATATTGCAAACAAACAAAGGTATGGAGAGAACAAATTTGGAAACAAAAGCGGAACAGTTTTAGGGAGGGGGGAGAGGTATTACTAATGAGGAAAATGTCTGCAAAAGGAGAAAATAATGCAAGGAGGACAGGTGATTATTTGGGAAAAGTCGGAGAAATGATTAAGAATAACCAACTAAGGTTGGAGGAAGTGGAACAAGCGATATAAGGGAGCAATCAGTTAGCAAAACCAGGGGTTGTGTGTATTCAGACCGAAATTCAAGGCAAGCAGGCAGGAAGGGTGTGAACGAGAAAGTTTGTGGTCGGTCTATTCTATTCTATTCTACAATATGCCCACCTGACTTTAATGACACATTCTTTGTTTGGTTTGAAAAAGCTCAATTTTCTTTTGTGGTTTATCACATATCTCTTTTACAATGAGATCACAAAGATTCCTCATGTGATGGTAGTATGCGGAAATCTGTTTATTATCAGTTTTCTCGACAAAGTCCATTACACAATTCAGATGCTGTTTAACCTCGCTTAATTTTACTTTTGACTTTCCAAAATCCACAACCTCGGGTTCAGATTCGCTATTAGTGTCGCTTGCATTGCTTATACTTTCCACAATTTCTTCGTCAGTCATTATGTGATAACCTGGATCATCTTCATCTCCATCAAGCCAGTCTTCGATGTCATCTACTGTGACAGCTTTCTTGCCACCCACAACCAGTGTTTGGTGGAAGTCATGTAATTCAATTGCATTGGTGTCTAATTCAACACTGTCATCACACAAAAGTTTCTTCCATGCATTAGTGAATGTAGAGTTTGAAATGCTGATTACTGCACTTGCAAAATTGAAAATCATGGATCTGAAATCATACCATTTTGTATTCCGGAGTGGTTTTTCTGCCCATTTATATTCATCATCCAGAGGCTCCTCAACTTTGAAAACTTCAGATAGAAATTTGTTTCTGTACAGCCGTTTTGCAGTGTAGCTAACACCTTGGTCCATCGGCTGTATCAGGGAAGTTGTGTTAGGTGGCAAGAACACACGTTTGATCTTACCATGAACACCACACAGTTTCTTTGCATCTGGATGCACAGGTGCATTATCTAATAGGATTATGGTTTTCACATCATTTTGGTTTTTATTTTCTTGGTGCCCTCTTATTGCAGGTACAGCATGGATGTGAAACCAATCATGGGTGATGTCTGCTGTAAACCACTCATTTTTTGGAATTGTAGTAATGCACAGGCAATGTGGACATTACATTCTTAATAGCTCTTGGTTGTTTATTTTTACCTACTACAACTGGTTTTAAAATATGGCTTTCATCTGCATTAGCACCTAATAATGCAAACACATTCTTTGCCAATTTTTTGTCAAGCCTTTTTTTTAAGGATGTGGAGGCTTGTGTGTTCTCGGGCAAGGCGCTCCAAAACAGACCTGTCTCATCAGTATTATACACTTGAGACAAATCTAACTTTTCTTCTTGAATGATAGATTTTAGTTTTTTTCTAAATGGGTTAACAGCTGACGTATCAACACTTCAGCTCTCTCCACACATTTTTTGTTCACTGTTATGACTAGGCCTAGTGGGTCAGCTACATTAAAGAAGATTTTAGTTATGCACATTTGTAGTGCATATGGCAGCACAGTGCGGGGGAACTGGTTCTCCCTGTTTGCTCTACAGACAAAGTATGCATATCTTCATGCATTTGGTAGCTCACCTACTAAGCCTAGTTGTGACGCTTGCAGAATCTGTATAACCAGCCCAAACTAGCCAAAAATACATTGATACCAAGTTGTTTCTCCAGACATTCAGCAGCAGCTTGAATTTCAACACCTCTCACTGCAATTCCACTTGCACGAAATTGTTCGTACCACTTGTATGTCACATCTTCTAACTTCTGTTCATGCGATTCCATATTCTGCACATACACATGCAACAGTGGCACTGGTTTCAAGCCTTTTGATAATTTTCAGTTTCTCATGTATTGTAAGTGATTTATACTTAAGCTTCCCCAATGATATTGTAGGTTTACTAAACAACATTATGCACTCGATTTGTTTCTTTAGCTTAATGACTGAGAAAGGTAAGTGCCTAATGTACCATTGTCACTAATGTATTCCTAGTGTTCCTAAAAAATTCCTATTGTACAGTGTGTGCAAAAATAAAATGGACCATTTCCTTAAGTTTGTCCTAGTGTAGTACTATAATTTAAGTTAGCAACTCGCAGATTCAGATTCTTTTTTAAGGTGTTTGTCCGGATAAAGCAAAATCCGGTTTAAAGGGGTCCAGATTAACGAGGTTTTACTGTATTTGCCTTGCATCGACTCACAGACCTGAATTGTTTACCTCTTACCAGCCCTTTCACTTACGTATACATAGTAATGTAGTCTGGAGGCTGTCAAGTCTGCTTGCACAGTGCTTGTATTAACCTGAGGTGTATGGGTTTAGAATTAATAAAATTAATAACTTGAAATCATTGAGCACTTCTTTCATATAGTTTTGCAGAAGTTTAGCTGCTGGGCTTTGCTAATAACTTGAAATCATTGAGCACTTCTTTCATATAGTTTTGCAGAAGTTTAGCTGCTGGGCTTTGCCTCTGAATACAACATACAAGAATGGTTCCAAGCTACATTGGGATTTACTTGTTTGGTGTAAGCAGATAAGCCAGTGTAATAAGTAATGTGTAAAAATGCCATTGCAGTTGTCCCAGTCCTTCTCAAAAAATAGATACAAGTTGCATTAAACATATCCTTGCCTGTACAACCTTCAGGGAGTGCATAGCTAGGGTTTCCAGCACTGTCAGTACAATCCCGCTAGATGGTCTTCAGAACCTACTATTTTACAAGCAAAATCTCCAGATATTACTTTGTTGATATTACAATTACAGGACTTCAAAATTAAGATGTTTGCAGCCATCCGTTGTAGAGAATTGCGATTGTGTTAACTCAAAAGACATGATGTAAATTTGCAACATGGTGTTGCATCTTTTGGATACTTCAGTGTCAGGTATTTTCGAGGGGATGTGCCTTAGGAGAGTATTAAGACAAGATAAACTGCTGTAATGCATCAGATGTAGAGTGAAAGATCTTAGTATGAGCTTTTACATTGAATTTGATTTTTTAATGTTCTTATTATGTGGATTTGAGGTTGAAGAAATGAAGTCCAAAACTGCATAACACATAATTGTAAAACCTAACTCGAATACAAATGCAGAAATTAGTTTATTCAGTTTTATAAAACATGAACAGCAAAGATTAACATAGGTTTAATTGGTAATGCATAATTACTACAATAGAATATTAATTCCAACCAGAGTAGTGTACTATTCAGTACATACTTTTAATTATAAATCTTGCAAAGAATCATTCGATATACGTACCACTTTCACATTACATGTTTGGATGGGAATCCATTGTTGTGTTTTAAAATACTTAAATCCAACTCTTAGAGGTTTTCTCTAATATTAATTAAATCTCATGGCATTGTTTTTAAAATCAGGATTTAACATGCTGCAAAACATCTTATCTGTATTTGGTAATTCAATTCAATTAGAATTCAAAGAATATGGCTGGGATTTTGCAAAATTGACTTTATTATAAGAGATGCAAGGTTTAATATATTTAAAATCTCCCTCTCTGTCTCTCTCACTTCTTTCTGCATACAGTCAGAACTGGTTATGGCGACATTGCTTTTAACGACGTATTGGCTGTAACAGCAAAATCTAACGGTCCCGTCTAAACCCTATGTGAATGCTATATTTAAAAAATCAGTACATCATCACATATAGCTACCTATCATATAAAACATGTATTTTTTATTATATTTTTGGAAAAATATATCGGCTATAACATTCAACGTTCATTTTTGTTTGTTGCATATAGCAATGTACAGAGGGGTATTTACACATGGCAAATAACCTGTGCGAGTGGCATCGTACAAATTGATGGTGAGGATAAAGTCTCTATTTCTTTCCTGGAAATAAACAAGACACTGTTGATGATGCGAGTGGTACTACTTAAACACACAGTTCTGCAATTTTCACTGCACAGATATCGGAGAAATACTAACCTGACACCTCTTTGGTCTTATAAATACAAAGGTGAACCCAACCTCAAACCATGGCACATCTTTCAGCAATTCAACACATCTAACAATACCCCTGTAACGTTTATTCTCAAACTCTTGTTTTCTGTTGATGCAGATTTCAAATTAGTATGTGTGTTAAACAATCAGTGCAAGCATCGATTTAAAGATGTTGCAAAAAAAAAAAAAAAAAGGAGGTATTTAATATTGAAGAGCAGTCACACATAATATAGCGATTGAAAAATGGGGAAACAAACGTCAACGTCACAAAGGAATTGGGTGTCTCACACTCAGAAATTTCTAAAATTTGGAAGGACAGAGAAAAAATAGTCTCTTTTCGAACACAGTTGTTTAAAAATCAAGCAGGCAAGATCATCTGAGCACGAAGATATTGAAGAAGCTTTACTTACATGGTTTAGGCAGCAAAGAACAAAACGTGTGGCGATCATTGGATCTATTCTTCAAGCAAAAGCCAATGAGTTTGTGCATTTTGCATTTTAAAGTTAAAGCAACTGGTTATAAAACTAAACAACATATCTGTACTATGATTGTAGAAAACTAGAAAATTGAATTCTAATATGTGTTCCTTTTTTCAAAGTACAGAAGTGAAATAATAGTGTATTCGTTGCTGATGTTTTGTGGTTATGTACGTATGTTGGATATTTTCAATGTATTGGGTTCAGTGCATCATGTTGTTGCAACATTTTAAACAGAAACCTAGGACAAATTGTAGGCCTTTGTGTGAGTTATGTATAGAAGACTGTCTTTTCATTTTAGTACTGTTGATTAAACTTTGTAATTCAGTAACTGGAACGAAGATGTCATTCATGACTATTATACCATACAGCACTTACAGTACCTTTTAAACATGCTCAACATTTTATCTCGTTTATTATCCAAGACCTGTTCAACATTAATGAACAATAAACATTGTTGTTACTTCTTTCCCCACTTACTGAAGGTTTTAACCTTTTTTGGCATGTTATTGCTGTAGGTATTGCATAAATATAAGAACAATTCCTCTGAAGTTCCTTTCTGCAAATAGTGAAATGTAAATAATGTAGTTGTGCTGTATTTCTGCTATTTTTTGAAGTTTTAACTCTATAGCAGCTTAATATTCACACACAGAACAGCTTCTTTGGAAAAAAAAAAGTGAACATGTGGTATGTGCTACTATGGCCTATAACGACCGCATACTATCTGTCCCTTCAGCAATATTATAACCTGTTTTGACTATATATATTTGCAGGATGTACCAAAAAAAAAAAAAAAAAGAAATAACAGACAATACTTAGTATGCTGTGCAAGAAGGCAAACTGGATGGTGTTCAAATAAAAACCCCTGTCCGGAAATACTGGTTTGGACACTGTAGTGCATCAATGTGTGAGATGGGTGTATTTTCACATTTGTGCAATAAACCCAACATTGAGCTATCTACATTAAAAACAGGCTTTGAACTGTCTACCTCATACATGATTGCAGAGTCTATATCTGCAGTGGTGAGCCTCATGCACATGATCCAATACATGCGATTGTCTCTGAGGATGTTCATTTGCTCTGTGGACTTGAACCGTAAGATCCTCCGCTGACATAGTGCCATACACCATACTCTTCATACAACTCCTCAGGAAATAGTCGAGAGGTGTCAGATCTGGTGACTGTGCTTGCCATGGAACTGGTCCACCTCTACCAATCCATCGATTTGGACAGGCAATGTTGAGGTGATCACCCAGATTTACATCAAGTAATGGAGCTCAAGTTGGCCATTTCAGTAGCTGCATACTGCTGTGTGTCACAGTGCAGTTAAAAAACAGTTACTGTTCGGAAACTACAAAAGTAATGCTGTAGGATGTGCACCAAGGGCTCTATGAAGAAATGTAGCGCATGTGCAGGAATGTTGTTATGCTCAGGTCACTCATTCCAGTATACAGATGGTTAAAGGTTTGCATATCTTCCCTTTATATATACCAAAACTAATAACAAATTATCACAACTGTTCATTCTCAAAATTTGACGCTCTCCAGCATCCAAACTGTACATTTCCAGACAGGGGTTCTTGTTTGAAAATCGATCAGTTTGCCATTCCACACAACATGCTAAGTGTTGTCAGTGCTTTTTGGGGACATCCTATATATATACAGGGTGTCCCAAAAAACACCAACAATGCTCAGTATGTTGTTCGGTTTTCAAATTCCCTGTCCGGAAATGCACGGTTTCGACGCCATAGCGCATTGAAGTGTGAGATGGATGTACGTTCATATTTTGTCAATAAACCCAACATTGAACTGCCTAAATTACAAATGGGCTTTGAACTGTGTACCTCCTACGTCATTGCGGGGCCTATATCGGCGGTGGTGAGTCATGTACATGACCCAATACGTGCAGTTGCCTTTGAAGATTTTCAGTCGCTCCATGGACTCGAGACATAAAGTCCTCCACTGACGTTACAGGAGTGCCATACACCATACTCTGTGTACAATTCCACAGAAAATAGTCGAGAGGTACCAGATATGGTGACCATGCTGGCCATGTAACTGTTCCACCTCTGCCAATCCAGCAACGTTGAGGTGATTCCCCACATTTACTAAAAGTGTGCTGGAGCTCAGGTTGGCCATTTCAGCAGCTGCGCAGTGGTATGTGTCGCACTGCTGTTAAAAACATTACTGTACTTTAAACTACACAAGTAACGCAGTAGGATGTGTACCAAGAACTCCATGGAGGTGTTTAGCACATACGCAGGAATGTTGTTATGCTCAGGTCGTTCATCCCAGCACATAGAAAGCTAAAGGGTTGCATATTTTCTGTATTAAGATACCAAAACAAATGTTAACAAATTGTCACAACCGTTCATTCTCAAACTTCGATGCTCTCCAGCGTCTGAACCATGCATTTCCGAACATGGGTTCCTATTTGAAAACTGATCAGATTACCATCCTGCACAACATACTAAGGGTCGTCAGTGTTTTGGGACACCCAATACACACACACACACACACCAATGCACGCACAATGTTAGTGAACTACACCAAAGTATTTTGAGAGATTGTAGTATGGCTGATATAAGTAATTTTAGATAGGGATATATGGTCTGTGGCTAAACATGAACCAGTTATATGGTCTTAAATGTATTGAATCAGATGCTGATAAGCCAGTGTTAAAGCAAACTCCAGTGAAAAATAGCCTAAGAATGTCTTTAAAACTGCTGCTTAAGTATAGAAATGTAGATTTTCAGCAGCGTTCTCAAGACTTAATGCCACAAAAATCTCTCCAATCTCAAACTAAGAACTTGACAATGCTGCACTGAACATCAATTAGCTGCCTTCTTGCATTGTTTACCCTACTCTAGAGGTGTGTGCGTGCGTGTGTGTGTGTTTTTCCATGCCTTGTAAATATAAGAGCATTACTGAAAGTGGTGCAATTTGAATACAGAGTTTCAAATCCCAACTTTTCAAATTTGGGCTAAATTCCATTCCTTGAACAGTATGTCTATTCATTACAAGTTATTAGTGCTTTATTTCATTAAATGCTTGTTAAACTACCATTAGTAGGCTTTAGTGGGTGTTTGAAATTTTTAATATGTAAATCAAGAAAGACCCAAGTAAACTTCTTTTGTATTAAGCTTGTTTGAAAATGGATCAGTTGTTCTTTTGCACTTCCTCATTTTCAAGATAACAGTTGGTGCTGCATCTACGGTCATATGATCAAAGCAACTGTTGGTTAGACCATTCGCTTCTCACCAAAGCAGCCCGGGTTCAATCCCAGGCAACCACATGTGGGATTCATGGTGGACAAAGCGGCACTGGGGTGGGTTTCCTCCAGGTTCTCCAGTTTCCCCCACCATCTCACTCCACCAGTGCTCCATGTTCATTCCATGTATCATCAGTGCCACCGCCTGCGGTGCTGTATGTAGTAAAAACAGGGGGCTCGCATGTGTCTTTTTGGCATATGAATTGTATGACGAGCTCAGCTCGCTATGCTGCATTGCTCCATATAATTCCACATAATTTAGGTTTCTTCTCATAGATGTCATTTGTATAAGTCTGGAATGAAATGCTAACATGAGGTATTTGTAATTCTGACAAGTATGACGTACCCACCTGCCTTTCAATCAAGGAAAAACAATTTTGTCTTAGCATTATTTCACTCGCCTCAGTAGCCATCATGGTGGCAAAAAAAGTTTGCACCAAAAGAGAAAAGTTCGAGAAAACATACAAAGTGTATTAGAGAGTAAAAGTGGTGATTTTTCTAAATATGAAACAGAGTCTGAAGAAGATTCTGGTGACAGTGACGAATCTAGTGCAGAAAGCACCAAAGAAAATGATCATGAAGCCAATGGTTATGCGCCAGGCCCTTTGAAACGCGTTCGCATTATGACGCAGAAAAACCTGTGTAATTGGCATTGGACTAAAACTGACAACCACCTCATTCTCTACCCTTTTGCTGTAAATAGTGGTATTTGTAAATACTTAGTGAATAAGTCTGTGTCACAGATGCCATCTGCACTTTGTGTTTTTCAGCATACATGGAATCTTTGTTTGACGAAATATGTGATGAAACTAATGCTTACACAACGAGGTAGTTGAACAATCCCGACGAAGTGTTAAAAGGCGATGAAAAATGAAATCAGGACTTATATTGCTTTAGTTATTTTGATAGGTCAAGTGCAAAAATTGCTATTCAGTTATACTGGAGCAAAACTCGATGCCTTTACACCCCAATTTTTCGTGAAACAATGAGTTGTGAGAGATTCAAACTGATTTCCCATTTCTTTCACACACAACAGCAGTATTAGGATAACAGTATTGGTGAGTTTATACTTTTATAATTGTGTACCCAAATGTTTAACAAAAAGTGGTTAATGGCTGATTTTAAATGATTTTTAAGCATTAAGCCATTATCGCTCTCACACCTAGAGGATTTAAATAGGATTTCTTGGTTAGTTGCCAAGGCATTTAAATATGATGCGATTGGGTTGATGCTGCTCTAGAGCAGAAATATGAAATTCATTTACAAGCCTATCATAGATCTCTTAATGATATCAAACTACTACTAGTAAAATAATCTGAATAGTAAGAGGGAAGAAGTAGTTTTGTAAGTTGGTTGACATTTCATAAATCCAAGAATAAGTATATTGTTAGAGTAATATTATAAAAACCCTGTCAGGTTTTAATATCATCACTTACAGTTAGCCAAAAGTTCTTATCCTTACCACCTTTACTGTATCCTACTCTGTTTACTATTTTTCCTGATGAGATACCTGTAACCTACATCAAATTATATTCATTTAACCAGTTGTTTTCTTTTTCTTCTTTCTGACAGGAATAAAGTCCCATAGGAGGGAACATAAGGAAGCCTTTCCGGATATGTATTCTGTGAATTCTCCTGCTGACAACAATGAAGCTGAGGCTGCTAGTAGTTCACTGATGGCTGGCCCAAGCCAAAGAAATTACCAGAGTATATAGCAGAATATAGCAATGGTGCATTTCAGTGTGGCATTAGTTAATCTTTCCAAGAATAGTTATGGACCTCCATAGTTTTCTTTTGTTCTCTTGTATCCTTATATATAATTTAAAGGAAGCCTTGTAGAACTGTATTCAGTGTACAAGGTAAATTTAATTATACAGGGGTGGCTGTTTAAGACTTAAAAATCCTGTGAAAATTATCAATAAAATTCCCATAAATTTATGGAAGAATTTTCTATTAATAGCAGAAAATTACTTAATGATACTAAACAAACTAATCTAATTCAGTTGCTGTAGCTTTTTATGGGTTTTAGGTAACTTCAGCCAGTGAGCCCTTGGTTTTATTCCTGAAGGAACAGTACTCTGAAAGAACATAAGAGTGGCTAAGAGCAAAAAGCTTTCACTTTCATACTCCATTTTTGTCAACAATAGAAAAGATCTTAAGAGATCCTTTTATGTGGCCAAAACACTAATGACTAATGTGCTGTTCACAGTTGGAAGAACAGTAAACATCATATGTAGTTACAAAAGTGAAATCTGGAAGGCATAGAAAACATAACGTTGTAAAGCAGTCCCAACAGTTGTAAATATGTCTCCAGTTCATGTATCAACTGCTACAAAATCACGTTCTTCACTGGTTTTACTTTTGGCATTCTAGCTTCATTTACATCACTGTACACTTAGAACAATCCTTTCCTACTGAAGTGAAATCTTTAACAAGGGTGTGTACATGTCCTCGTATCCCTTCATTTGTTTCTAGGCTTTGACCTAAGTGTCCGTGATCAATGAAGGAAAAATGTAAATATAATATGCATTCTTGCAGCCTTCGTGCTTAAAATATTTTCTTATTATAGGTTTTTTTGCATATCTCTGCCAAAATGTATATTTTCAGGCAGAATCACCTTTACTGACCTTTAGCACTTACTCTAGTAATACAGATGCTACTCTTTTTATAAAGAGTAAAAAAGAGTAATTTTCTGTGAGTAAGTTGTAGTATAAAAAGCATTAAAATGCTGTGAAAGTATTTAAAAGTACTAAAGTATCCAAAAACAAGGGGGAAAAAATAAATAAAAATTTACCTATAATTAAAAACAAAAATAAGGTCCTTAGAATACCAGAGGCATATACATTGAAGCGTGCTTTTTTGTTTTTTCTTGCAAAATACAGTATGCCTGTTAAGTGTGAATGGTCAATATGCCTTGGATATGAAACGAACTTTCCCTTAGAATACAGCATGGTGTTTAACCTTACATGCTACAGCTGAATCTTTAAAATAGCAAAGGCTTATGTGCTAGCCTGCTGGCCACTATGCTGCAACAACTGTTCTTTAACAGAGCTTAGCAATAACTCGCTTAACTGAGGGTGCCGTTTATTTCCAGTTCTTTAACTCTTATAAATGGTTATTCCTTAACCATTTCAAAGGATCTTGTGGTTCTGTAAATAGTTTTTGCCTGGATGTACTCCTCCCTGAACAGGGTATCCATTTAGTTCAGTCTGTTGCTTTAGGAAGTTGTAACAAGTATTCTCATGGCTTGCAACTCTCGGATTAAGTTTTATTTAATGCATTTAGTGTTGTGCGTTGAAAGTTGGTTGTTTATTAATGATACCATTCAAAAGATCTGTAGTGCATTTAGTGTAATGATTTACTTTTATTAAACACAATGAGTGATACATACAGTGACAAAATCTGGACCAGTGCTTAATCATCTTCAGTGAGCTAAACTTTGTACTTTTTGATCAATGCTTCACGGGTGATCAGCCGTGTTAAATTTAAGAAGGTTGAGCTTTCGGCCATTGTAGTCTCCATAGCCATCTTCAGGACTAAAAAGATGAAAAAGTCTCCTTAGTTTTCCAAATATATACTATGGTTTAGAGGATGTGAGTTGCATTGTCCTAGCCAATGCGTGGGTGATGGTTTGTGATTGGGCCTGCTGTCGTGAGGTGTGTGTATCCTCGGTTGAAGTGTTTTCCCGCGGGTACGAACTTTGTCTGGTGTTGCCGGTTGGGGTGTCTTCCTGCGGGTACGTATTTTGTTCAGGGTCCATGGTGTAGGTGTTTCTGATGGACAAAATACTATTTTTTTTTTTTTTTTTTTTTTTTTTTTTTTTTTTCACGGTGGGAAAAAGGCTACTTACGCCCTAACCGCATCAAGCATGCGAGTGTAAGACTCCTACCCGGGCAGTCTACTCACTAAAAAAACCCCATCGTAAGTATTGTGGTCAAAACCTCATTGCTGCAGTACCGCATAGATGCACCTGCGCATTCTGTGGTGATAAATGAATGCTGCCTGCCAGTGGCAGTAACAGCGAGTGATTTTTTTTTTTTTTTTTTTTTAAGGGGAGACAGAGAGCTGGAGAGAAGAAAGAGTTGGCTTATTTTGCCGGGGAGAGTGGGAAAAAGGGAAAGGGGAGAAAAACTAAACTAAAAGGTTTTCAAGAGGGGATTATGGAGAAGTGTGGCGTGAGTGTCGAGGTACCGCCGAAGCACCCTCGTTAGTGCGGAAGGATACAGCCGGCTATTACCGGCATCGGAAGGGGATACCGGGTGACAGCCATGACCAGGTCCTGATTGTCACACACGGGAAGTTAGGTATGAATAGGATTAAAGGAGTGACAGGAATGAAGTAAGGAGTGTGCAATGATGCTTTGGATGAGGTACTAGGGTGGCCCAAAAAGTAATGTGCTGACAGGCCACCTTTTCCCGGACATCCTCGGCGTAGACGGCGATGACGGTGATGAACTGCGAAGATGGCGAAGAAGCTTCAGATGAAGTACTAGGGTGGCCCAAGAAGTAATGTGTTGACAGGCCACCTTTTCCCGGACATCCTCGGCGTTGACAGTGATGAACTGCGATGAGCTGCGTAGATGGCGAAGAAGCTTCAGATGAGGTACTAGGGTGGCCCAAGAAGTAATGTGTTGGCAGGCCACCTTTTCCCAGACATCCTTGGCGATGAACTGTGATGAACTGCATAGCTGCGTGGACGGCGGTGAAGCTTCAGATGAGGTACTAGGGTGGCCCAAGAAGACCTGCAGGAAGATACCCCAACCGGCGACACCGGACAAAGTTCGTACCTGCAGGAAAACACTTCAGCCGAGGATACACATACCTCACGACAGCAGTCCCAATCACAAACCATCACCCGTGCATTGGCTAGGACAGTACAACTCACATCCTCCAAACCATAGTATATATTTGGAAAACTAAGGAGACTTTTTCATCTTTTTAGTCCTGAAGATGGCCATGGAGACTACAATGGCCGAAAGCTCGACCTTCTTAAATTTAACACGGCTGATCACCCGTGAAGCATTGATCAATAACGTTTGCCGTGAAAGCTTCAAATCTTACATTTGTACTTTTTGTTTACATATATGTTTTAAATCATTTCATTATTTATTAATATTAAAAGAAATGTTTAGCAATATTAGTTAGCTGTTTGTTGCAAAATGCTAACTTTACGTGTAAACAGTTTAGGCTATAACACACATGAATGCGTACCTTATTTAAACAACATGGTCAATGAAATTAGTATTCAGAGATGTTTAATATGTCATATAGTCTTTTACAATCATAATTGACAGTATTAATGCGTTAGGTTCATATTTGAGGAGCTTTTAATGTCTTTATCGATTGTTTTAATATGTAATGCTTAGTAAAACTTTAATTGTAATTTTCTCAAAAGTAGTAGCATATGCCTTTGCTATTCTAAGGGCCTCAAATGTGAAGGACATAGTCTTTCCCATGGCCATGGCATGCAGTGTGTACACAAATGGTTATTGGGGTAGTAAACTAATGAATTTTCTCTATAGTATATAACATAGTTTTGAATCATGTGTTAAATTGAAGAAAAATTGTGGAAGTTACCTTAACACTAGTTACAAATGTTCAACATGGTATCCCTTTATGATATGGTACACATCCACTCTGTAGTCCTGATGCTAGTATGTCTGGTGTAACTGATCCTATTGCTCCAATAATCGTCTGTCTCAACTCTTGTAGATCTGTGATTAGTGGTGGCATGTTTCCTTAACACCTTTCACACTGTCACTGTTGAAATTGCTAGTTCTTGATTCACCTGCTACACAAATTTGTTAAGACTGTGTGCAAAAGCTGTTGTCACCTCCACATTGTCACCTGACAACTCAGTCCCAGAAGGGTCATTAAGACCAAACCTTTCCCTATATGCCTGCTGAACTGTAACCAGAGAATAGTGTTTCACAAATTCCAGGACAGGTTTTTTGTATGCAAGTTGTCCTCATGTTTTGTTTATATTGTTACTTCTTCATCTGATTACCTTTCCCATGTGGACTCCTGTGACTTACAAGCCTGTGCCTAGGGTCAGATGCTTGTTGGGAAGCTGGCGAATTTGTGGACTGGACATAGTGAAGACCTGGAAGCAGGTGGTAAGCCCAGCACCAGGTATGAGAGTGAGAAAGAGGATGATATGAAATGCAGGTGAAATGGATGAAGGGAAAGGTGATGGAGCGGTTGGTGAAATGAATGGTGGGAGAACCTGGAGAAAACCCGCCCAGACGCCACCTTGTCCACCACAGATACCACATGCGGGTCCCTGGAATCAAACCCAGGCTGCCTTGGTGATAGGTAAACTTTCAAACCTCTCGGCCAAGGCACTGCCTTATATTGTTACTATGACCTTAAAAAAAGAAAACTAATATGCATATGTAGAATTAAACGTTTCCCGGTTGCTCTTCGATTTAAATGTGATTCAAAATTATATTGTATACTGCTGAAAGAAACTAAGTTTAAAACTCATATAATCATTCACACTTACAGAATGAATTCCAATATTAGTAACCATTTTGCTGATCTATACTGATGTTACAATGAGAGAGACTTGGCATATGTGTGTTTTCATGCATAAATGTATGCATGCACTCAACGAATTGTGATAATTCTTATATGACTGAAAAGGCCCATGTTTCCAGACAGACATAGGATATAAAACATTTCCAAAGGTTTTGAGTAGGAGATTTTAGGGAGATTTTTACTTGTCTATAGCATAATTTCCATCTTGTTTTATTGAATGTTAATATCGGAATGTGTTTTGTTTGTCGTCGTCATCCTCCCCTGTTATTTCAAATATGACAGAAGTTTAACGCTTCCATCCCAGAGGACTAAAATAGTTTCAAGCCTTTAAAACTGGTTGTTGGAGGGGGAGCTGGTGGCATATGTTAATATCCTCAAATTTCCCTCTGAACATTTGTGATGAAGTATTATTGGAATGAGTTTGACCAAACTGCTACATTTGTGTTTTAGAATCTAGAAAAACTGAAGATTACTCTAAAATTCTCCAAAACTTCTGCTGCCCTTATTTTCATTATCTCACACACAAATCAATGATCATTAACCTATAGACGAACTTCGTGCACTTATAGTGCTATACCCGACACAGAATAATAAGTTATCTTACATCTGTGTAAAAAAGCTTCTGCTATTATATTTTTAACCCTTTACATGGAAATCAGTACTGTAAGCCCATTTCTTTAAATTATAGTATAGGAGCTGGTAAAACTCAAAGATTATATAACTTCAAAAGCTATCCTAACCTTCATTTCAATCTTATAATACCTTCAAATTTTAAATGCTATCCTTACCTTTACTTCAGCTCTTATGTGTAAAACTGCCCTACTTGATCATTCAGGACACGCATTTGTGCACTTCCTCTGTTACACTCTGCAAAAATTATAGGTTACCTCAAATGTGCTATCCCTCCTAACGTTTTCAACCTTAAAAGCTTGCATTATTTTACCAATCTGGATAAAATGTGGGAGACACAGTTTAGGTATGAGCAAAAGTAGTTACCTAATGCATGCCTTTCCCCCCAAAAAAAACACTAGCCGTAGCCTTATTTTGAACCTCTTACTTAGAGAATGCATTCCAATGCCAGGTAAGAAGCTAGTATAAAGTTCAGAGACGGTGTTTCATCATCAGCACCAGGTCTGCCCAAGGGGAGAAATCTAAAATGTTGAAGTAGATTAATGCAGGTAATGTGAACATATTTATTACAATTTTAATTGAATATTGTATTTAACACAATTTGTGTCTCAGTTTGTTAATTTAAATGTGCTGTATCAAACAAACAAAAAAGTAATTGTACAATTCATACTGTATGATATAATGTGGCATATCAAATGATAATTTTTGTAAGTATGTAAAAGGGATTATAACATCATAAGTAGGTATATAGAAGTTCAGAATGTACAGTGTTATTATACTGTCTATTGTTCTATTTAGACATACACAATAGGATACATTGAAATATCAAACACAACACCTGTCAAATGTTTTATTTGTAATTTTTGCTGTAAATATTACAATTTATTTTATTGGTTTTAACTTCCCAATTATTTGTTTAAGCTTTTATTGTGTATCAGTATCACAGGAACTACTGTTAGTATCTACTAAGTTTTCCAGTGACATAGAAAAGGAACTGTATTTGATATTGAGCTCTCAAAAAATTGTGGGGTTGGTGAGATGATTGTTTATTTGGGGGGAGGGGGAGGTTTGGCACCACTGATCTGCACTACATTAATGATACATGCATATCTCCCTTCTCTCCCCCTCTCTCAATCATGGATAGCACTCTCTTCATGAGGAACATCTTTAAAGAAAAGAGGACATGCTTATCCTTTAAAATAGCAATATTTTAATGCATGAGAAAGTATCTATATCAATAATATTATGTTACATGGTGAGCCATGTCTCGACCATTAAAATTACATAACAGAAAACTACAGTATAGATAGCAGTACAGGCCAGCATTACACAACAGATATTTGCTGTGGATAAAAGCTTTAGTATTGCTACTCTCATACTGTATTTCATTGCATAATCATACTTTATATGCTTTCTTCATGAAGTAAAAGTACACAGTGCGACCATTATTCGAAGAATAAATTATTTAAGATTATGTTAACTTTCAGCCACTATTATACAATAACAAGAGTAAGAGCAAGTCTGAGCATATTGAAGTATGGCCATGTTACACTGTTCATAGCTGAAAAAGAGAGGGAGAAGAGGGGAAACAAAAGTAATGCTGACCGACACTGCAATGCAAAGACCTACTACAGTAAATAATAATAATAATAGTAATAGTAATAATAATAATAATAATAAAAAGAAAAATTAACACAACTGAGGAATGAAATGGCTATAGACTTTGTGCCACTCCATTCACTTATCACTTAGTCATATTTGCTAATTCCCATACTTGAACCAATCAGATTCATTGATAGCCACAATCTTATTCTGCAAACTAATGGCATCGACAATGAGAAATACATTACAATGTGCTACATATCCTGTACTCACTCCCATAAACCTAACAGATTGCAGTTGCGGCACATTATTTTTCAGTATTTCTCTACAGTGAGCACCTGGAATATTAATCCAACAACCATGCAGTGAATTGCTTAGGTCCTGATTGCTTGTCTGTTAGTCAAGATGGGACCATGATGTGATGGCGATGATTATGCAATGAAATATGGTATTATGTAGGGTTGAAGAGATAGACGTCTACTTTTAAATTTACAAGGGGACTTCATAGATATTTTATTCTACTTATTTTGACAACTTTTGGTCGGTCTCCAAGCATTTATCAAAAAATAAGTGATCTGCATTGCAATATTCAGCAATGCTAAAAGTACAGCAGAATATTTGAAGTGAGTAATGAAGAAAGCAAATGATAAAACCTGACTCTATTATTCAAGAAGCCAAGCAAGCATAATGTCAATGTCATATCCCCATTCTAGGCTCTTATGTACACTGTTACTCCACAAATCAAATAGGCATAACAATACATAAGAATGGATAGCAATTTTTTCTACTACAGTTTTTCAAAGAAGAGTGACAATAGTAAACATTGCCATTGTTGTGCGTTCTTTTCTAATCACTTGGTCATTTTAGTTGCTCCTATTGGAGATGGGGAGGCTTGTATGAGTATAAATTATTTGTATATTTCATTACATTGTTGAATAAAGTAATTAGAGATGTTCTGCAAAACATGTGTGATAATTTAAAACTAACCTTCATGTTTAATATTATTAATATGAAAAAAAAAAAAAAAAAAAAAAAAAAAGCAAGAAAGATACTGTATAAATTGAAGTATTGACGAGTAATTTTTGAAAGGCACATGCCCTTTCCATGTTTACGTATTTCTTTGGCCACTAATGTTTGCTTTGAAAACGGAAGATAAGTTTTGTAAAATGTACCTAAACCGTATATCACCTTGGTATCAGACTTTGACAGTGATGTGGCACCCATTAGAATCATCTGTGGTTCAAAATCCCTTTCACTAAAATCTTAACTATAAGTAAAAATAAAGGGTATTGGTTCATAACACATTTATAATTTAATGTCCCTAAAACAACTCTGTAGATAACTTCAATCATTGTACTTGCTTTTTACATTACTCCTTTCCAGATCTTTCTCCATTGGCTTACATTCTCCAGCTTATAGCATTTTGGAAGCAGTTTGGGATGTTCCTGTGTGGGAATAGCATAACATTAAGCACTTCGTTGAACAAGTCACCCATGAGTAGTCAGAAGCTTTCACGGCCAGAGTTAAAATTAAGGCTAGAGATTCCTTCCGGGCTTAAAAGCCGTGGTCTGCTGGAGTTTTGAGGTCCAGACGTTTCATCCACACCTGCAGTGGACATCATCGGTGGCGTAGTCTGAGTCTTCTCGGCAAAGGTTCAGTTACAACAGAATCGTTTATGACTGGAGGTGCCGGATTTATATATGGGCCGCTCACAGGGGATTGGCTGGGCCTGAGCGGGAGGTGTGTGTTAGATGGGTGGGCCGTTCTGATTGCTGATTGGCTGGTTTCTTCTTCATTGCTGATTGGTTTACATGATTTTTCTGCATTAGTGCTTTTTTTTTATGTTCGAGTATCAGATGCCAGGTTTTGTTCAGTTTTAGAGTTTCTTCCTTCCTGTTAAAATTACTGGGGTGTTTGTAAATTTCTATGGCTTCACGTTGTGGTCTGGTGTGGTAGTATGGCGTAGATGAAAGAACAGTAGTCTCCTTATACTGAATTATGTGTTCGCCGTCGGCCCATATAGCATGTTCTGCGACCGCTGACTTGTCTGTATGTCCCAGCCAGCAGCACCTCTGTGTTCTGTAAGTTGGGTGGTACCTATGTACACTGCACCGCAGGAACACGGAATCTGGTAAACAACGGCTGAAGCGAGTGGGTCCCTGGGATCTTTGGCCGACCGAAGCAAGGTATTAATCTGTCTGGTAGGTTTGAAGATAGTTCTGATGTTGTGGCGCTTGAGTAGGCGTCCTATTCTATCTGTGACGGTTTTGAAGTAAGGCAGAAAAGCAGTGCCTTTGCTCTTGGGTGGATCCCGTTCGAGGTTGGCCGGGTGAGGCCTAGGTGGGGTATTGCTCTGCGAACTTCTTGTGCTGTGTAACCATCTGAATATAAAGGACAGGAAGATAGACATTTGAAGATAGGAGTACCACTACGACCTATTGTCAGCGGCATTGGGTCCCCTACCTACGCTGTTGCAAAGTATTTATCCGATTTACTGCAACCTCACATTGGCTCCACAAGCACTTACATCAAGGACTCGCACCATTTCATTACAAAGATACAGACCATCACACTGCAACCTCAGGATGTCCTTGTTAGCTTCGATGTTGTCTCTCCCTTCACTATGGTTCCCGTAAATGATGCCATCACACTACTGAAAAATCTCTTTCTGGATGACATACTGGCACTATTTCATCACGTGCTTACCACTACTTACTTCCAATGGAGCCAGGCTTTCTTCGAACAGATTGACATGGCAGCCCACTCAGCCCAGTGCTTGCCAATTTCTTTATGGAATCCTTCGAGTCCCAGGCCCTAAGTTCTGCAACTCACAAACCGTCTGTATGGTATCGCTATGTGGATGACTCTTTCTTCGTTTGGAGTCATGGAGAATCAGCCCTTGATGGTTTCTTACAGTATCTCAACAGCATCAATCCACATATTCAATTCACTATTGAGAAAGAAAAAGATGGACAACTGGCCTTCTTAGATGTTCTGGTCAGCAAGAGAGCAGATGGGACTCTTGGACATACAGTCTACCGCAAACAAACCCACACCGACCGATACCAGAACAAAAATTCCAATCACCATCCTAAGCAGAAACACGCCATCATAAAGACCCTCACTGACACAGGAACTCCGATATCTGGAACAGACTTTATATTCAAATGGTTACGTGATACAAGAAGTTCGCAGAGCAATATGCCCACCTCGGCCTTACCCTGCCAACCTCAAACGGGATCCACCCAAGAGTAAAGGGACAGCTTTTCTGCCTTACTTCAAAACTGTCATGGATAGAATAGGACGCCTACTCAAGTGCCACAACTATCTTCAAATCTACCAGACAGATTAATACCTCACTTCGGTCGGCCAAAGATCCCAGGGACCCGCTCGCTTCAGCTGGTGTTTACCAGATTCCGTGTTCCTGCGGTGCAGTGTACATAGGTACCACCCAACACAGCATCAACACCCGACTTACAGAACACAAGAGTTGCTGCCATCTGGGACATACAGACAAGTCAGCGGTCGCAGAACATGCTATATGGGCCGATGGCGAACACATAATTCAGTATAAGGGGACTACCGTTCTTTCATCTATGCCATACTACCATGCCAGACTACAACGTGAAGCCATAGAAATTTACAAACACCCCAGTAATTTTAACAGGAAGGAAGAAACTCTAAAATTGAACAAAACCTGGCATCTGATACTTGAACATAAAAAAAGAAGCACTAATGCAGAAAATCATGTAAACCAATCAGCAATGAAGAAGAAGCCAGCCAATCAGCAATCAGAATGGCCCACCCATCTAACACACACCTCCTGCTCAAGCCCAGCCAGTCCCCTGTGAGCGACCCATATATAAATACGGCACCTCCAGTCATAAACGATTCTGTTGTAACTGAACCTTTGCCGAGAAGACTCAGACTACGCCACCGATGATGTCCACCGCAGGTGTGGACGAAACGTCTGGACCTCAAAACTCCAGCAGACCATGGCTTTTAAGCCCGGAAGAAATCTGTAGCCTTAAAAGTCACCCAATTTCGGAGTGCTTTTGCTAGCAGGTTTTGCTTGATAAGTTTCAATTGCATTTCAAGCACTGTATTGTGGTTGGTAACAAAATAAAATTGCTTTTAATTCATTCTGACTCGTAAACACTTAAATAAAATACTTATGCAATTCCTCATTTATGGTAGCCTCACTACAGCTTCTTTATACAGCGACATCAGTATGGCTATAGTCAATCTGCTTGAGAAAAGTCAAATATGTGATATGAAGCAAGGAGGGACAGTCACATTGCCAGACATGGTATACCATGAAAATTACAATTATATGGTAAGTTCAATTGCAAACTCTGTGAAACTAACTGCTTTTCATAAACGTTACAGAGGAAAAGTATGTGCAGTTTGTTTTACACCATATGTAGCCTTAATCATATTTTAATTTTCAGAGGCCTCACAGCTTCAAGTATGGTGAATTTTACACACAATTTTTACCACGAACCTCGCGCTCGAAAAACAAATACTAAAATGTTTCATTCAGTATACAAGTTAGAATAGCTCCTTAAGCTATGGATATCTATACTCCTGCTACTCTGTATAAAATTAATTTCATATAGGTACTAAGTTTATAGCCAAACCTTGATCTATCATTTTCTGAGAGAGTGGGAAGTACCCCTACTACGAATGGGGAGAAATGGATAAGAAAAATGTACAAGCCAATATGCAAGCAAACAAAACAATGTAATTAATATTAGCTTCTTAGGTGCATTTTTCACGTGAATAAAAAATAAGGCTTTCCACATTCATCACATTAGGTTGCTCACTTTCACCACTGCTATACATTTTCATATGCATATTCAAAGCCTCAGTAAACATTGGTACTGCTTTGGCTGTTGCAATATCTTCCCCCTCTTCCTCACCCTCATAAATATGCGCTGTTTCTCTCATATCATTGCACACTTTATTTGCACTTTGAATTTCAACCACATATGCTCATCTTCTGCTACATCATTCAAAACAGGCAGTGTCTGCAATTTTGGCCCATTCTTCACAGACCGGTTAAGTTGCCACATTTAACAAAGCTGTTCCGGATGGTGGTGACAGATATCTGCCACCAAGCACGTTTTTCAGAATAATTTTCATTTCTACATCTGTGCCAGCACTAAACAAGCACACCATCCTATGAGCAAGCTGCTTGCAGCAGTGCAGTTTAAACTAGCATATTACACTAGCACCAAATGACTGCAATTTGTTAATTATTTAGGGGAACATGGAAACTACCTTGTCATTTTTCAGAAATTGTAGATGTGCAGCATCTGAAATGCAGTGTTTTCATATTCTTCAAGCCCATAATGCTTGAGGTCTCCAAGATATTTAGTTAAAAAATCACTGGTCATCCATGCCTTTTTGTTTGCATAATCTTGAACTGGGAGCTTCTTTATGTTCTTAAAGGCTCTTGGATTCTGCAGTTGCTGATCATGTTTGGGATCAGTTTATCCATGCCATCTCATTTGGTCGACAGAAGAATGGTAATCATAACCTTGGCTCTCTTATCTCCAAGGCAGGCTTCTCCTTTGAAAGCAAATGTGTGATCCAGGGGGCAATTAAAGAATAGACCAATTCTATGGGCATTGTAGATGCCTTTGTACCAATCTATAATTCCTGGGAAACTTCATCTACAGCTCCATTGCATGGCAATCCACAGCAGTACTCTCATTGGCCAACTTCATTATCATTCCATATCCATAGTGCTGTGAACCAGGAAAACCAATAATTTGATGCAGAAAACTGCATATCATCATCTTTCAGGATGCTCCCATCAATCAGTATACCTGATGCCTGACCCTGCTTATACCAGATAAACAGAAGTTCTTCCAGGTCTCTTTAAATGGTTTCCTTTCCAGTCTTCCTTGTCTTTGCAAGTGTGCCACTTCGACCTAAATCTTGTATTTCTTGGTCACGATAGAGTTCAGAGTAGGAGGGCCAAACCCAGTCATTTGGCTGTATCAGCTATTTCCAACTGCATTATTGTTCATTTCTTCAATAATTTGAGGTCTTCCTTTTTAGTATTCTAACCTGCTTAACAGGTCTTGCCCAGTTAACTTCAGTAGTAGTAAGAGTAATAATAATAATAATAATAATAATAATAATAATAATAATAATAATAATAATAATAATAATAATAATAATAATAATAATAGTAATAATAGTAATAATAATAATGATGATGATATTATTATTTATTATTATATATTATTATATTATTTATTATTATTATTATATTATTTATTATTATTATATTATTATTATTATTATTATTATTTATTATATATTAATTATTATTATTTATTATATATTAATTATTATTATTTATTATATATTATTTATTATTATTTATTATATATTATTTATTATTATTTATTATTATTATTTATTATTATATATTATTTATTATTATTTATTATTATTTATTATAATAATAATTATGATGATGATAATAATAATAGGGGTGGAAGAAAAGCAATAATAAAGATACAAATTAGAAATAATCACTAGAAAACCAGGAAAGTGTGAATAATGGAAAAATTAAGAGGAACAAGCAATAAGAACGACAGGAATGGAAGTAAATTAAAAAAGGAGTAAAAACAGCAATAACCTTGATGAAAACAACAAGAATAGGCATAACAAACTGATACTAAACAAAGACTTTTGGAATACATAACAAAGAATAAAAAACAAAAAAGATTAATAAATGAACAAGAAGATAGCTCAGAACTACAATGGATCACACAGTTCAGAAACACACGACTGAATCATAGAACAAAATTAATGAGCAGGGTTAGGATTTTTAGGTACAAATTTCAGATGAAAAAAGGAAGGGAAAAGGTACTCAAATAAGGTATAAAAAAAAAAAGGTACAAAAAGGTGCTAGTATTCAACTAATTCAACAATTATTATTTCTCTTTCCTCTGTTCTAATTTATTGAATTACAAACAAGTACATCAAATTATCACTTATCAGAGGAAGGAAAACACCCAAAGTTGTTATACTTCAAGACATTAAGCATCTCTACATTTTTAAAAGTAAGTCTGTTTCTATTTGGAGATAGAATGTCTTTGTAGATGCTAAAGCTTCTTTGGACATCCACAGAAACTAGTAGGGCAAGTCTTGTATTCACTCGGAATGGCAATTCTACAGATGTGGCAAAATCCTCAATGTCCGGATTCTTCTGAAGACTAAGCTCATGTTTGTCTTTGGCAATGCCATCTAACTGCTCCCTTACGGAAGTAAAAATATCCCACTGTTTCTCCTTTTCCAAACCTTGTTCTTCTAATAGATTAATAGCGCAGTCAGGTACTTGTAACTATGGACACTATAGTTCTGTCTGCAGATTATGTATTTTCTACAGTAACAGAAGTTGCTATGGCTTGAAAATTGCACCTGCATCGGCTGAATCAATGAAAGCACAAACTCTTTTATTTTGTCAAAATTCTCACACAACATAGCAGCACACTCGATCCAAGGTCTCCAGCGAGTAAAGACTGGGAAATTTGGAAGGGGCAAGCCAGTGGTTTCCTTGTAGACCACAACACAATTAGGAGCTTTCAGCAGAATCTTCTACAGGGCAGAGAGGAACTGATTTGCGATGTCGTATTCATTCCTTATGGATTCACAAACCCTGTGAAGGGCATGAACCAAGCATGTCACATGCTTCAACTTAGGCTTCAATGGGTTAACAGCTGAAACCATGCATGGAGCCTGGTCCGTAACCACAAGTAGTTTTTCAAATTCGATACCAGCAGGCCAGAGTTTTTGACAAAAGTCCGTAATTGATTGCATTACTGTACTGGCATTGGTTTTCTGTAGCTCATACATTTTTAACAACATGGGATTAACTTTCTCCCATTCTAAGGGAAAAACTAAAATGTTCAAAACATATTGTTGAGTCTATGGTTTCATCCACAATGATTTCCACATTGCAGTTCGACACTTTCTCCTTGATTCTTTGTATGGTTTCTTTGTAAACAGGCTACATGTAGTTTTTTCTTAAAGTACTCTCATTCGACATTGACATCTTTGTGTATTTTTCAAGAAATCCCTTAAAGACTGGATGGTTCACCTTATTGAGAGGAATTCCTGCTTGTGCAAGAGCTGCACACAATACGTTGATTTCCTTAAAATTTGGCTTTTTGAAGAACTCTGTTGAAACACCTTTTGTAATAGAGGCTGCCATGATTTGTTTGCCTGAAGAGTCTTGTTCATTTGATGCTTAGAGCTGAAAATGTGCTGTTTGATGCGATCTTGCTGGTGTTTTTCATCTAACGAAATTTCTGAATTGCAAATAGTACATCAAATAACAGTTCCATCTGTGTCTATGAAATCTTGTTTGTATTCCTGAGTCACAACAATAAGTCGAGCACTGGACACCTTTTGCATGGTAAAATCTAGTAATACACTCATTCAGTAATGTAACAAAGGACTAACACCAGTTCACTTGCTAACTCAATGTGACTGTTACATAACTCATTCACTTGCTGTCCACACTCTTACATAACAGTGCAACAATTACCAGAATGTTCTCCTTCATGCTGGAACTGCAGTCTCAGTGATTTCTAGTAGCTTCGAGCAGAACCCAGAGTAAATTCTTGGAACTACACATGTACTGTTACTGCTGTGTCTGCGTGACCTTGGAATCAGCGCAAACAGATGACGTCTGTCACAGTAACAAACTCACATTCACAAATGGTAGGCTACTGATTCTGGTGAAATTAGGATAGAATGATATACAATGAGCCATTGTCAATTGCATTATTGCAGGCTGCTTTACAGTGGTAAAGTAAGAGAAAGAGGATTTGTCGTACACAATTATTTTCCATTGTTGTAGGTGTGGTTTCAACTCCCCTGCAACGTTTGCTGAAAGGGTTAGGCTTACTCTTCACATGTTCACAGCAAGCTTAGGAGATGTTAATTAAAAGTTGGCTCATGTTTAGAACAGCTCACTTTCCACTTGCCAGCCAGATTATAAGTCTGAACTTACTTACTGCGCATGCGCCGACAGTAGTTTCACAATCGCCCACTAGATTTCACTGCATGACTAGCAGACGATTTTCACATCTGCCAACATTGCTTTTTACACTACACTAGTTTTCATTGCCAACACATTAAACACAAATGCACTCACTCGCGTCGTTGCCGCCACAGACATACACCGCTATCGCCTAGCGCAACTCCATACTATTGTTGTGGATTCTGTACATTATTATTTTGCTCATTGTGTACATTATTTTGCTCTTGCTCACACAGATATATCGCTAGTGCGAGTTATTGTGTACATTATCCTTATTGCCTTGTTACTGGGTCCACGATACGCTGGCTCGTTCTTTATTATTATATTATTTTATTATATTATTATTTTTATTATATTATTTTTTTTTTAAATTTATTTATTTATTAGGAGGAAACAAAAAAAAACAAATCATGAAGTTTACATTGAATTTAAACATTTAAACATTAACTTTGCGTGCCTTGATGATTTTCTTGTGATATTGTTGATCACCCATAGCTAGCTGAAGGTTCTCAGGAACCTTATGATGATGATTATTATTATTACATTTATATTATATATTATTATTTATATATAATACTATATATTATACTTATGTTTATTATATTTATATTATAATATATTAATATTATATTTTTATTATGTTTATTATTTATCGTTCTTTTTTTGTTTATTTATTTTATATTATTATTATTTAATGCTATTATATTTATTATATTATATTTTTTATTATGTTTATTATTTATCGTTCTTTTTTTTATTTTATATTATTATTTTATTATATAATGTTATTATATTTATTATATTGTTATATTTTTATTATGTTTACTATTTATCGTTCTGTTTTGTTTATCTATTTTATTTTATATTATTATTTTTAATGTTTATTAGATTTATATTATATATATATTATATTTATTATATTATATTTATATTATTATTTATCGTTCTTTTTTATTTATTTTATATTACATTATTTTATTGTATTTTTATTTAATATTATTATATTATATATATATTATATTTAGTAGTATTATATTATTATATTTATATTATTTTTAGTAATTATCGTTCTTTTTTATTTATAATAGCATAATCCAATATACTGATAAACCTAGCCATTGCGCTACTTGCTTCTAGGAAGGTCAACAGCATACTGCTGACTCCCGCAAAAACATTCAAACTTACTATTGGCAACAAACTCCTAGGGACATTCTACTGTTGGCAGCGCTGCATTAACACAGCAACTTCGGCAACTTTCGTGACCATTCGTACACACTGCCGAGTGGGACTTTGCCGAAATTCTGACCAAGTGCTTGCGTAAGCTGTTCTAAACAATATCCTAAAAGTTAAATATTGTATATTGATTAAAATCATGTAGAGTAAAATGGAAGGAAACTTGAAAGAAAAAAGAGCAAAAAGAGGACTATGGGCATGGTTGGGGCAAAGGTACCCCAAAAGGGGAAAAAGGTGCATGAAAAAATGCCTCTTTTGGCAACTAGAAACAAAACGTCACACTGTGGTGTCATTCCAAAGAGCTTAAATTTACCGTAAGAAAAAAAGGTGCGCACCTAAAAATCCTAAACCTATTAATGAATGATGCCAATTGAAGTAAGAGGTTTGAGAGGACCATGCATACCTCATTGCTTCTCACATCACCTTCAATAGCTGATTGCATATGTCTGTTGCTACATCATGCATGCCTCATTGCTTCTCACACCACCTTCAATAGTTGATGGCATATGTCTGTTGCTACATCATGCATGCCTCATTGCTTCTCACATCACCTTCAATAGCTGATGGCATATGTCTGTTGCTACATCATGCATACCTCATTGCTTCTCACATCACCTTCAATAGCTGATGACATATGTCTGTTGCTACATCATGCATACCTCATTGCTTCTCACATCACCTTCAATAGCTGATGGCATATGTCTTACTGGCCTCTGTCCACGCCTGCCGCACCTACTGAAACCAAATCGACATGAGCAATTGCTATTTGAATTCCTTATTTAGGTGTCATAGGCTGCACCAAAGGTTTTTGGGGACTACTTGCAAACTACAATCACTGATTCAGTTATTTCAGCTTAAAAACAACCAATCAAGGATGTAATTCTTTTGGCACCAAAAGTTTTGAGTGGATAATGTGGGAAAACAGTACCTAGAAGAACAATTATGTGAAAAACTAGTAATTCCGGGAATGATAAATCAAGGTTTGGCTGTATCAAGCAAGATGAAATCTTGGCTATAGTGTACTCGTACATAATATTTTATTACCTGAAGTATTGTTTTATATCACTTTATAGGATTGGAAAGCAAAAATGAAGAATAAGTGAAGCTAGTAATTACAGAAATGTATACTTAGCTATAGGTGGCAGTTGCATAAGAATTAATTTCTTTTGGGAGTCTCTTTTGAAAATTATCATGTCTATCTACAGAATGAAAATTCACAATTTTACACTTGTGTTTCACTTCTTTCAAAATAACAAAAAGCTTTGTGATTTATTCCAAAGGCGATTTCATAGCATTGACATATTTTATTCTATATGAATCAGCTCATACTCACAAATGAAAATAAGTACAAGTTGAAAGTGATTTCCATTGATAATGTTTGATTTATCTATGGTTTGGTGTTAAAGGAGAAACTTAATACACATCAGCATTATCACAGATTAAGAAAGTGCTACCATTAATAGCTGTGTGACTGTAAATGCTTTCGGGTGTATTTCAAATATTGAGGCTTTATATAGAGTTCATATTGGTTAATGAGCCAGCAAATGGTAGTAACAGCAGAGAGTTTGTCACAAGTTACCTGCCACATAGAGCATGACATCATTGCCGCAGTGCAGTGACAGCACAATGCACACTGCCTACATTGCATAGTATCACTCGAATGTGTTCACTAGTTCTACACAGTAAAATGCCTGAGCACGAAAATCAAAATGTTCATGTATTGCTGAACTTTTACAATAATTTTGGAGTGAATATTTTACTGAAAATGGTGACAGCATTGAATGTAAGTTGTGCATTGTTATCCACAGTGTTCATGTGCTGACTGTACTTGGCCTTCTCTGTGTGTTGATCATGTTATAGAACAGGTATGGGCAAACACGTTTCAGAATCAGTAGGGAGGGAATTGGAGTGGGTACTATGACGTGACATAGCTACCTCTCTATAGCAGCAGTGGCACTTTTGAAAGGCTAGACATACTTATTTATTAACATGTAAGGTATGCATTAAAATTTATTTCTCCTTTATCAATTCGATCAATAGCATCCAACTTTTTATCAATGAAACCACGCCCTTCTTTCACTTTGATGTCATTTTAAAGGTGTTGACACTCCCAAACACTTTGATAAGACAAAAACAGTGCGGTTGAAGCACACAGGATAAACGTAATGACACGTGTCATTTGAAAACAATCGGAAAATTGAGGAGATTAAGGAAGGTGTAATAATGATTAGGGATCAAGGTCAAACCCTTTCTTCCAGGGCTGTTTATAGCAGGTGAGGCATACCGCGTCATCAATGTGTGATACACTGCTAAATCTTTCTTAAAGTTCAACACGCAGCATTTTACAGTACAGTATTACCATAATTTATTGTACAATTTATGCAGGAACCAAACTGAAAAAGCGCATATTGAGCATAGTTATAGTTACGTTCTTGATATCATAGTTAAATTTATTATCTAATGTGAACATTTAATTTAAAAAAATATACAAATCTGATCCAGATAAATGAGCCGCGAATACTTTTCAGTTCTGAGACTTCCTAAACAAAACAGGTGAAAAATATTAATGAAGCCCTTATATGAGTATAAAATAAGCAAATGAGTGTAAAATAATGGCAATAAGATAACTATATTACATAATTATGTCAATATTAATAAAGGTAAAGTGTTTAATAAAATCAATACAGATACTTACCTTCCAAAGCACATAATTCTGGGTGTGCTCCATAACGACACTTCGCATTGTATACACTAATGCAGGACAATTTTGTTTTGCAGAATACACAGTACATTGCAGCATCTTTGAATGCTACAAAATATTTAAGGGCCCATTCTTCCTTAAATCTCCAACCCACTTTGGTGGAAAGTATTTCCTGTAGAATGTTCCGCTACTGGATTGACAACTGCTTTTGTCTTGTAAACAGCAAATGAGAGGGATGGGGAGGAGGGGAATGTGACGTGCAGTGGCACGCGGGTCAAGTTTGCCCATACCTGCTGACCCTCCCACTTGCTATAGTCTAAACTTTGCAATTTTTTGTTCTCTGTGTGAACGTTAGTACCGTATTCATAAGTTTCTAAACTATTCAAATGCAAAAATGTGGAACATGTTACTAAGTTTTAGATAATATGAAACTAAATAAGGTTGTAACATTTTGAGATTATCTGTTGTGAAATTGGGTGAACTGACTTCCTTTGGTTAGACTAAAGCCTTGGGAAAATGTTATATATCAGTCTGTAGTCTTGGAAGAGAAAAATGCATTACTGCTTATATACAAGGAGACAGATAATGCTGTAACTGCTTTTAAAACCTTACTCTTATTCAGTATCTACTTAAACTGTAACCTGGTTTCCTGCAATGTCTAGATGGAGAACAGGAATGCTAATTTTTTTAATGTTTCAGAAGAGAAATTATTAGAATTTTAGTGGAATTCTTTAGCTCTGTATGCCTGTATAATGCTATTCTTAAAATATGGTGCCTTTAGTAGTTGTGTTCAGAAGGTATTTATGTATCTTTTGCACAAAATATTGTTTATCACTTTTGTTATTTCATAGACTAAATTCCATATTTCTGTCATTCCACAGAACAAAATGTCAAGGGGGTCTTAAACACTGAAATCCAGAAGAGCATAATAAAAGTAAATCTAAAGCGATATTCAGAATATACATGGTGCAGCAGAAAGAGTGACCCAGCTTTCACACGTTATTTAAGCTTAACAAAAATACAACTACACATTGTTGTGTGCACTGTTTGAAAGAACACTTCATACAGTTAATTAGAAAAATTTTCACTCAGAAAACATTCATAGAGAAAATCCAAGAACTGCAACAGAATTACATTATCCTAATAGAGAACCTCTCCCTCTGAAAGGAAACGCACTCGAACAATACATGCTACCTAAATGTCAAAGTAATGCTAAATGAAGATATTGGCAAGAAAGCTGATAACAGCAATGCCATCATTAAAGCAAATTAGCCTAGAAACCATACAAAGTAATCATCCCCCTGAATCATAGCTGCACATATACACCGATGTATCTATGACAGGTTTTGAAAGTGGTGCAGGAGCTGGTGGAATATGCACATTATTCTCATTCTGCAACCATGTCGGAGCATTTACTACAAATTTCAACAGGGAAATAGAGATAATAAGATGTGCTCTTGTAAACCTAATGTTCATAACTAGCAACTTCGACAGAGCAGTAATACTCGCTGATTTCAAAGCAGCTATCCAAGCAATTCTCAATTCAAACACAGTGGACACACAAAAATGTCATAGATTTATCTTCCAGTTACAGAACTCTGGCAAAGAATTAGCTCTACAGTGGATCCCATCACATTGCAGGATAACAGGAAATGAGGGCAGCTGACCAGTAGTGTCTCATCAATTTAACGGATGGTGTGCTGCATGCTCATACAGTGGTAATGTAAATCTGTCCTCCTGTTTCTGATTATAGTAGTAAAATGGCCCAATGATTTTTCATGTCGGCAAACATGTTGACCATGATGTTGAAGTCTGATGCTCAAAGCTAGATTCTTTTCTACAGAGAGCATGGTGAGTGCCGAGAGTTGTTTCTTCTTCATTATGTTCCTTAGGAACCACTTGATCCACTTTAGTGAAGAGAAGCAATGCTCTGGTTCTGCCATAGTCATAGGTATCATGACAATAGTCCTCAGGAGATTTGCTATTTCATCAAAAGCTTCAACCAGATTGTTTTAATAGAGCATCTTTAAGTAGTGGTAATGCCCCACTCCCATGATGAAATTCTGGGCTTTCATAAATAATTGAGAGCTCTAATTTTATTTTGTTCCTGTTTAACATGGGATGTCATTACAGCCAAGTCTAAAATATGCTCTGGAAAATTTCTTGAATATTCTTAAGATACTCGCTATATGCAGAACTAAGCTGCACACCAATATTTACTGCACCAAGAGTAGCGAGATCTAGAACGTTACTCAAGTGTTTCCTATTCGATATATGCTTACTTGCATATTAATTTAAATGGCCTAGGTCCTTTTTGCCACTTTTGACCAGGAATCATTACTTCTGAACAACAGGCAAGGAAAGCATAGAAGGGCATTTCGAATTTCACAACTGCATATCCATGAATATTTCACAAAAATGTCATTATGAAAATGTCTTGTGTATGTACCAGTAGCTTTTCTTCCCTTGACTGTCTGAACAATGCTGATATCAGGAGCAGGCCTTCCAAGGGTTTTAATGTGAATTTTTTTCTTCAAAAGACCGAGTCTTTAACACAAAGTCCTATGAATTCATTTTCATGAGTTTTATTTAACACGGGTACTTGAAAGGAGAATAACGCTGCACACGCACAAGCAAGCTGACTAGCTGAAAGTGTGTCACTGATTGTAGCACAGTACAGCATAAATTACTGTGAATGCAAAGTAGGTGGGAAAAGGGAAAGGAGGGGTGAACCTATAACATTGCTATCTTACAGCTCTCTTCCATGCCTCTGTGGACAATGCACACTTGGTCTGTCCAGCACACTACTATTAATAAATAACTCATATTATACATTATCAAAACTCATTTACCACTAAAGTGTTGTAAAATATTGAAAGTTAGTTATTTCTGAAATTGTTCAGTGTGCTGCAGCATGGTAGCACGTACTGAAGAACTACCCCCTGCAGCTGACCATCTAGCAAAGAATGGGTCCCAAATTCTACAAGCCAAAGTGAAGAACATCTCATATCTCTCAATTAAACATTACATTAAAAACAAGATTAGAAACTCAGACTAATCCAGAAAAGAAATTGTTGCAATCAATAAGAAGTGGAAGTCCCTGAATGATGAATCAACACGCATCACTTCTACTCTGAGATCAGTGATAGCCCACTTCAGATTGACTACTGCCCACGACTGCCTGGCACATCTTCTCCATAGAATAAACATCTTACAATCTCCACTTTGCCCCTTGTGTGACTCCAACAAAATCATGGACAGTGTACATCTTAGGTCCTGCCCTGTTGTTTCCTCTGAAGATGACATCTCAAAATACTGGAAGGCCAGACTGCTAATGACTTTATCACCATACGCAGTGCATTAGATACCTACCTACTTACACATGTCACTTTTTGGAAATTATATTCTTCAGGTGTCCACCATTGTCAGCAATGTATTCTTCAGCTTGAATACGCACTCACTATAATGGAAAAGTCTTGCCTGGTACAGCTTTTATTTTAGCCTGAATACATCACACAGTAAATTTTGTGCTGCAAAATAGTATTTGGTGAACCTGATTAGCAGGCAGAGGATTCCTTAAGTGCTAATGCCAAAATGAATGGAAATTTGGTTGTGATGCAACTGGACTTTAGGCAGTGCCGTGAGAGCTTCCACCCCTACCCTGACCCCCACACCTTGTACAGTCTGTGTGCATATACATTGCACCTTGTCCTGCTGCTTTCAAGTGCCAATTCCATGTTGCTTTCTCTGGTCACAGTAACAGGTACATGTGTGGTTATAAGCAGAAATACAATATGCTTAAATCATGCAAAAAGAAAATGTAGGAATATATTACAGAATTCAATTCACAGTATTATACTATCAATGGTGATATAATAGAATGCAAACTCTGTCATTCAGAAAAAGGAGGGAACAAACGCTTTAACAATGTACAGCTTTGACGTAGTAAATGACATTGCCAACAGGTGCATTTGGTAGGTTCAAATGAACCAGGTGAAATTATGCCCTCTACCTCATATGCAAGCACAGAATCTGACCTTTTTGCAGATTTACACCACATGTTGATACGGGCTGATATCCCATGTAACAAATTAACACAATGCATATTTTAATAGTTTCATGACAAAGTACACAAAAAGAACTGTACCAAATGCAGCAATAGTACGGAGGAATACTTAAAGGATGCAAAGGTGTTTGAATATATAAGATATTCTGCATCTGATAATCCAATCTGTGGTGTAAAGCGTAATTACAGTATTAGGAATGTCTTACTGCAAATCGTAAGAGACTCCCTTCAGTAACTTCAAGGTGTGCATGGTGATTCACTGCAATAGTTGCGTGAACAGGAGCAACTAACAGTAAAAATGTATATCTTATGGAATATTGTATCACTAAAGATACAAACTATAATGTTAAATCCATAGAATGCATCTTAAAATATATAAATGCATTGTGTATTAAAATGATAATTGTGTTCATATTGTACCAAAATTGTATTCTAATTATAATAAAAGCACAATAATTATTGCATATAGTAGGTCCGTGTAGTATACATCTTTTGCACCATATATATTGCATACGGTTAAAGGAAATATGTAAACATAGGCTGTATATGCTCTACAGTGGATACCATTGTCATGCTGTAGTTGTTTATTCACCCAACTGTACGCTTGTAGCAGTCACGTGATCGGCCCCCTTCCATCTCTGTAACTCACAGTCATGGTTGTTTACATTGATCTACTGCTGTGTGTGTAGACAACCTGCAACAAACTGCTTGCAAAATCCACAGCCTACTGATTAGGATTGGTAGCCGCTCAGTACCTCAAGTTTTGTTCTTATAGCCCAATAAGTGAAAATGGCCTCGTCAAACATGAAATTGTTCAAAAAAACTGGGATGACAATTAATCTCCAAAAGCAGCATACAAAATTGTGACATACCTGCATATCTCTGTGTGCTAATTACTGAACCACTTGGAGCTTTTAAGGATTGAACGTCATATCCTGATGCAACATCCATCTCACATTTTGTCATATATGTTAAGTGCTAGCAAATGCCAATGAACTGATCACATTGGACTTTGCTCTAAAACAGCTCTTATCATTGGAATGTTCTCTGGGATACGAGCCATACATGGCCTACCAGGGGGCTTCTCGTTCATTGCAGATGCTGTTGAACTGCCTTGACCCATCACGTAATTATCTTTTATGATGGAACCTGGTCATTGCAACCAATTTCAAAATGTTCCTGAAACAAAGGCTGCATTCATATGACAATACCACCACATTTAAAAAAGTTTCAACTGCAAACGTACAGTGTTCTTTTGACCAATGCTCCATACTAACTGAAAATGATTTGAACTGCATGGCACACTGGTGTCGACATCAACTCTAGGAAGCAGTGCCATGCAATTTAAAATAGGTCACTGTTTTTTCTGCACTCTGTAGTAATGGAACAATGTAAAACTTTGAACCATTAATTCTGGAAAGCAGTAGATAAAACATAATAGGTAAAGCAGAGATTTTATAAAACACCTTGTGGCATCATTCCAAGTAGTCACAAACATACTTACTAGTGACATTTAAATGTACCGGGTGTTAATGAACTACACCAAAATAATTTCAGCGATTGTAGACGTGACTAATATAAGCAAGTTGACATAGGCAATGTATGGTCTGCGGCTTAACGTAACGCAGTTAATTGTGTTAAACCTAATTGGCATCAGATGCTGATAAGTTGGTGTTTAAACAAGGTGGGTGAGATTATTGGATTAAAATGTCTTTAAATCTGCTTCCCGAGTATAGAAATATCGAAACTTAATAGCTCGTTATTGGCGTTCTCAATATTTAATGCCTCAAAGATATCTCAAATCTCGAACTAATCACCTGCCAGTGCGACACTGAACAGCAGTGAGCTGCCTTCTTGCATCAATACCCTATTCTAGTAGTGTTTGTGTAACTGTTTTGGCAGCCCAATCCATAACACCGAAAACTGTTGTTCCAGAGGTCGTTGGTTCGGTTACTGTCATGTGGTTAATTTTTTTTCTTCGTCATAAATTACAATAGGCAGTTCCTTTAAACCTGGCGTAAAGAGCTGCATTTACTTTTCATTTTATGTAAGTTCGTTCACCCTTTAAACCTCCTCCCATTTAGACGTACAGCATGTGAGTATTAAGCAGGATTCAACCTTTGTTAGAAGGAATTGTAATTAATTGCACTCACAAGGTGAAATTACTCTGTAAAATGCATTGTACAAGAATTAAAACCTTAGACAAAATATTAAAACAAAAACAAACAAAACAAAAATGAAAAAAAATACAAAGTCAAGGAGACACGAAACTCGTTTACCTTTCATTTGAAAGCTAATGTCATAACCACTACGCCAGAGGAAGTGCTCCGACCGTCTCTTCATTTTTGTGCGTTGTGCACTCAAGTGGTATCATCATTAGCAGTGGCGTACTGGTACTTTAGAAACTTATAGCCGTAACTTCCACATTTGAACCAACAGGCCATAAGTCTCCTATCCCAAATTATTTGTTTCAGAGATCTCCACTTGCTCTGAAAATATTTCGGTGTAGTTCATTAACACCCTGTATGTTCCAAGTGTCAAAAACGTGCTGTTAAAACACAGTCTGCCGAAATTGCACTAATTATTAAGAATGGTGACTAAATGTTTACAAAATTGTTAATCCAATTGTGTTCCTTGATACTGAGTCAACTAAGTAGTGTTACTTTGGCTTCCATAATTTTAATTATATCAGAGAAATACTAGTATATTTGTTGTGCTAATTCCAAATGCACAGTAAACTAGCAGTGTGAAACTGAACTTTTCCAAACAGCAGCCTCTCCTACAAATGGAGTTACTAGTTACACCTTTCTTTGAAAATGCTTCAGGCATTTGGACATTATTGAAGTCTTTATTTACTGAAGTGTGTGTGTGTGCGCACGCATGCGGTTTGGCTACTAATTGCACATGCGTGAAAAGTGAGTAGAAGGCAAGTATAGGTTTTAGTGACTCAGTGACACCTAGGAGTTCTGTGTTTTCTAGATTTAACTCAAGGTTAGCCTTAGGTTTAGTGAGAGAAAATGTGCTGATGTTATTCTAATTACTGAAGATAAAACAATTCCTTCATAACCAAGATATCAGCGCAACTCAACACGCACTATATAAACATTACATCATTGGGAGGAGTTCTCTGTATTGTGTTGTCCACCTGGAACCTGCTCTTTTTGACCTCTGACTGGGTGCAGAGTTCAGAGTCAGATACAGTGTATGGTTAATGCATAGCCAAACCCTGTGTCCATTGAAGGAATTGTTTCATCTTTAGTAGTTAAATATTGCAGCTGTCAGAGAGTGCATTTTTCACATGTGCAATGTTGCACTCTGGTTCATTCCATTGTGACAGTTGCATTTTTCTAGGGAAATGCTGTGCACCACATACCATTGAAACTTCAGCGGTTTCCCCCATTCAAGACACATTTCAGTCTTAATTTTTGGATGACAGTGTGTTTTCCACTGGTCTTTAAACATGCTCTTATAAAACAGTATTTGCTAACAGTTAACAGTATTGTGGAATTATTTTTGCCATATACATGGACTTGCAAATAACACAGTGAAACAGAGAACTTAGAACTGAAGCAATGAAAGCACATGCAGACCTATCCACACCCTCAGTTACTTCAGATTGTCGTCTTCTTTATCTTTATTGATTACCCTCCCCATATGGACTTCCGAGCCTGTGCGTAGGGTCAGATGACTGGTGAAAAGCAGACGAACCTATTGACCAGACAGAGTGAATACCTGGAAGTGGGTGGGCAGCCCAGCACCTGATATGAGAGTGAGGAAGAGGATAATATGAAATGATGGCAAAATGGATGATTGGAAAGATTATGGAACAATTTGTGGAATGAGTGGCAGGGTAGTCTGGAGAACTTGGAGAAAACCTACCCAGATGCTGCTTTGTCCACCACAAATTCTACATGCTGGTCCCCAGGAGCGAAGCCAGACCACCTTGGTGAACAGGCAAACTGCTCAGCCACGGCACCACTCTTTAGATTGTCGGTAGTGCAAAATGGAAAAAGCAGTTGGGTCAACAGTGCAGAGTTAAAAATGCTCTTGGGGAACTTAGGTCAGTCTTTAATTGAAGGACAGGCTATTTTGGATGTTGCCATATGGTCCTGTGCCTGTAGTTTTGGAGTATGAAATTTGTGTGAGGCTGAACATATTGTGCTTGTTAATGAACAATTTTAGTCATCAGATAAATATACAATTGCCCATTAAATTTGGCAAATTTAGTTTACTTATGCACCCGTAAAACAGAAGCAAATTCCATTTCTTTCAGAAAATCTTCAAAAAATACAATTTATAAGCCTTGAAGAGCAGTGCAAAACAAAAGAATAGCTCTTGTTTTCTTCTCATTCTCCATAATCACAAAGAATTAAAGAATGTCTGGTAAAGAATGTTCAAAATTTGTTTACACCAAAGAACATTGCTTTTAAAAGGGCACTTCGAGGTTTGTTTATCTTTTTTTACTCCAAATGCTCTAGTTCCAAAAGAACTCGATTGAGAGTGCCAATAAAATGCACTGCCTGTGATCGTTAGATCAGGAATTGTATATTGAGGTGCAGGTACAGCAAGTTCATATTTGCAGAGTTAGGAAAAGTTTTAGAAAGAAGACAGCCAAGTACTTCAACTTCTGAGTTTCTGCCAAGCACTTAACGCATGGCTATTGCATTCTATTTCTATTTTTTTTAATATAACAGTGTGTTATAGAAATATTTAAAGTGAATAATGCAAATATTTATGCAAACATAAAATTGGTTACTGTCAGCTGTTCAGAAGCACTATGAAGGACGTCTGCGCTAGCCTCTCCAAACTGGTGATTGATTCATCATGCCAGGTAGTGTTCACCAAGCCAGTCCAGATCAAAAGCATTCTATTAAAATGCTGCATGAATTAAATTGTAAGTAAATGTTAACAAATAAAGTGAAATAAAGACAGTATGATTTAAATTGTAAAATTTAACTATCCGTTACGATTAAATTACATATCTGCCAAAATAAATATACTCTCTCACTCTATCTCTCTCTGGGAACCTTAAATGGTTGATTAAATGAAACTAAATATGAGTGTAGCATAAACACTTTTGGACAAAGAATAGCCAAGGTGAGGTTCACCGTATTACAGCAAATAAATTATTGCACATTGCAAGCAGCAGATGCAGAGATTTGTTGAAGGACTGCCTCTTCCTCTATGCTGAAAATCCTTTGTGTATAACTTTGTTGCTTAGCATAATCTTTCTGCATTCAGACTGAATATAGTTGTGCAACTTAGTGCAGCTTAATTAATGTATTAGTGTACTGCACTAAACTGTAACTTCCATGTTATGATTCTGGTTTTTATCATTTTATTTTATTTTAATCCTAAATACTGATAGACATATGAATATACCTTATTTACAATTCATTTAATAGATACACAGAGCTTTACACAAGTTTTCGGGTATAATTTATTTATATATATAAATGATAATGTTTTTCGCAGATCTTCCATATTTAAAATCTATTCTTATAAAATGCAGTTTCAGATGTGTTGTGTGGAAGTGGTGAAATTAATAAATACAAAGGTATCAAAATCTTTTAAATTTGTACAGTTAGGCAATTGGAAAGAATATTTTAAATCAATTTAAATTTAACAGAAATTAGAAATGTATTTTTAGAACCTGCTTTAATTGAAATTGGAAAGAATGAATATATGGAAGCTCTTAAAGAAGATTAGTGATGGTGATTTAAAAATGACAAAAAATGGAAAAGCTGCAGGACCAGGAGGGATAAGAATGGAATTAATTATGGTGGACCAAGAGTTACTTTAAAGATTTTACATTTGTCCTACTTGTCTGTTATTTCATCACAAAATATGGCTAAAAATATGTCCTAAAGTTGAAAAATATTTTTAAAAAAAGTGAAAGAAAACATAAGGAGAGATTTAGCTTATAGAACAAAGAATATTGGAACTCACAATTTGCAGCTAAAATCACATCTAATCATTTCAGAGTTGTAGTGAACAACAAATGCCATCTCCAGATTGCACATCACATAGCCTAGCCTATTATCCTGGAGTAACACCTTAAATTGTGAAAAGGAAGGTTCTACATTACACAATGTAAATTTACCACACTTGAAGAGGGGAATATCACTAACAGACACATTTTGAAGTTCACCAATGTGTTCGCCTTCCAAAATTTGAGCCACTTTACTGAGGGTTTGGTAGCAACTGTTTTTTTCCAACAAAGCCTGAAATTGTCTTCTTGCTTCTGCTTTTGAACTAGAGATACTGTAAAGTTGTTTTACAACAAACTATTTCTTTAACTGAATTACTTGGTAGGTCAACAGAAGTTTCTAGTTAGTTTATTGAACAAATCAAGACATGGGCATCAGCAGACTTTTTTTTTGGGGGGGGGGGGCTTGCATGTTGGAAGTTTGCAATCACACAATATTAATTCATCCTGTTGCCAAAGGTTACCGTATTTGATGCGGATAACCATATTACTTTGTGCTGAATAAATATTGTTCTGTACATCAAAATAAAAACAATAGTTTAATACTTAATCGACATTAAATTCATTAATTTCCAAGGGGGCCGTGCCCCTCCCCCCTCCTTTGCGACGCCCATGGATCAAAAAATCAAAATTGGAAGCTGGAAGGCCAAGTCACATTTTAAATTAGCATCGCATATTCAATTCTGGGTAACCTCAATTGCAGAAGCATCTTCTTTGTCCAATTCATTTACTACTGATGCAAATGCTTCACCATGATTTCCATAATGTGCCACAGCTTTAAGCCCCCCCCTGAGTCTGGCACACCTGGGGTCCCGAGCCATACTCTCAATTGGGTTCCTCTAAGGGGTGAGAGGGCATATGCCAAACGCCCAAACAACTTTGGTCCACTTTTGTGTTCGATCTCCCACCTGATACCTCCCTGAACACACTCTGATAAATAACACCGTCCTGCATTTCAAACTTATTTTTTGTTTTTTTGAATCTGATAGGTGATCCTGAACAGATTTTTTGTGCTCAATTCGAAAATAATCTCCATTTTCTCCCATCGCATCAGGTTTTCAAAATATTTATAAATAATAGAAATGAAATTAAAAATGTGTGAAATGCAATAATTACTTTTAAGAAGAATTTTGTATCAAAAACTAGGCCATAATTATAATTTATTAACCACTAATTGATCACTAATTAATAATAATTATAAGCATATTCATTACCTTACCTCAATATTGCACTTCAGATTTTCTACTCTTTGACCTTCTCGCATATTGTTCAGAGCAGTCCCTTTAACTTCCAGCAGTAGTCCAACATGTGAACTCTCCACTTCCCTTGATACCTAATTTCCAAATGTTTATATCCTGGTGCAATCTTTCGCCCCACTCCTCATTAAAATTTCCTAAATTATTAGGGAAATAATTTAGATGGGAATGAAGAAAATGTATTTTGACACTCGTGTTGCAACCAAATTGTTTCAAATTTTGTAGCATCACTTTCACTATGTTAACATAATTTGGGTCTTTTTTATTTCCAAGGAAATTAAAACTCAACATTTCTGAAAGTATTCCAGGCATCCTTCACTTCTTGACTCACAGTATTCTCGAACTGACTGTCCACAAGTTTTTGAATTTGTTTGCCAACGAATTCCTACACCAGCTTTAATTTTTTTCATTGGATAATGAAGGAAATGTAATGTAACGGTATTTAAAGTACTCACTTTCCTTACCTAGAGTTTTCACAAATCGTTTCATTAAACCTAATTTCACATGGAGAGGTGACAATACTTTTGAGGGATCAATAACAGATACATTTTTTTTTGCCCGGTGTTAAATTAGTCCTACGTGGTCACTGTTCCCTTTCCCAGTGTACTGACCTAGCTGCGCTATCACTTTCAAATAAGAAACAAGGATATTTTGTGAAATCAGCCTGCTGACCAAGTAATAGTCCAATAATCATGAAATTTCCACAGGCTAGCCATTGATGGTTTTCCTACTCTAGTTTTTGTAACAAAAGTTTAACATTTTCATGTGTCTCCTTTAAAAGAAAAAGAGTGGGCTACAGGAATGGAAGGATGAATGTTTCCATTATGAAGCAAAACACCTCTAAGACTTCTTGAGAAGAATCTATGAAGAACCTCCACTCTTTGGAATTATAACTTTTGAAGACAGCAGGAGTGTCTTGGCAATACACCAAATTTTCCTCTTCAGCAAAAAAAGGGACAAGTTCCTCTTCACAAATGTAAAATATGTACTCTCAGCGAATACTTCCTTTTCTTGTCTTTTAACCTAGAGCCTAAAAGTTCTGCTGGCTCTTTAGGCAATGCTAAATCATTAAGCTCACTTTGATTAAAACATCTATCCTCAGAATTGTGTGGTTCATAAGTATGATCCACTGGAGATTCAGTTTGAGTGCTACTGGATGCAGATGGCAATGTATCTGATACTGTAGATAAACATCCAAGAATAAACATTGCATATCTTATCGCCATGACAAATTTTTTTACATCTCCTAGGGAGTATATAGTTAGTAGATTTTAATAAATATAAAAAATACAAGCATAATAATAGTATATTATTCCACATTTTAAGTAATAAAGTTGAAATTATAAGCTGTTGAGTCTCTAACAAATGATAAGCACACGGTAATATTACTATAGTACGTGCATTATGAAAAATATTCAAAACATAAAATTTTGAATTGCAAAATGCTCTGACGTGGTACGCGAAAACGGGTTTCAGTTCTGCAATGTGATACAGAAACACTCATTCACTTTTAAAAAAAAAAAAAAAAAAAAAAAAAAAAAAACCAAATCCATGCTAAACAGCGTAACCTACGCGCGGGTTGTAGGTGGGTGGGGAGACGCAAGGGGTGACTGGGTAACCGCGTAATTCCCAGCCCCTGGTTATCATGTAGAATCTGTGTCCCGGGGAGGGGCCATTGCATGAGCTGATGCACTCCTGAAGGCGATTGTCTCTACACTCGAAGGTGAGACCCTACGGTGAGCAAGCTCCAGGCCAGGACTCTCACCTAAGCCAGGGTGATGCCATCGGAAACATGGCGATATCCTCCACCATTGCACGAGTTCTAAACTAAAAAGAAAGAAAACAAGTACAGCAAAGTTAGTGAAAAGGAAGTAGAGTTGAGTGGTCCTCGCTACTTAGTTATAACGAGAACAAAGGAGGGTAAAACATTTAGGTCGGTGAGTCCATTCGTGACACAGAAGAGTCCGGATAAGGTAGCTGGCCCAGTTAAAAACTGCACAAGATCTCGCAACGTTACGCTGCTGGTTGAATCTATTTCAGCAGCCCAGGCAGCTACTATATTAAAAGCCAACATGTTAGCCAGCTATCCGGTGCCTGTAGAGATGCATAGATCGCTGAACTCCTCTCGCGGTGTTGTGAACACCCGCGCATTGGATATGTCCAATGGAAAAATTAAAGAGAACCTAGCAGATCAAGGTGTGATATCGGGTTCAGAGAAGAGATGGAGGTGAATGCCTACCTACCCGTACCCTGTTCCTTACCTTTAATCGGGTAGGTCTACCGCAAAGGATTAAGGCAGGGTATGAGGTTATTGAAGTTAGGCTTTACACCCCGAACCCGTTGAGATGTTACAAATGCGAGCGCTTTGGTCATACAAGGGATACTTACAGTGGTAGAGAGCTACCTGCTTGAACTGTGGAGGCATCGCCCATGACGATGAATGTACATCACCTCCCAATTGTGTTAACTGCAGGGGAGAACATCCAGCAAACTCCCGAGAATACCCCCATTATATGGAGGAAAGAGCTGTTCAGGAGATCCGGGTTAGAGAGAAGGTGTCCTCAGAAGCCCGGATACTTACGTCTGCGCCAGCTCGCTATCCCGAACTCCGGAACCTATAGCTCGGTTGCAGCTAAACTGGTACCGTGTCGGGAAATCGCAACTCAAACTAACGATATAAACGGGGCAACAGATTCAGGCAAAATTCTCGTAGCTAAGCCACATCCAAAGCGTTTGACATCACCTAAGTCCGTTTCAGCATCTACAGCACCATGGTTAAATCCAGCAGACCAGGAAGGTTGGCAACAAAGAAATCGACCTCGACAAATAGACCGATAGTATACGACGCTTTAGCGATAAAGTTTTAGACCCAATATAAAATATCCGATTTCCTCAAAGAGAGTAAGGTTTCTCCCAAGGCATCAAAGGGAAAGAAAAGCCCAAAGACATCTAGGAGATCCTCTTCCGAGGAATCCTCTGGGGTGGCTACAGATCGGCGATTGTCATCTTAGCCGGTCTCCGTGTCGAATCGGTTCGAAGCTCTCGAACCAAAAGTCGCCATGGGAACACGGACTTCCTCGGCAGATGACATGGATCTAGACGAATCTGCCCACACTGGGAGAGCCCCAGTGGAAAAGAGGCGCGAAGAAGTCTCGGATTAAAATGTCAGCCCAAGACAAGAAAAGGGCTAAATTAATTCGACAACCGCCTATTCCAAAGTAATGTAGAGATACCTTGCAATACCTGTCGCATACAGATATCAATATAGCTGTCCTACAATGGAACATACGTGGTATTAGAACACAACGATCAGAACTTGAGCTTTTGCTCAATAAGAACGAGCCTTTGGTCGCATGTTTGCCAGAGACTAAGCTGCGTCCACCCGACGCTTTCCACCAAAGACGATACCCCCCAGTACGGTGTGATGTTACACCTGAACAGGGTGTTTCGGCATATGGCGGCGCTATGATATTTCTCAGGGATTATGCATATATGGAATCTGCACCCTTACGCTCTGATATACAATCAGCTGCCGTAACGATTCTACTGCCAAACATCCAGTTAACTATTTGCAACTTATATTTGCCTCCATTCCATGACTTTTCGCACGTTGATTTAGAAGATCTAGTTTCCCAGTTACCAACACCGTTTTCGTTGGTGGGAGACTTCAATGCGCACCACCGTTTTTGGGGTTCAAGTTGCGCTTGTGCGAGAGGCAATCTCATCCCGGATTTCCTGAACAGTTACAGCCTAGCTCCCCTCAACACTGGAGAGCCTACACTCATTTCTGACTCCTTCAATAGTTTCTCGTACCTTGATCTTGCAGTTTGTTCACCACAGTTGGCAGTCTCCTTACAATGGAATTTCATCTCTGATTTACACTCTAGTGACCACTTTCCATGTCTTATTAGTCTCGTAACGCAAGATACATGTACCACACGTATGCCCAGTTCGCTGTGTTTACGTACAAGGAGCACGATTCAGTGAATGATTTGGCGCAGCATCTCAGGGAGACGGTTCTCTTTGCTGCTGAACAATCTATTCCGCCGTCGACTTCCCACTCCTGTCGATTTCCGGCGCCCTGGTGGACGAAAAAATGTCGAGATGTCATTCGTACTCGAAGGCGTGCTCTTAGGGCTTTCCAACGTCACCCTACGTTGGATAACCTAATCCAATACAAGAAAATGCGCGCCAAGCCCAGACAATTCATTACGGATAGCAAAAAGACATGCAGCAAATTTGTAACTTCATTTAACTGACATACACCTTCCTCGGTTGTGTGGGATAGGTTAAGGCGTGTTGCAGCTAATTCGACCCATATACCCATAGCGGGACTGAAAACAGCCACAGGAGCTGTTGTTGATTCATTTGATGTGGCCAACACGTTTGGCAGTACTTTCGCTCAAGTGTCTAGCTCGGAAAACTACTCCGCTGAGTTCCTTCCAATTAAAACTCAGGTAGAATCTCAAGGCTTCGCGTTTCGTTCTAGAAACGTAGAAGATTACAATCGCCTTTTCACCATGGCGGAGTTCGAATATTCTCTTAAATCTTCACGAATATCAGCACCAGGACCAGACGGTATTCATGTACAAATGTTACAACAGCTCTTTCCTGAAGGTAAGGCATTCCTGCTCGAGGTCTATAATCGTGTTTGGGTTCACAGTATGTATCTCAGAAAATTGGCGAGAGGCCACTGTTATTCCCATCTTGAAGGCTAGTCATCTTCCCTCCAGCTATCGCCCTATTTCCCTCACCAGTTGCGTTTGCAAGGTGATGGAACGCATGATCACGGACGATTGGTATGATGCTTAGAAAGTCGTAACCTACTAACATCCAGTGTGGTTTTCGAAGATGCCGTTCAACTGTAGACCACCTTATGTCTATGTCGACACATAATGCACGGATTTATGAAGAACTGTCAAACCGTTGGCATATTTTTCGATCTCGAGAAGGCTTATGATACGTGCTGGCAAGCAGGGATTCTACGTTCTCTGTATACCTGGAACATACGTGGACGCCTACCGCTGTTCATTCAGTTTATGAAAGACCGCTTTTTCCGAGTAAGGGTCGGCTCGGTTTTTTCGAATTCTTTTGTTCAGCAGGAGGGAGTACCTCAGGGTTCGGTGCTAAGTGTCACGCTCTTTGCTATAGCAAGTAACTCCATCTGTAAATGTGTTTCACCTGGAGTTTCGTCATGCCTATTCGTAGACGACTTCGCTGTTTATTGCACTTCTCAGCGTACGGCGTTCTTACAACGGCGCCTGCAGCAACGTTTGGACAACCTTAGAGAATTGAGCTCAAAAAAGGCTTCCGTTTCTCAACTGAGAAGTCAATCTGCGTTCATTTCTGGCGCCGTAGGAGACGATTACCACCATCGGTCCATATCTACTTCCGTTCGCAGATGAGATGCATTTCCTGGGGTTGATCTTGGATAGGATGCTTACTTGGTCATTGCATATAGCACAGCTAAGAGCACGATGTGACCGTTCCCTGAATATCATGCGAGTACTAAACTCGGCGCCAAACAAGAAGGGGATTGACAGTTGCTCACCACGTGGTGGAAAGGTCAAAATGAACTGGAGGGGATGGATGCGTCATGGCGGTCGTCATAGCAACGGAAAGAACAACCAATTAGAGCTAAGACGTTTCCATAGCAACGCTAAACCAGTGTTGTCGGCAGTTTACGATATTTAACACGTGATTAGTATGTGCCTGACCTGCAATCCAGCAGTAACATAAACTGCGCGTCTTATCTTCTGTTTTCACTGCAATATATACAATGCCTCCCTCCAGCTGCAGCTTGCATCGGTTACAGATTGCCGGTGTCCTCACAAGTTCGTTTGCATCATTCTGTTTATGTGGTTATTTGCCTTGTCTTTACGTGTGTTTCAATCTGTGTGTATGTTGTGAGCATTTACAATTGTCTCTTTTAAGGAATACTTAATTATGTCCAAAAATATTAACGAAGACAGCGTAGCCAAACGAAAAACTTTACGTACTCGAGAAGCGAATAAAATTATGTTTGGTACATATTCCAATTAAAGGATTATGCAGTCGATGGTATTGCTGAAGAACACGGTCGCAAAATTGCTTGGCTTCTCCCTTTCCTAGTGTAATCCGATTTAATTAATTTGGGCCTAACTAAACGGTTACGTTGAGCGAAAACAACAAAGATTTCACTGTGTCATTTGTAATAAAGCCATATCAATAAATAGCACAAAAAACTGAACAAGTGGTTACTGATACAAAAGGCGTAATAAGTGCAACATACGAAAATGAGTTTTAGAAGAGAGGATAGAGCAGCGTCATTTTCGCGGGTAATTCTAGCAACAACAGTATGATCCAAGCGATTCAGATATCAGTGGCATTTTCCCATTACAGTGTTTCACAGGTGTGTTTCTTTAAATGTATTTGCGTGTAATTCACTATTTTACTATTCTCTTCGAATACGAATATAAATTATACTTGCTCTGCATTCCAAACGCAATCCAACCGTCTTCTTACGCATAATGCTCACGCGCTTTCCACGTGGTCGCGAAGCGGCAACTTTGCCTCTCTTTCACCGTGAACTGTCAATACCTTTCTTGTTTGGCGCCGACAGTTCTGTTGCGAATGAATCGCACACTAGTCCGATCCAAATTAGACTAAGGGTGTATTGTTTATTCGTCAGCACGACCATCTGTGCTGAGATTATTAGACGCGCTCCATAATAAGGGCATCCGCGTGGCAATAGGAGCTTCAATAAGTCCAGTCGTGAGCCTTTACGCCGAGGCCGCAGAACCTTTTTTTAATTAACGTCCTCCAACGTAGTGTCATATCGGATGGTGAATGAATGAAACGGGTGAAATGATGCTCAAATGAGCCGGAGGTCCATGGAGCTTTAAGTTACCCGACGTTCGTCTTCTCAGGATAAGGGAAAAACTTGCCCTAAGCAAGATTCGAACTCGCGACCCCTTCAACGTGAGGCAGACACGCTACCGAGGCGGATCCACAGAACCTCCTCTGCAATATCGGCGTAAGATTCTCTTGGCAAATTATGGTTGTGCGCTTAGATGTATGCCTAAGCACCCAACGTTCGCTTCTTTTTTCACCGCCACGCTAAAAGGATATAGGGAAAGCACAATTATTCCTAAGCCAACGGATTTTTGTTTCCCGGAGCTTCTAAGGAAGATGGCAATTGAACTGTGTAGGATGTTTGCCAAGGGCGAGAAGCTCTACCGCGCTTGATTACCTGGCACGCTCCATGTAGATCTTGGGATGACCGTACACAGGAAGTCCACGATTTTAGCAGAATTCGTGCATGTTTTTTAGAATTTTTCTCAGGCTACACTGACCGACATTTTATTTACACCGATGGATCCAAGAGCACCAGTGGTGTTGGATGTGCTTATGTTTATGGAACTGAACCATGTAAATTCGGTTTTCCCGATAGCACTTCCATTTTTACTGCAGAGCTGTTTGCAATTTACCGAGCCGTTTCATATGTGCGCCGTCGCAAATTAGGTGACTGCCTGATATTGAGTGATTCTCTTAGTGCACTTCAGAGCCTTCGTGAGCTGTACAACCCCCATCCTATTGCACAACGTATCCAGGATGCCCTCCATGTTTTACACACTTCTGGTGTTAGCGTGGTGTGTGCATGGATTCCTGGTCCCGTAGGTTTGGCTGGGAATGAAATGGTGGATTTGGCAGCAAATACGGCAGCTACAGAACCCAGTATTGTATCTCTTGTGTTACTTCGGAAGGGGAGATAGGTGACTGAAGTCTCAAAAAATCAAATTTTTTTTATTTTTGAGAAAAAAGTACAATTCCTCCTGAACAGAATGATATATGATTTATATGGTTGCGATGTTATTTACGTCCTTAAATGGCTATTTAAAAGGATACCGTACACTTTAAATGTCCGCCACGCCTCCTAAAATTTTCACTGCTATGCACATTTTCGTTTTGCCGTCATAACTTTCTTATGAAATAAGTTTGCAGGCTGTACATCAAGTGCATAATGTAACTTTAGACTTCAGTTGTCACAATAACGTTATTTTAAACATAAGTATTGTTTCAGACTTAGTGAAAAACAATGTAAGGTGTAAATATTGCAATTCGGAAGATTCAGTTTATATATGTGAGGATACTGAAAACAGACGTAGTCTTGCTTGTAAAGTAATTATAAAATGCAGTGAGTGTGAAAAAAGTGAATCAAAAAGATCTTCTAGACTTAACAGACATAAATTTTATGACAAATGTGAAGTTAGTGTACAGCATGAGGTGCATAGGGAAGGGTGCAGAAGCAGCTAAAACACTGTGCTATCTTGGATCTTCCACCACCACCAGTCTCTTTTCAGAATTACAATGTCTTACTGCATAATGCAATCAAAGAGGTGAGTGAAGCATTAATGATGAATGCTGCAAGAGAAGCAGTGGAGATAAATAACTCTAGAGACATTGCTGTAGCTGTAGATGGCTCATGGCATAAAAGACGCCATACTTCTATGAATAGGGTTGTTACAGCTACTTCAGTAGCAACTGGCAAAGTTCTGGACTTAGAGTGTCTATCTAAGTATTTCATTGTGTATAAACTAAAACAAACCTAAACATAGCTGCTCCAAAAGTTATGAGAGTACAAGTGGAGGAATGGAGGTAGCTGGTGCTGTTAAAATCTTTCAGAGATCAGAGAACTCACGTAACGCACAATATGTGCAGTACCTTGGTGATGGTGATTCAAGGGCTCATTGAGCTGTAAATGCAGCTAAGCCTTATGGGAATATTGAAATAGAAAAGACAGAATGCATAGGGCATGTGCAGAAAAGGATGGGCGCTCGTCTTAGGAAACTGAGGAAAGAATGGCAAAAAAAGTCACTATCAGATGGAAAAAGTTTGGGTGGTAAAGGCAGATTGACAGATGCAGAAAATTGATAATATTCAACTTTATTATGGCCAGAAAATAAGAAATCATTGCAATAATCTGTCTGCAATGAGAAGAGCCATATGGTCAATTTATTTTCACAAACTTTCTGCTGATGAAGTACCACAACATGGACTGTGCCAGAAGGGGAGAATTCCTGGTTTGGCTACCGAAGGGCTCAGGAAGCTGACACAGCACATAATCACACACATTCACTGTCCCTATCTGTTATGGATATAATTAAACCAGTGTTAAGAGACCTAACTCAACATGATCTTCTGAAAAAATGTCTGCATGGACAAACACAGAATGCAAATGAGAGTTTTAATAACTTTTGGAGCAGAGTGCCAAAAACAGTATTTGTTGGATCAGCTGTGTTAAATCTGGAGCCAGGGATGCTGTAGTGTCATTTAATGATGGAGTAATTGGCAGAGTGAATATTCTCCAAAATATGAACATTGATTGTGGTAGCAATATGAGAGCGGCTCTCATTAAAGTTGTCAAGAAAAGGGTGGAGAAAGCAGACGTCTCATTTCTAGAGGCAACAAAGGAGGCCAGAACAATAAAAAGGAATAAAAAGAGGAGACTGGATGAGAGGGAAGCAGAGAATGAAAATGACTACAGTTCTGGTCAATTTTGAGGTAAACACGGATATGTTAAAAGTGACTTTTATTGCATTCTAAACTTAAAGTTGGTTTTTCTCAAAACTAAATTTTCTTTGCTTTATGTTCCTTTTTCTCTGAAAGTAGTGGGCCAATCATAGTGAAACTTTGCAGGAACATGTAAATGTAATGTATGCTTAATGTCACCATTAATTATTAATGCATCTTGAATAATATGGACATTAGTGAATATTATTAGTAAAAAAATATGCATTTTTCCTTCGAGCATATTTTTTTCATGAATTATAATTTTTTTTTAAATGCGTAATTAAGATATTGGATTCATTATAGGTCACATTAAAGAACTTATTACTAAGAGTGTCTGTGATAAATTTCAAAGCTGTATCGAGGACAATGTTTGCAAAAAAGGAACATAAAGTTCTAGTAAAAATAATTTATAACCTCAGGATAAAAACAGCTGACTTATGAAAGTTACTTATAATATTTACACCAAATTTGTATTGTGTATGTAGCATATAGTAGTGTATATGTAAATGAAATTTGGTTAGTTTATCTGCAATAGTTTAAGAGAAACTTAGTATTTAGTAAAAGGATACACTTTAGCATATTTCAGTCACCTATCTCCCCTTGTGTTACTTCGGAAGACTTTAGCCTTGAAATGCGGAGAGCGGCGCTGTCGAGCTGTCACGAAGAGTGGTCGCTCTCCGCGGTAATAAGCTGAGAGAAGTAAACGCACTTCTGATAAACTGGGTAACCTCTTCTCGCATGTCTCGTAGGGAGGAGATCAGGTTGGCTCTGTTGTGGATAGGCCACCGCAATTTTTCGCATAGTTACCTATTTAAAAGTGACCCTGCTCCTCTTTGTCCGCTATGCGACAACCTTTTGTCAGACCGACATGTGCTCCTAGAGTATTCCTCTCTAGTGCACCTTCGAGACTCTGCAACTGCCTGTCAGACTAGCAGAGGGCTTGGTGGACGACAAAATAGCGGTCGAAAGAGTTTCTAAGCATTAAGCGGAGTGCAACATGTTTTTGAGGATTTGAAGCTTTATATACCTATTTTTTATACTCTTTTGACATACAGCTTTGTTTCAATTTTGGCTTTTGCTACTGTTTTGTATATTTATATATTTTCTTTAGTAGTAATTTTATTTTTTATTGAAATTTATATCTGCTATTGCCATGAGCTGTGTTTAAGGGCACTGATGACCACGAAGTTGAGCGCCCCTAAACCTACAACATACAGCTATAAGCCAGGTACCCCAGCATGTGACTCGGTGTAGGAAGCAATGGAAGATCAGGATTAATATTCTTGAGAGTATAAAATCTGTGATGAGATTTTACGAACATTATTTTTCCATTAAAGACTAGCTTGTCCACCTTAGGATAAAAGGTCTGAATTCCTTCATACAATCTATGCAGGCTGAACGACGCAAGGTACATGGAATATATTCAATATAATCACATTCAAGATAAAGACATAGATTTGTTGCTCCTACGGACTATTCCATTTGAAATCGGACAGGAAAATGAGAAAATTGACCTCGCATTTTTAAAATCGTGAATTTCCGGGGCGGTGGCGCTGTCGCCGAGCGGTTAGGCCGTTCGCCTATCACCTAGGCGGCGCGGGTTCGATCCCAGGGACCCGCATGTGGTGATCGTGGTGGACGAAGCGGGCTCTGGGCGGGCTTTCTCCCCCACTCATTCCACCAGCTGCTCCATCACTTTTCCATTCATCTATTTCACCTGCATTTCATGTCCTTTTCTTCACTCATACCTGGTGCTTGAATAAACACCCGCTTCCATGTTTTCACTCTGTCCGGTCCATAGGTTCGTCTGCTCCCCCGCAGGCATGTGACTCTTGTAGTCTTTAACGCCCGCTTTTACTACATACGGCACCGCAGGCGGTGACACTGACGATACATGCAATGAAGATGGAGCACCAGTGGAATGAGATGGCGGGGGGAAACCGGAAAACCCGGAGGAAACCCGTCCCAGCGCCACTTCATCCGCCACAAATCCCACATGCGGTTGCCTGGTATCGAACCCGGGCCGCTTTGGTGAGAAGCGAATGGTCTAAACAGTCGGCTATGGCGCGGCCATCTGACCCTCGTCACTGGCTTGTAAGTTCTAGGGGTGTAAGTCCTTCATAAAGGGAGGGTAATCACATGAAGATTAATAATTTCTACATGTGTCAGTTACTGTAAAAGAAAACAATTTTGAGAAGCTTACATCTTAAATGTTTATAGTTTTCGAGTTTAGATTCGGTAAAATTTGCCTTATTTTCCGAATGAGACCATTTCTGTGCCATATAATTCAAGAACTCTACTTCGGATTTCGGTAAACTACGATTCATTTTGAACCTGGAAGTCTGTTGTTCCGCGCGCGCGCGCGCGTGTGTGTGTGTGTGTGTGTGTGTGTGTGTGTGTGTGTGTGTGTGTGTGTGTGTGTGTGTTACCGTCCTCCAACGTAATGTCATATCGGACGGTGAATGAATGAAATGGGTGAAATGATGCTCAAATGAGCCCGAGGTCCATAGAGCTTTAACTTACCCGACGTTCGTCTTCTCAGGATAAGGGAAACCCTCGGAAAAAAACCTTACCCTGAGCCATATTCGAACTCGCGACCTCTTGAACGTGAGGCAGACACGCTAACCATCACGCTACAGAGGAGGGCTCTGTTGTTGATGGTGGTATATAACAATAACATAGCAATAATCATACAATTATCAAAACCTTTTTATCCATGTATTAAGCATGAAAGCCCTTTTTATAAGGATTAAACTTATATAGACCTAAACCTTATTTTGTTGCACGTTAATTGCGGTTTTCACTTTTATGGTACCGCTTGTTTTGAAACCTGGAAGAAATGATAAAACAAATATATTTTAGCTCGCACTGTTCATACACGGCGCTCTGATGCCGTTTGCCACTCAACATTGGAAGAAGCTCGCAGAGAATCAAGGTCACTAGCAGTCTTCAAGTTTGATCGATTACGTCTTCCTATGATCTGTGTCTGACTGCTGGAAGGAAAGAAAGAGCTTTTAACGTAGTTGTTAATTTTCTTGCTTTATATATTCTATACTTTTAGTGCGAAAGTTTCTCCTTTTTGATCGGCGACTCCCAAGTAGGACAAAACTTTCATTTAATCCTGCGACTGTAGTTTCCTTTATCAGTGCAGCCAAACTATCCGTAGGATTGTTTTTCACTGCATTCCGCACCAACATTAAAACTAATACTAGAAGTAGGTTGCACATTTACTTGTGTCTTTTGTCAAGCAACGCAAACTTTCTGTTCTTAATTTCAATCTACAGAAACAGCAAATTCTTGAAGTTCTATTGTACCGGTCAGGGATAACATATAAGCATTTGAGGCGATATTTTTCGGAGAGCGCCAATACCCAAGTGAAGAATAGCCAAGAGCGCTTCGTCGTAGACTGTGAAATTTGGAACTGCTAGCTACCGGGGGTTTGATCCTCGTCTTTGGCATGTTTGTTTTCTGAAATAAAAAATTAAGGAATGTGTTAATTCTCTACAGATTTTTATCAGTAATGGAGAATTGGATGAAGGCACACTGCTAGAAATTGATTTAATGTGGACAAGACAACGTTGTGTAGTGGTTGGAAATAAACGACATGGTAACCTTGCTGGTTGCAAAAGTTGCTTCACCCTCATATAATCTACAACTGCATTCTGTTCTGTTTAGTGTATCATGAATTGCACTATTCACCGGCATCCAAATCTTATAATTTACACTATTACACGCTTGTATGTTTTAATATGGTAATAGTCCATCAAATTTTTGGAGATGCTTTTGAATGTGAATGTTTAAAGCGAAATATTAATTTCGGGAGGAATTATTGACAATTGAGGTAGGCGTATTGCCTGCTTTAATTTCAGCAATTTAAATTTATTTCTTAAAAAGCATTCAATTTTAAAATTGCCAGAGTAATGCCACATTCATAAGACGTTACAACGGTATGCGGAATAAAAATACCTAAAAGAGAAGCTTTATCAGAAATAGACTGCATTAGTTTGTATAATTTTATATTCCGCACGGGTTATATAAATAATGATGTTCCCGTTAAGAAGGGCAGTTTTACTTCTAGTCCACAACTTAATATAAACACCATAAGAAGAAGTTTCCTGCAGGTGCACTGAAGTTGAATCTGAAATGTTTGGAAAGGGTAGAGTGAGACTGAAAAATTGAATGCCATGATCAGGATATGAACCACGGATCTACCGGTTACCGTCCGGCTGCTCTAATCACTAAGCTATCATGGTCAAAGTGCCGATATGACATTAAATTCTCCAACGCACTCGCATTATTCCCGGTAAACCCACACAAGGAGATCTCAATTTTACTCTGATATAACATACCTTCATGGCGACTTACAGTGTTGTAAGTACTGAAGTCCCGGGCTTCTAGTTTAACCAACTTTAAGGTCAATTGATGTAATCAATGTTTTTCCACAGTCTCGCTCTACGCTTTCCAATCATGTCCTACACACGACCATTGTGTAGAAAAACATTAATTACATTTGAAATGTTTGCTCGTTAATGTAGAAGGATTGCTAAAATATTGTTTTTTCAAAACTGCGAGGTGACATGGCTGCCTTGTCCTTCGAACAGCAAGGGAAGCATATGACTAATTCAATTCTCATAGCATCTATCCAAGTACGGCTGAGAATTGGGTGGCACTTCGAGTAGGTCTCACTGAAGTTGGGCATTTACTTTTGTGAAAGATAGTACGTATTCAATTGTAGAAAGCTGTGTTGGGATGGGAGGTTATTTACTGAGCACTTCATCGCTTTATCTACCAATATATTTTATACTTAAAGTAATCGATTTTCATATGAAATAAACTAAAACCTATTCTAAGTCAAAAATAACTTTCTAAATAAAATACAGTACACATTCAAATTACAACCACATCTGGCAAGAAAGTGATATACTTCAGCCAGGAGAGTAAGGGAGGATTGTTCATTCACGAACTCTTGTCCCACTTGTCAGCATCCTCTCATAACAAAACATGACAGCTGCGTTGTAACGCGTGGTATGGTGCAACGCAACTAGGGGATTCGACCCTGCTTCATTTACTTTTTTATTTTTCTACAGGTGTACGTTGAAGATACCATAAAAATGTTAATGTTGTTTTGAAATGAAATGCTGAACGATATGGCATAATTTATATTCCATTTAAAATGTTCTTTTTCAGAGAAGAGGGCGAAATATGATACATCACATTAAATTTAAGTTCTAAAAATTTCCAATAAATTCCACAACAAACTACACAATATTACTTTTCTTTTGAATTTTATTTGACAGTTTTACGCAGTTTCTGAACTGCGAGTCTCAAAATCGTGTAATTTTATAAAATTACGATAATTTCGACCTTGGAAGAAACTCTGAACCATTTGTTTATCGTAGCTGCAAGTTTGCAAAAGGCACTAACATAACGTCTACTTTGAATGACAGAAGATTGAAACTCTCCCTCTCCATAGCATGCAAGGTTTCCTCCTGTCAGAAATGAAATGGAACAAGCCATATAAGAAAATGTAGTCTTCTAAATTACTGGGACACGGTTCTACAATGGCCATTAATCTTGGTGATGCTGATAGAGGGACTACGATGGTGGACTTCCAATAAATTTGAAGAAATGTACCCGAATGGCAGGGTATCTCCATCATGACTATTACTCGATCGTTATTTGTTAATGTCTATCTACAATCTGGAACCGACAGGATGGAACGAGTTTATATGATCGCATAGGAGTTACCTTTTTATTTCCGACGTAGGTACACCACCTTAATATTTGGTGGAGCTCTTAATACTGTCTTGCACGCGAAAGTCCAGCGAGGAAATCACCGCCGTCGCGTCGCCCAACCTACAACGCGTGTGTGTTAGATTGCAACTACTGGATGCTTGGAAAATTGTTCATGATACAATTTACCCTTCATAGAGACATATCTGCATCACGAGTAGACAGATTTTACGTCAATCGCCAATAACGCTATAGTGTACCCTATTGTCATTAGTGATCACGTTCTATCGATTAAGATGGCAGCTGAGTGCAAATTTCCTGTACCTGGAAGAGGATTTTGGAAAGTGAATACGTCCTTGCTTTCAGACGCTGCAATACGAGCTGTCTTTGCGTCCCGCTGGAAGATAGACTTGCAGCACCTTAACCGAAGTACAAAAATGACTCTGGATTTATGAACCTACCAGTCGGTTCTTATTTAAATCTGCTGGCTATTATAAATACCAGTAACGCAGGCACATGCGCGATTATTATCGGCAACTGTTGCAGGAAATTCTATTGAAACAGCGTCAAGGTTTCCCAATAGTTGCGGAGATTCAAAATGTAAAGCAACTTCTCCGTTCGCCTCTTGGATCGTGTTATGATACACGCCTGTACATGATCCGTCATTGACGATGAAAAAGGGTCCCAGTATCATATAGCGACGAAAAAGTACGAGGGTATCACACACTATATCCATTCTTTGGAGTCCCTTGAAGGTGTGCAGCTTAACTCCTATAAAGATACTGTACAACACGCGAGGTTTAGTTTGCCACACTGTTCGACACTAGGCCTACAGTGGTTTGTCACGCAGGAGTCTCTGTTGGAACATGTTACTGCTGTAGTTCCGGAGGAGAAAAGAAATGCTCTCACTGGTACCTTAACCTCTGAGTAGATAATGTGTGCACTAACGACTCCAAGCTCAAAATCGGCTCCTGGACCGGATGGTATTGGCTATGAGTTTTACAAACTCCACTGCGAATTCATTAAACTGGCACTTATACGCCGTTATGAAGAACTACTGCACACCCGAGTGACCCAATGGACTTTAACGACAGAGTGATAGTAGTTATTCTCAAAAAGTCTGCACTGAACTAGCAGGATGAGCATCGGCGTTGTTAAACGTCAACTATGATATCTTTGCCAAACTCCAAGAAAACCTACCTCGCCTAGTACTGAGTGAAATTATCGGCAAAGAGCAAAAATGTGGTGTGTCTGGCCGGCTGATCGCTGACAATCTAGAATTCATTTGTGATACTATTTTACACTTTGACGCTCATCCCCACGAGCCGCCAGTATTCTGTCTTCTTATTTTTATATGCGCATTCACAGGTGTAGATTGACGCTTTCTTTCTCTATGAGCCTAGTGCTGTTGAGAAGTGGCATTCGACAAGGTTGCCCCCCCCCCCCCCCCACTCCTTCAACGTTAACGTATACTGTTTGTGCGGAACCACCGATTCGTATGCTTCATAACTTCAGCCTGTATTCTCATGCTGATGCCTTGTTTATTACATTAGCTATGCCGAACACATGGTGGTTGTGCTTCGTGACTCCAAACATTTACAATGTGTGTAACAGGTGCTCCAATGTTATGTCATGGCTTTTTCGATCCCTTGTTAATTTTAACAAATAGAAATCGCTGCCGCTTGGACGCTACGTTGGAAGATGTACCTATCGCTCACACAGTGAAAATTCTCGGCATGCACTTCCATTCCGATGTGGTCCAGATGCTGGAATTGAACTGGAAGCCACTTCTCAATGAAGAGTGTGAACAATGTTGTTATTAAGATAAACATTGCCTATCTTGATTCCAGAACCTTTAATCATGTACAACTCGGAAAACGCCGTTTAGATATAATTGACGGAGAATGCTGTTATTTTCTTTAATATTTAAGCTAATAACGTCCAATTACGCGTATATTTCTTGACAGCACGAAGGAGAAGGAGAACAGGACTAAGGTAAAGGTGTAATATGAGAAGAAGATGAAGAAGAAGAAGAAGAAGAGGAAGAAGAAGAAGAGGGTGAACGCTAGAAATGTTGAATTTAAATCATTAAATGAGTATAAAATCGTGAGCATTACAAATTATACCATACTACGCTAAGTATTGTGATCTATTTGATGTGTCTAGCACAATGTATGATTGATGAGTACCTGGAAAAATATGTTGCAAATAAGCTTAAACGGTGAAAAGCGTTGTCGGGTGTTCACGTCCCATATACTCGCTCTGAAGGCTTGGAGGTTACTGCTAACCTTCTCATAATGTTGCTGCGTGCATCCGAGGGAGGGGAGATTTTCCTGTCTAAACTTGTTTAGAAGGAGAGTAGACAGAAGGTCGCCACTGCTGTGTGACGTCATTTAGCTATGCTAGTTGACTGAATGATGAAAGATAAGGAATAAACACGTTTCTAAGGACGTTTTCTGTTAACAAATTCTTTTCCCTTTATTTTCTTTCTTCTTTATTTCTTTTCTTTTCTTTTTTATTGTTATATTAGGCGTTTTATATATACACGCATTGAAGTTAACGTATTAAGACCCTTTCAAATACGTTTATTCCGTTGCGGGAATATATAGTTAAAATTAATGTATTTGTCGTTGAATTATGTCTTCTGAATGCTGCTGGCGTGACGTCATTAGACTTGTAGGAACATGTTTGGAGGTAGCAGACATTCCGTCGATGCTTGAGTGTGACGTCATAGGACTCTAATGCTTACATTGATGAAATATAGCGAAAAAATTGGTTTTTTAAGCGTTTAAATAATGTTCAAGTGCTTCTATTGCTGTCATTCGATATCGTTAAAAGTAATGTGTTTGTTACTTAAAGATACGTAGCCGTAGTTTCGCGTCTTAATTCGATGCTGGATCTGTCTCAAAGTACGTAAAAAACGATAAAAAATAATAAAAATACGGATAGTTGATGACTAATATATAATTTACCCCCATATAAGCAGAATATGTGCTTTAATACTGATTGAAGCCGCTATAAGGCGCCACAAGCGCGATTTTGAGTCATAGTTTCCTGAGAGGTGCATTCTTTCAGAATAAATACAGATTGCTCGATCTTAGATACGTATTCAGTAATTATCCTTCGAGTCGAGCACATCAGCTCTCTTAGTGAAATTACCGTTCAATAGCTTTGACAAGTTATCAAGGCGAGTCAGTGGAAAGTGCTATAAGCATTTATTGATTTATATAATTTACAAGTGTTGCACTACATATTATAAAGATGTGGAATGGTGGAGTAATGGAATCGGTTCTGAGTGCTATACCAGATTATAGGTGCAGCAAATGTGAAAAGAGTTTTCTACGCGACTACCATAAGAAGAGGCATGAGCTGATATGTGGTGAGTTTTTCGAGTGTAGACATTGTGGTGATGTTTACGGTACTGAAAATCGAAGGAATGTACATGAAGGACGCTGCGACAGGGCTATAGATGCTAAGAAAGTCAAATTCGAACCTACTAAGCATAAATTATTGTTAATGTCTCCTGATGAGGATGATGTTGTAGAATATGAAACGGCTTTTCAGGATCGGCTGAAATCGTATTTCATCCAATGCCCAGCAAGTCAGGATTTAAATTCATACCTGCAGCAGGCTAAGCATCGTATAATTAATGCTGTTCAGAAGGAGTTGCGGGCTCATAAAAGTTTGAAAATCAACATTATGGCTGAATGTAAGTTTGTGAATGCTGTTGTGGACACCACTAACAAAGCCTTCAAAACGCGTAATCATGCCGTGTTTTTAGATAGTGACTTGGATGCCATCTTGGAGAAAAAAATTCGACAAGCTCCGTGTTGAAATGGAGTAAAGTAAGCTTAAATGTAGTAATTGGGCTCTGCTGGCGGTTGATGGTGTTCGACTGCGTATTAACAAGTATAATCTTCTTTGAGGGAGCAGCTATATTCCTCTACCGTCATCTTTGGATGCGAAGAAAGCCTGTATAAACCCTCAGAACTACAACGATGAGAAATGCTTTATGTACGCTGCTCTGGCTAAGTTCATTCAAAAGAATCCTCAGCGTGTTAGCAAGTACAAGGATCTCCAGGAGAAATACGATTTCTCATGCGTCTCATTTCCTACGAGCTTGGGTGAAATCGCTAAATTTGAACAACTCAATAATATGTCTATAACTGTGTTTGGAGTTGATGATAAATGTGAAGTGTTTCCCATAAAGGTTGTTGATGAAGAATTAACTGATTACCGCGACCTTCTTCTGTTGAGTGATTCAGCTGGCAAGCATCACTATGTGTATATAAAGGATTTTGAGAAGCTTATTCGTGGGCAGAAAACTAAACATAAGGAACGAATTTATGTATGTAAAAGATGTTTCAGTCATTTTGATGACCGACATGGACGAAGTGGAATGGAAAAATTGGAAGAGCATAGCGAAATGTGTAGACAGTGCGGCATTGCTAGGTGCGTTATGCCTACAAAGGATAATTCTATCGTTAAATTCAAGAATGTTGAGAGGATGTTGAAACTTCCTTATGTTATCTACGCAGATTTTGAATGCATTCTTACCCCTCTCCATACCTGCTCCTCTAACCCCAAAACCTCCTACACAACTCCCTATCAAGGTCATTCTCCCATGAGTTTTTGTGTTTATGTGAAACCGTCGTCCAGTGTTGAACAACTAGAAACAACTCTTTCTACTGAACCGTATGTTTACCGAGGATCTGGCGCTGCAGAGAAGTTTATGGAATGCTTGATGGATCTGGCGAATAAAATTAGTGACTTATACAAATCTGCTAAACCTCTGAATCTTACAGCTGAGGAACAAGAATCATTCGATGCTTCTACAATATGCTACCTGTGTGGGAATGAATTTACGGAAGATAATTGGAAGGTTCGCGATCACGATCATGTATCCGGAGTGTACAGAGGATCTTTACACAATAAATGTAACCTGACTTGTAAAACACCTAATTATATACCTGTCTTCATGCATAATCTGAGTGGGTATGACTCTCATTTCATTGTTAAGGAGCTGGGGTGCACTATACCGCTCGCAAAAGTTAAAGGCATGTGAACGCTGGCCAATGCTCAAGCACAGCGCTGTTGCCAAGCGTAGTGCGTGTACCGGCAGAGATTCTGTACATAAGAGCGTGTGAGATGCATGCACCACATTCGGCAGCGCTGGTAGGAGGGGCAAGCGTAGGATTCGCTGGAGTCCGCAGTACGCCCCGCCTTTAACTTTTGCGAAGATTATAGCGAAAGAGTAGAGGTTATACCAAATTCAGAGGAAAGTTATATATCATTCTCCAAGTATGTTGGGGCTATTAAACTCAGGTTTTTGGATACTTTCCGCTTCCTCAGTACGAGCTTGGAGAAGCTTGCAAAAAACCTTGAAACGTATCCTGAAACAGCAAAGTACTTTGGAGCAGAGAATATTGGCTTGATGACTCGTAAGGGAGTATTTCCCTATGATTACGTAACATCGTGGGATGCCCTGAACGATACATGTCTGCCTCCTAGGGATGCCTTCTACAACAGATTAAACAGGGAAGTAATTAGCAGTGAGGACTATGATCACGCTCTAAACGTGTGGAAGCATTTTAAGGTCCGAAACCTTGGTGAGTACAGTGATCTGTACTTAGTTTCAGATGTTCTTCTCCTAGCGGATAACTTCGAGACATTTAGAGACCAAACCTTGAAAAGTCATAAAGTCCTGCATATTATTTTACCTCTCCGGGACTTACATGGGATGCTATGCTGCTGTGTACTGGAATCGAGTTGGAATTGCTTCTTGATTATGATCAGCTACTCATGGTTGAATCTGGTATAAGAGGAGGGTTATGCCAGGTTTCTCACCGGTATGCGGAGGCTGACAACATCTATATGGAGCAGTATGATCCTCGTAAACCCTCTCATTTTATTACTTACGAAGACGCAAATAACCAATACGGCTGGGCAATGTGTCACGCCCTTCCTTATGGTGAATTTACGTGGGTTTCTCCTGAAGATATATATCTCGGCTCGTTGAAGGGGGATGATTCCTTTGGATATATCTTGGAGGTTGATGTGGAATATCCTGCAGATATGCATGAAATTCATAATGATTTACCCTTTCTGCCCGAGATTATGAAACCGGGAGAATCCTCTTCAAAGAAACTAATTGCCCATCTTGGATCCCGAAAGAAGTATGTGGTACATTACATGGCCTTGAAACAGGCTCTTAGTCATGGTCTACGACTGTCAAAGATTCACCGAGTACTACAATACCGTCAACCTTGTTGGTTAAAACCTTACGTCGAATTTAATAACCGCCTACGGCAGCAAGCAAGAAACGATTTTGAAAAGGATTTGTACAAACTTTTCAATAATGCGCTGTTTGGAAAAACTATGGAAAATATTCGTAATCGTATGGATATACGTCTTGTGGCAAACAGCAAAACGTTAGAAAAACTTATAGCCAAGCCTACATTTATCGATCGAACTATATATGCAGCTGTTCATATGGCTTCTCGTAAAATAGTGTTCAACAAGCCTATGTACATTGGTATGAGCCTACTAGACATTTCCAAGACGCTTATGTATTCATATCAATATGATGTGTTACTTCCATATTATGGAGCTGATAATCTTAAATTGTTGTATACGGACACAGATTCCTTCATCCATCGAGTGACTACAGCTGATATATACCAGGATAAATTACACATGCTTGAACATCTGGATACAGCGGATTACCCTGCTAACCATATATGCTATTCTACACAAAACAAGAAAGTGTTGGGAAAGTTTAAAGATGAAGCAAGTGGTAAAATCATTCGCTGTTTCGTTGGTCTCAGACCTAAAATGCATGCTCTCGATATTGATGGCTCTGTGATAAAAAAGATCAAAGGCATAAAACATAGCGCCATTAAGCAATACATCAGCTTCAATAGCTATATGGAGTGCCTTAAAACTTTAAAAACCCTAAGAATCCCTATGAATTTAATCCTATCCCAACGTCATAATGTTTCTACAGTTGAATCTAATAAAATAGCTCTGTCGCCTCATGATGACAAGAGAGTAATTGCAGAGGATGGAATGTCAACGTATGCGTATGGGCATTACAACATTGCAAGCCGTGCATAAGAGAATGCAATTTAGATCTCAAGATAATTATTTTCTCCGTTACGTTTCCTGTAGAAAATGAAAGTTTAATCAACTGACTCCTCCACGCCTCCAATGATGTCTGACGAAGAAAGAAGAAAAAATAAAAAAAAATTACTCGCCTGGCTTCTCCATGCTTCCCATGATACTTGTCGAAGAGAAATAGAAATTATAAAGGGAGGCGTTAACTCTGCCGCCAGACTTTAACTCTAGTGCTGGTCTCCAGCCCAGATAAAAGAGGAGAGGCGTATACCCTGCTACCTTAAAGTAAGTATGCCCTCATTAACTTTATATAAACAGAATATTGTGTTAAAATACTATCAAAAATATTGCTGAATTACTCTTAAAATACTGAGCTATAAGTACTTCAACATCAGCGGATGAAACATCGTTTAGTGATAGGTTAAGCTCTATAAAGTATCAGAAAAAACAATGATGAATAAAGGTGTAAACAACACTTAAAAAGCAGGTTAGATCATAATAGGTGGGGTTAGTCTTAGTAAACTGCATGTCGTGTTCGAGATGTTACCGCCAGAACATATAGAACCAAGCAAAAGAGTCATACAACTGTATAAAATTCTGTAACAGAGGGCAAAATAGCTGTAATAAGAACTTCAACATCAATGGTTAGGACATCTTCTAGTGGAAGTTTAAAGCCCTATAAAGGAGGGGGAAAAATCAAAGCAGACTAAAGCTGTAAATAATAGGTAAGTTTAGATATGAAAAAAATGTCGAACATACTATATACAATAGCTGCAGAATATGGCGGTGGTGCTGGATATGTTGGCGCTGGTGATGATGGTGATGTAGGTTATGGTGGCGCTGGTGATGATGGAGGTGGCGCTGGAGATGTTTGTGGTCGTGCAGGTTATAGTGACACTGGTGATGATGGTTGTTGGTTGGGTTAGGTTAGGTTAGGATCGTCTTAGAAGGAATGTATGCAACGTTTGACATGTTACCATTAGAACATACAGAACTATGCAAAAGAATCGTTAAATGAGGTTAACATGTATAGCATACTGGATCAGTGTACAAAGATGGAGGTAATAGCTAGCTGAGCAACAAGGTTACAACGTCTTCTAATGATAGTTTAAGAAAGAGTGGGAGGAGGGAGAAGAAACATGAATAATGTCAAATAACGATGAAGAAATATATCTAAAGAGGCTTGTGGTTAAGTTAGGTTAGTCTTAGAAAGACCGTAAGCAATGCTCTAGACTGAACATCATACATTTACAAAAGGATGAAATTCGTTCGTGAAAGCATAACGAATCGCTAAAAGGGGTCTACATGCTCATTAAAAGTATCAAACATGTTAAAGACGTGAGAACACCGAAAAATCAGGACAAACTTTCAAAAATTCGTAAAAATCCCTAGAATGTCGCAAAAGTGGCTAAAATACCTACCAAACTCCTAAATAGTATTAACATACCGTGAAATGATTAGAACTTGCTTAGGGTTCACACGTCAGGGGTCTAATAGCTTCAAAGTGTCTAAAGTTGTTGAAAAACATCTGCAAAAGAAAGTGAAATATCTAAGCCTGAAACAGCATGGTGTAAAGGTCAGAATAGGTTGTAGAAGAATAGAACGCTGAAGTAAACTAGGAATGAAATAGGTTAAGTTAGGTTAAAACATCTTAATAAATAGGAAGGTTTATGCTCACTTAGGTTAAGTAACGTTAGGGTAGGTTACGCGAGTAGAAGTATGGGGTTTAGGTTATGTTAAATTATGAAAGACGAGAGTAAAAAGAGTGGGAGCTAGGTTAGATTAGGTTAGGTTAGGTTATACGAGTAGAAGTATGGAGCTTAGGTTAAGTTAGGTTAGCTTAGGTTAGGTTAGACGGGTAAAAGCACGGGGCTTAGGTTATGTTACCTTATGAAAGACGAGAGTAAACAGAGTGGGAGCTAGGTTAGGTTAGGTTATACAAGTAGAAGTATGGAGCTTAGCTTAGGTTAAGTTAGGTTAGACGGGTAGGAGTATGGGGGTTAGGTTAGACGAGTAGGATTATGGGGATTAGGTTAGACGTGTAGGAGTATGAGGGTTAGGTTAGACGGGTAGAAGTATGGGGCTTAGGTTATGTTAAATTATGAAAGACGAGAGTAAAAAGAGTGGGAGCTAGGTTAGGTTAGGTTAGACGAGTAGAAGTGTGGAGCTCAGCTTAGGTTAATTTAGGTTAGACAAGTAGAATAATGGGGCTTAGGTTAGGTTACGTTAGGTTAGGTTAGGCTAGTGAGGCAATGTGGGGTGAGGTGTCATGTTGGGGTAATATATTCAATCAAGTTAGAAAGCTCTTGCGTTAGGTGGTACACATCGATATAGTGAACGCCATACTCAACTGCCATGAACGCTCATAAACATACATACACTGCTATAGACCTTAAGTTATCCCTACAGATTGCTTCAAACACCTACAACGTCGTGCTTGCCCTACCACCTTACCTAGTAATCCTTGGATCACGCATGGCGGCCATCTTGCCCATAAAAAACTGTGCCAGCCTCCCCCCAAATACCCTATTACCACTAAATAACAAACTATATTACGTTTATGCATTGATATGTGTTTCGTAGCTGTTAATATTAATTTTACCGGTTATCAGGATCAATCATTTCATAAAAATAAGTTTGTCCCATTTTGACTGCCATCTGGCCCACTGTGCATTGGCTTGAAAGTAATGCGTGGGAGGAAAATGCAGAAGTTACAAATTTGTGTTTGTTTCCGCATGATTTTCTAAGTCTGCTAACCGAGCACTTATGCTGCAATGCCACAACTTGCAGAACGCTTTTGTGTTATAACAAAATCTGAGATAACCATTCTGCAAATTTGCAATTTTTCAGCCACTCTTCGCTAAACTTTTGAGTACATTCCGGCTTTACTTTACCCATTTTTACACAAATTAACTGTTGTCAATACTCGGTAATGTATCACTGACACTGAGTGAAGCACGCGCAACTAATCACCAGCAATTATAACTGAGAAGAGACTAAGTAAAAGAGACGACTATATTGCTGTCAAGTAATAAGAGTTTATTTTAACTGCCAGTATAAGCAGTTGTGACCACCGAGTAGTTGTAAACAAATATTATAAAATAGCGCGCCGCGTACTTATATTGCCAGCAATGCCAATATGTAATTACAGACAGCTTCTGTGAAGAAAGCAGGCTTTAAAGTTGCTATAGTGTATTTGCTGACTCAAGCGTTCGGATTATAAACAGTAAACATGATATTGCATCAAGTATTACACTACCCACAGCTCAGTGTTTAAATACACCAAGAAAAAAACAGGGTGAATAATCACAGCAAGTTCATATTACGATAACACAAACTAAATGGTAGTCATACTTTTCCTATACAGGGTGTAAATGAATAACACCGCACAAATTTTACTGGTGATAGACGTGTCATAGGCAATCAATTTGAGAAAGGAAACCTATGTTCTAGGATTAAAAAATAACAGAACTGCAGCTGTAACGCATGATGAGGGAACAGGCAGGCGATTTCCGTAGCCTGTCTAGCGTAATGGCTACGGCACAACGACGCGAAGTTACGCGTGTATTAAACGAGCAGGTTCAGATATCCATAAGTCCATATTTTCTCTCTCTCTCTTTATTTCTTTCTCCCCTCTCTCTCTCTCTTTGTTTATTTATTTGTTTCTTTCTCTCTGTCTCTCTCTTTCTCTCTCTTTCTTTCTGTTTCTCTCTATTTCTCTTTCTTTCTTTCTTTCTTTCCTTCCTGCCTTCCTTCCTTCTTTCTTTCTCTTTTGTTCTTTCTTTCTCTCTCTTTTTTGTCTGTTTGTTTGGTTTGGTTTGTGTTGTTTGTGTTGTTTGTTTTATTTTCTTCCTTTCTCCCTCCCTCCCTCCCACCCTTCCTTCCTTCCTACCCTTCTTCCTTCCTTCCTTCCTTCCTTCCTACCTTCCTTCCTTCCCACCTTCCTACCTTCCTTCCTGCCTTTCTTTCTTTCTTTCTTTCTTTCTTTCTTTCTTTCTTTCTTTCTTTCTTTCTTTCTTTCTTTCTTTCTTTCTTTCCTTCCTTCCTTCCTTCCTTCCTTCCTTCCTTCCTTCCTTCCTTCCTTCCTTCCTTCCTTCCTTCCTTCTTCCCTTCCTTCCTTCCTTCCTTCTTCCTTCCTTCCTTCCTTCCTTCCTTCCTTCCTTCCTTCCTTCTTTCTTTCTTTCTTTCTTTCTTTCTTTCTTTCTTCTTTCTTCTTTCTTTCTTTCTTTCTTTCTGTCTTTCTTTCTGTCTTTCTTTCTGTCTTTCTTCTGTCTTTCTTTCTGTCTTTCTTTCTGTCTTTCTTTCTGTCTTTCTTTCTGTCTTTCTTTCTGTCTTTCGTTCTTTCTTTCTTCTCTTTCTTTCTTTCTTTCTCTCTTTCTCTCGTTCTCTTTCTTTCTTTCTTTGTTACATTGTCTTTCTTTCCTTCCTTTTATCTCTCTTTCTCTGTCTCTATCTTCCGTTTTTCATAAGCGCATGCTTAATTTAATTTGATTTACAGGAGACATTTGTGTCCCGTTTTTAATTTTTCGTTTAACTAATATTTAAACTTTTTGTTTCAAGTTTGCTTAACTATTATTTACACTTGCATGACCTAAATGGTACACACTGAGATCTTCGTTTTCACTTAAATGAGATGGTTCTAGCCTAACTAGCAGCCTAGAAACAAGTAAATAATTGACAAGCACTTGAAAGAGCTACAGGCGATTGAATTATTATAACATAAGTTGAATTGCAGTTGCATTAGAATACAATAGTTAGATATAAGCAGAGCAAAGGTAAGGAAATAAATAATGAATAAGTGCAGATTTCATATCTTGGTACCTTAATTAAATCTGATATAAATTGAGTGATATAATAAGAGAAAAAATACAGGCAGAGAGTGAGTTTATTATGCAAATAAAATATTTTCTGTAATGGAATAATAACCAGAAATATAAAACTCAAAGCTTGTAAACCATTAATAAGACCAGTAGTAACCTATGGGTCTGAGGTTTTGTCTACCACAATGAACAATGAACGACGAAAAGGCTTTGCGATCTTTGAGAGAAGAATACTCGGGCAAATGTTTGGACGTGTACATTGTGGTGCACAGAATTGGAGAGTAAGAGCCAATCAGGAAATAAATTGTTTAATAGAAGTAAACAATACAAGGTGCATTACTTATGACGGTGGTATTCTGCTATTTTAAAGCATAAGCGGAACATTACTCTCAAAATGGAAAAGAAATGGGGAGAAAAAAGCTTACCCATCTCCGTGTTTGAACTCGATTTCTGGGGTTCAGTAGGTCCACAGTCAGTCGTCATAACCGTGTGGCCAAAGCGCACATTTTAGAACTGTCCAGTATTTCTGTAGCCGCTCGCCAGGACCTGTTATCCATTGCATGGCGTGCAGCCACATGTTAAGTCTCCAATTTAACGCTTTTGGTAACGCTAAAATTTAGAAATGCTTCCTCATAGGCAGCACACAAGCTTTACTAAGTCCCTAATAAGTACTATTTCGGTTCCAGTGGATAATATTTACATATTTCTTTCTGTTATGATTTATTGGCCACATTCTCTAATTACTTTGAATACGTATAACTTATTTACTTAAAGTCATCGACCATTGGTTTCCTATCTCAAATTGATTGTCTATGAACCCTCCATTACCAGTAATATTCACGCGATGTTATTCATTTACATACTGTATATACGTTAGATGTATCACACCATACAACTAGTACAATGTTCTCTGAAATATAATACTCCGCGAAACTATAATTACTCATTTAAAAAAAAAACTTATTTCACTAGGCCTTTTTTGAAAAAAAAAACACCAGATTTCCCAATAGCAACTAAAATATAAAGCTTCCAAATAGACAGTCATGCAAAAGGACCAGATTTATTTTTAAAATAACTAAATTGGCAACACTGTCGACACTATCAGCTGCAGATCTACCAAGTTTCTTATCACATTGTAACAAAATAGAAATTCACACATACCAACATGGAAATTTGATCCCGCCAAATTTGAACATTATAAAAATATATCAACGAAATTAATTTATTTGAACTCAGAAAATTGTATCCCAGAATCTATTGATCAGAAAATTATCAATTTTACGACACATACTTGAGGCACCAAAACAATCCATTCCTAAAGTTACAGAAAAACCAAGAAAAACAAGTTCCTTGGTGAAACGAATGCTGCTAAGCACACACGCCTTATAAACAAGCATTGTCACACTGGAAACGAAACCGAACTGATCAGAATAAACAAGAACATAAACAACGTGGAGCAAAAATGCTCAGAACGTTCAAAGACAGCTGATCTGCGTCTTGGATGAAATTAATTTTCACGCTATCTTCCGGAACCCCAACATCGGAAACTTGGATTAAAATTAGAATAATTAATGGACAAGGAAAACGAAATGTATCACTTTCTTTGCTATATCTTAATAATAACGTCATTACAGATTCAAAAGCCATTGCTAATACCCTAGCATCAACATTTTCTAAAAATTCCAGTAATGCAAATTGCCTTCCTGAATTCATAAGATACAAAAATTCTACAAATATAGCCATTGAACACATTTGGCAATCCAATATAGAATCTAACCCATCATTAAACTGTCCCATAAACTACAGAGGTGATCCAGGCTCTTTCAAATACTAATAACTTTAGCCCTGGTCATGATGGTATATACAATATTTTTCTGAAGAAACTCGCAACTATTGCCATTACATATATTACGAAACTTTGTAACGAAATATTAGTATCTGGTGAATTTCCAAAAATATGGAAAGTAGCCACTTTTATCCCGATTTCTAAACCAATCCAAAGAAGTACCGACCTATCTCTCCTAACTGCACATTGTGTAAACGTATGGAAAAAGTAATAAATAAACGAATATTATGGTACTTACGTTTCATGCATTTCATTTCACCATATCAAAGTGGGTTTCGCCAGCTAAGATCGACAAATAGCCACCTAATCAACATAGAAAGTGAAGTTTTTGATGCTTTCACAGCCGATGAACATCTGGTCACAGTAAGCCTTGATTTACAAAATGATATGATATGGTGTGGAAGGAGAGAGCCTTAAAACTGTTATTTCACATTGCAGTTAACGGACATATTGTACAATTCATTGCAAATTTCCTCTCTAATAAATGAATTGAGGCAAAATTCAATAATCAGTTATCGGATTTATTTGAACTACAGAACGGAATACCACAAGGATCAGTCTTAAGCGTTACTCTCTTTCTTGTTGCCATAAATGAAGTGAATGAAGTAGTTCTTAAGCCAGCTAAAATACACATATTCGCTGATGACGTCACAGTATTGTGTAAAGGAAAAAGAAACAGACACAACACAACAAATACTACAAACTCAATTTACAAATGTCCAGTCATGGACTCACAGATCTGGTTTTAAAATTTCTGCATCTAAATCTAAGTATATTGTATTTTGGAACTCAAGAAAAATGAAGGATTCGATGTCACTATCTCTAGGATTTGAACTGTTAGAAAAAATCTCTATATTAAAAATATTGGGAATGACACTTGATAAACGTCTAACGTGGAAACCACATATCAATGAAGTAAGGGCAGAGTGCCAACGGAAACTCAATGTAATAAAGGCTCTGTGTAGTAATAACTGGAGACTGACAAATTTGTAATTATATCCACCCATAATGCTTTAACTCGATCAAAGTTAGACTATGGAGCCAGCATTTACGATTCAGTCAAGAATAATCTTAACTCGTTAAATTGCGGATAACTCAATTTATTATAGTGAAGTGTGAGTCTCTAATTACTTTGTGTTATTTTTGAGTCAATTTACTTCACTGTTAATAGCTTCAGGCGTGTATATTTTATGCTACTGGATCTTATAGAACCAGTCCAGTTTTTAGTATCCTGACGGAAAGCAACCAAAAACCATTGTTTGTTAGAAGACGAAAGCTTACGCATAATTATGCTGCCAAAATTCCACATACACCAGAAAATCCTGTGTTTAAAAATGTTTTCTGCAATCGATTTCTTTATAGTTATATGAGAAGAAAAACGTATCCCAAACCTTTCTACCATTTTCTAAGTAATTACTGAAAGAAATCAATGTACGTCTCCCGGAAACAATTCCACGTACCACTCCAAATGAACCGCCATGGCAAATAGCTCGTACACAAATTGATACGGCCCTGATGGATAACTAAAAAAGAGAAACTAACGCATACATATAAAAAGCTCTCTTTAACGAAACATTGATAGATTCAAATACTTCAACAAATTTTACACTGATGGGTCTCGTTCGGCAAGTGGTTGGGGATGTGCAGTCGTATACAGTGACAACGTAATCAAATATAGGCTAAGTGATATCTGCTCAATCTTCCTTTGTGAGGCTTTCGCAATCAGAAGGGCTGAAGAAATAATAAAAAAATTCCAAAGAGCTAACATTCCCAATTTGCACAGACTCTCGAAGTGTAATTGAAAGCATCCTAAGCCATAGAAACGAAGAACCAATAATTAATCGAAGAAATTAAGCAGCTCTATAATGAAATACATGTCAACAAACAACTTATCATTATGTGGATAACATCACCTGTTGGAATTCCTGGTAATGAACAAGCCGATAAAGCAGCCTACGAAGCAATAACACTCACAGATCACCAGGAAAAATCAGTCTCTCAGACGTGTCTTAAAACACATCTCAGCAGTTTAAACAAGAATTTGTGGAACACTGAATGGTTAAAAAACTGTCCCAATAAGCCTTCAGAAATCAGGACTTCAATTTTCAACAATATCCAAATCCACCTGAAGAACAGAAATTTATACACGATTAAGAATTGGCCATTCTAAATTAACACACGAGCACCTCATAACTAAAAGTCAAGCTATGTGTAACTACTGCAAAGTAACATTTACAACACAACACATATTTGAATGCAAACATTTAGAAAATAACAGGCAAAAATTCAAGGTTCCTTCACAACAACAGGAAGCACTGAGCGACTCTATAGTTGTTTTTAACTCTATCGGATTTATACATATCACTAAATTACCATTGTCATTGTGAGTTTTGTAATAAGAAACTGTAATCTTTTTGTATTAACATGTTCAGTCATGACTTAAGATGTTCATGCGACCTCAAATAATTTTTTTTTTTTTAAAAATAGCAATTCGACGAATCCCTCTCCTGACACCAGTGTGACAAAAGGACAAAATGAGTCCAGTTACTTTTCTCTTAATTTTTGCTTCTAAACTTTTCAAAAATACACACATATCTACTACAGATGTTAACACAGTTCTACAGTCTTTCGTAATATTAAACTCACAACTGTTTACTCCTCGTAACCTCGACTCGGTCCTTTCACTCTTTGTTCACTTTCTCTGTCTCTCATTAACCAACACTAATAATGCACTCACTGGACACTTGTTAAATATTCACTTCGACGCGACGTACTTTTCACGACGACCGTATAACACACACGCGCGCGCCTGACTTGCACTCACCGACACAGTGACCGACTCGTGTCTGTAACTGTAACTTTCCTGTGATTTCCTCGCGTCCTTATATAGTGAGGGTGGCGTAACATGGACCTTTCTCGAGTTGCACAAACCCGCCGGACGCTGGATGCCCCACGAAGGTTCTGCAAACCCTTTGTGTTGCCGCTTGGTTGTTGTCAGTTACGTCTTTGCTCGCCTGAGAGGTGTGAGGATGCTTGACCGTGAGCGCCTTTGATACGCACCGGGCCTAGTGTTTAGTGTCAAGTACCTTGGCAACAACCGTTCTTTGTTTGAGCCACGCCCGGTGTCAAAATATTTTACTGGAAATGAAAGAGTAGTGTCGACGGTTGCACCGTAATAAAAGAAACTGAGCTAACGTTTCGAAAGAAAGAGTCACGAATGCGTTGTTTGGTCATCCCTAGCCAGTGGAGTGAAGTAGCAATGCAGGGCTAACAAATTCACATCAAATTGCAAATATATTCAAAATATACTTCTTGAATGCTGTTGAAGCAAATTTAAGATGGATTAAACTAAAGGTGACTAAAATATGTCAGCAATAAATTTACTATAAACACAAATATCAATATTCAAAATATATTTAGAATAAAGGTTACAACGCCCTCAGAAATTGAAAAAACAATTAACTCTCTGAAAAGAAAACCCTCACATGGGTGGATGGAACAAGCACTAAGTTGTTAAAATAATACTCAAGTAATTTGAGTAAACCCATAAGTCACGTTTGTAATTGCTCCTTCATGTCAGGAATATTCCTAGAGAGATTGAAGTTATCAGTTGCTAAGCCATTGTGTAAAAAATGTGATAAGACTTCTTATTACATACCAATCTCACTGCTTACCCCACTATCAAAGATTTTTAAAAAAAAACTACGTATAATCGTCTTATGAAACATCTTGATCAAAATAACATTCTAAAATCATCTCAGTTTGGTTTTAGGAAGGGTCTGTCTACCAGCAATGCCACATTCATACTTACAAATGAAATATTACATGTAATTTTTTATTATTATTATCATCACCCTCATCATCATCATCATCATCATCATCATCATCATCATCACCACCATCATCATCATCACCATCATCATTTTAAATTAATGACCTCCAACGTAATGTCATATCGGACGGTGAATGAATGAATGAAACAGGTAAAGTGATGTTCAAATGAGTCCGAGGTGCATGGAGCTTTAAGTTACCCGACATTCGTCTTCTCAGTGTACGGGAAAACCTCGGAAAAAACCCTTACCCTAAGCGAGATTCGAACTCGTGACCTCTTGAACGTGGGGCAAACACGCTAACCATCACGCTACCGAGGCGAAGGAATCTTCGGTGATTTGGTCAAGGCCTTTAACAGTATTAACCATGAGCTAATACTATAGAAATTACACTTTAGGGCTTGGATACGCTCTCAATTACCTGGTTTCAGTACTACTTAAGAAATAGAACACACAAACTATTGTCAATAATCAGGGTGTTTCCTCTGTACCACCGTGCAGCGCGCTAAACAATTTCATATATTCTTTAAATATTTTACGAACACTTTAGTTGTAAACGAGCTTTTATAATGTTTAATATGAGTTATTTATTACTAGTAGTGTGCTGGACAGACGCATCGTGCGTCGTTCACAGTAGCACGGAAGAGCGTAGTAAGAGCAATGTTATGGGTTCACCTTCCGCCCTCTTACCCGCCTATTCTGCATTCGCAGTAATTAACACTGTACTGTGCTGCAGTTAGTGACGCACTTTCCGCTAGCCAGCTTCCTTGCACGTGTGCAGCGTGTTAATCCTCTCTCAAACACCCGTGATAAATAAAACTCGCGGAAATGTTCTCTGTTAAAGAATCCATTCTCTGCTCGATCCTTTGAAGAAACAAAGCGTGTAAAGATCCACGTTAAAACACGAAGACCTACTCCTAATATTAGTTTTGTTCAGACAGCAAGGGGGGGGGGGAGCTACTGGTGCTTACATAAGACCTTTTCATAGTGACATTTTTGGAAATATTCATGCATTTGCAGTTGTGAAATTCAAAATTCCTTTTTCTGTTTCCTGGCCTGTTGGGAAGTCATGATTCCTGGTGGAAAAGTGGAGTAAAGAACTTAGGCCATTTAAATGAATATGCAAATGAGCATACATCGAGTAGGAAACGCTTGAGTTACATTCTGGATCTCACTACTCTTGATACAGTAAACATTGGTGTACAGCTCAGTTCTGCATATAGCGAGTCTCTTAAACTAAAAAAGGAGGAAATCGAAAGAAATAGGTATATTTTATCGAAAATAATAGACGGCAATAAGCTGTGTGGTGCATTTGAATTGGCACTAAGGAGACACGAACAGATAAAAGAATCTGAAAATTCTGAAATATATTTAAGACTTATTAACTTACTAGCCAGTGTTGACAGTGCTGTAAAGTTCATATGGAGACAAGTACCGTTGCTAAATGAACGTGTATAACAACACAAAATGAACTGTTACAATGAATGCTGGACGTCTGACAACACAGTAAAAGGACTACAGGAGAGACAATTTGTAGCCTTAATAGCAGATGAGACTACACACGTGTTAGAGCACTAGTAGTTGGTTCTCGTGTGTCGATACGATATTAACCATGATATCTGCCAAAGGTTTTGGTTTTGTTAGCCTAATGGACAGAATGCCATAGAATTATCCAAGTGCCTACTTACAGAGTTAAACAGTCATTTCAAGTCAACTCCACACAAAATCATTGAACAAACATTTGATGACGCTGCTGTCAAGAGAGGAATAACAAATGGTGTATAATCTAAAATAAGTGAACACTATCCTCTGGCACACTATGTACAGTGTTATGCATCAATTAAGTCTCTTAATGGAGAAAGCTCCTTCGCAAAACAAATCAGCAAGATTTTCTTCTCCACCCTGTCAGGATTTCCTACTTTGTTCTCACGCTCACCCCAGCGTCTGTCAGTCCTCAAAAAATAATCTGTGAGCGTCGTATTGCTACTGGTTCTGCCACTAGACGGAATTTTAAATCCCGGACATTGAGTTGTATTTTGAAAATAAGGACGCACTTATTGAATGTTTTCTTGAACTTGAGGCTTCATTTTCAAAAGACACGGGTACAGAAGCGAGAGGGCTAAGACACAACTTGCAAGATTGCGAATTTCTGCTCGGGTTAGATTGCCCTTCGCCGTTTAATGCCTCACGTTAATATTCTCTACAACCAAATATAGATGAGGAAAAGTAATTGCATTAAAGATAGCTATACGGTAAAAAACAGATGATCATGGGCTAGGCAAGAACTTGGATAATGCCTCTACCGAAGATTAACCTGGGAATAAGCGGAAGCGATGGGACTGCAACAAAATCGCTGATGCTCAAGAGGTGTGCGATCGCATCACAATACAGACGAAAAGTCGGTTGGAGCCAATAAATTATATTGATGTTTGTCAGCTCTTCGACACAGAACATTTCCAAGAATATTCGAAAAATGTTCCAGAGTATATCCTAGACTTGGCTGTAATGACGTATCCCATGCTAAGCAGGAACAAACTGAGATCAGAGTTTTCACTCATTTATGAAAGTCCAGAATTTCGTCATGGGAAGTGGGGAATTACCTCTACTTAAGGTGCTGTAATCAAACCATCTGGTTGAAGCTTTTGATGAAATAGTAAATCTCCTGAGAATGTTCGTCACGATCCGTAGGACTACGGCAGAACCGGAGCGCTGCTTCTCTTCACTAAAGTGGATCAAGTGCTTCCTAAGAACACAATGAAGCAGAACCGGCTCTCGGCACTCGCCATTCTCTCTGTAGAAAAGAATCTAGTTTCGAGCATCAACAACTTTAACACCAAGGTCAACAAATGATTGCCGGCCTGAAAAATCGTCGGGCCGATTTACTGTCATAATCAGAAACAGGTGAGTATATTACATTACCACTGTAGCTGTTAAACCCATGAGTCGTCACTGTCAGCAATAAAGAATCACATCCAAGTACAATCAAACTTGGAGCTCCTCGGGGGTCCATTGCTCTTTCTTGTATTCATAAACGATTTACGTTTTAACCTCAGTAAACATTCCAGAACTATATTTTGCAGGTGACACCGTATACTTATATCTGAGAAGTCCTTAGAAGCGTTGTTAATCATATAACTACAACTGCATTATGGACTTGAACTTTTGGTTAAAAAACAACAAATTAATTCTAAATTGTGCTAAAGCATCGTGTATTTATTAAAGTGTGTTAGCTTTCACGGCTGGTGTCTGATACACTAAGAATATCTTGTGGGCTGTAAGGCCGCGGTCCACTGGGGTTTCTTTCTTTTCCAGACGTTTCATCTGGGGCTACGGGAGACATTTTCAGTGGGCCTCTGACTAAATATCCTCAGTCTCTCGACGGCGACTTCGTTGAGACCTTTTTTTTTTTTTCAAGTGAAGGAAAAGTCCATTGACTTACCCAACTGTGCTGTAATGGCACAGCCGGGAGAGTAAGCTTCGCCTTATGGCGTTACCCACTAAAAACCTCCACCGGAAAGAATTCAGGTGAGGAAGTGCAGCACTTGCGGATTCTGGGAGATGATATATTGGCCGGTCACAGGAGCCCGAGCCAGGTGAAAGTAGGGTGCCAGGAGGCAAACATGACTGAGGTGCTGATTACACCCTTAGGAACTCATGGCGAAGCATGAACAAGGTACACTTAGTATCCGGATGGAGACGACGTCTTTATATCAGTCCTAGAATAAATGGATACAGTCATTAGTTATTAAATTAAATATAAATTATTTTGTTATTTAACAACGCTGTCAATTGCCAGGATCACATCAGTGTCGCCGGTGTGTTTGAGCGACCTGAAATATATAATATGTACATATAGGATGTCCCAAAAACATCGACAACGCCTAATATGCTGTTCGGGCCGGCAAACTGATAATTTTTCAAATAGGAACCCTGTCCGGAATGCATGTTTTGGGTGCTATAGCGCATCGAAGTGTAAGATGGGTGTGCATTCATATTTGTTCAATAGATCTCGTATCGAGCTGTTTACGTTACAAATTGGTTTCGAATTGTGTCCCTCCTGTGTCATTGCAGAGCCTCTTTCACGGTGATAAGCATCATGCAGATGACTCAATTCAAGCGACTGTCTTGAAGATTTTCGATCACTCCGTGGAATCGAGCCATAAAGCCCTCCGCTGACGTTAAAATAGTGCTTTACACAATGCTCTTCATACAGCTCCACATAAAATAGTCGAGAGGTGTCAGATCTGGCTATCGTGATGGCCATGCAACTGGTCCACCTCTACCAAGCTCATTTTGGCCATTTCAACATCTGTGTAGTAGTACGTGTCGCACTGTTGTTAAAAACGTTACTGTAACTGGAAACTACACAAGTAACGCTGTAGGATGCGCACCAAGGACTCAGGGAAGGAATTTTGCACACCGTGCGCAGGAATGTTATTATGCTCATGCCGTTCATCCCAGAGCACAGCTAGCTAAAGGGTTGCATACCCTCCTATTAAGACGGATTAATTATACAAATCAACAAATGAGTAACACCGCACAAATTTTACTGGTAATAGAGGGTTCATAGACAATCAATTTGAGATAGGAAACCAATGGTCTACGACATCAAGTTAATAAGTTATACATATTCAAAGTAATTAGAAATTGTGTCCTATAAACCATAACCAGAAATAAATGTGTCAATATTATCCACTGGAATTGAAAAAAGTGCTTATTAGGAACTCAGAAAAGCCTGTGTGCTGTCTCTCGGAAGAAGCATGTCTAAATTGTAGCGTTACCAAAAGCACTTAAATAGGAGACTTAACATGTGGCCGCACGCCACTGCAATGGAGAACAGGCTGTGGCAAGCAGCTACAGAATTAAAGTGCAGCTGTCAAACGTGTGCTTTGGCCGCGCGGTTATGGCAACTGACTGTAGAGCTAATAGGCCCGAGAAACCGAGTTCAAACCCGCAGAGGGGATAAACCTTTCTTCCCTTCTTTTTCTTTCACCTTTCTTTTCCATTTTGAGAGTAATGTTGTGCGCTTGCTTTAAAATGGCAAAATACGATCATCATACTATGCAATGCACAGATTATTGTTTACTTTTGCTTCTCCTCACATCTGATAACTTAGGCTGAAGGGTTATGTATTGCCATTGGACTGAAGCTGTCTGTTGGCTATAGCTGGTCGTGTCAATAAACAGTAAACAGTTCACAAAAAGTTGAAACCAAATAATAGCACGAAGTACTATGACTCCCCTAAAGAGGAGCTCAATACTTACGCATTAGCATGATAAATGTCTAATACTGCCAATAAGTGACCTTAATAAACCTGGAAGACACTAATACCACCATGTGTTAACTGTTTCCTACGCGAGTTACCCACGTCTCATTTCCTATTTCCTTTAGCAGACAATAACATTGCGTTGAAACAGTGAAATAGGTACTGTGGGAACATTGAGCAAGATTACTCTTTTACCGAATTTGCTGACATGGCGAAGCAGGAGATTGTTGTGCAATAGCTGCAGGGATTTACAGCGAAAGGTATCCCAATAGACGGCAGCCCCATCGACTACTTTCGAATCTGTAGATCGGCGTTTGCGAGAACGTGGTTCTGTGGTGCAGATTGCGCTGCAAGGCGTACCCATCGCACTCCAGAGTTTGAAAAAGACGTACTACGTTATTGCACCCGTGTTATTGCACATACAATGGGCGTCAACCACACAAGTGTATGACAAGTCTTGCATGAGGAGCAGCTCTACCCTTCCATCTGCAAAAGGTGCCTTAACTGCGGAAGATTGTGAGTTACGCTTGCAGTTTTGCGAATAAGCCTTAAGGCAGCCACCGGAACTGTCTTCAGTGGTGTTGTTCACCGATGAAGCCACGTCTACCAGGGATGGGCCGATTCTGAACTACAAGAATAGCTACATATGGGCATACGAAAACCCCCGTGCCACTGTTCAGAAGAGCCACCAACAGCCGTTTATGGTGAACATATGCGCTGGCATTATTTCTGATTACGTCATTGGGCCGTACCTTCTTCCTCCTCGATCCCGTGGCAACACTTATAAAATATTTCTGAAGCAGGTACTGACAGTCCTTTTGGAAGGAGT